>JAGFMF010011803.1:15008964-15172524 GCA_019455555.1 Galemys pyrenaicus
CTGCTGCACCATGTGGGTCCCCTCCCTGGCCGGCAGCAGGGATCGAACTCGTGCTGCAGTGGTTGCGGTTTGCTTCATAGTGCGTTGCCCAACCCACTGTGCCACCAGGGAGGCCCTGTTTTCTGGAAGATTTCTTTAATAATGTTTCAATTTCCATGTTTGTGATTAGTTTGTTCAGTTCATCTGCTTCTTCCTTACTTGGTAGATTATGTTGATATAGAAATTTATCCATTTATTCAAGGTCATCAAGTTTATTGGCGTGTAGTTGTTCATAGTAACCTGTTATAGTCTTTTGTATTTATGTGCTAGTTATGGTGGTTTCTTCTCTTTCTTTAGTGATTATTTTATTAATGTTTTCTACTTATTGTTAGCCTAGCCTACGTGGTGGTTTCTATTATTTTCTTGTAGTTGATTTCTAGTTTCATGACATTGTAATCAGAGAAGGTACTAGGTATAATTTTGGGCTTTGTAGTTTTATTGACAAGTTACTTGTGTCCCAGGATATAGTCTACTCTTAAAGATGTTCCATGTGCACTTGAAAAATACGTGTATGCAGTAGTTTTGGGGTGAAGTATTCTATAGATATCTGTTAGACCTATTTAAAGATATTATTTATTTATACTTTATCTTATTGATCTGTCCATTGTAAGTGGGGTTTTAAGGTCCACTAAAGTATTGTGTTGTCATCAATACCTCTTTTAGGTTCTTTTATTGTCTTATTATCTTGATGCGCCATCATTCTGTACCCATACATTTATAAGCATTATTTCTTCTTGTTGTAGTAGGCCTTTAAACACAGTGTCCTTCTTTATCTCTTTTCACTTTTCTTAATTGAAAGTCTATTTTATCAGATATAAGTATAGCTGTTCTTGATTTGGGGGGAGAGGATAGCTGTCCCTTGCTTGTATAATTGTCTTCTAACCTTTATTTTTCAATTTTTTGAGCAATTTTTTGAGAGGGGAGGATTTACTTCCCTTTCCAGGTCTTGCTTTTCCTCAGAACTCCTGCTCTTGCCCTCTAGCGCATGACCATCTGCTCAGCCATGCTGCTTGGTCATGAAGGGACACATGCAAGAAACGCCCTGCTGGAACTGCTCCTCCAAAAGATTGCAGATTTCGGCATTCTTTTTCTTTTCATATTTCTTCTGAATTTTCTTTGGTTCAGGGGTCAGCTTGGGCCCCTTCGTGCAACCTAGAACATGGTGGGATTCGCACCACTGTCGGTATGGTGTGCCGTCCACATCAGGGGCTTGGTTCGGATCGCTAGGCATTGTAGACAACATGGATAATCTTTGTTTTGTGAGGACAGTACTCAGGGCCCCAGGCAAAGTCCCCTACAGCTAGCCTAAGTCATGGTGCTTCTTGCTGCCTTCCCATGCAGGTACTGTGTGTTTATGCCAAGGGCCAATCTTCATATTGGCAGCTGGGCACCTCAACTCACACCTCTGCTTCTTGCGGTCGGGTTTTCTCTTGCCCCTGGTCTTGCAGTGTTTGTGTCAGTTGTCCTGAGAGATGTTCATCGCTCCACGCAAGCTGGAAGAGAAAATGCAGTCACCTTTTTCCAACTTTTAATTCTAAGTCTATGCTATTCTTGCGAACAGAAACTTTGATTTTGTTTTGAAATCCATTCAGCCACTCTGCATCTTTTGCCTGGTGAGTTGTTGCCATTTACATTTAAGGCAATTATTAGGATTTAAGTGTTACCATGTTTTAAATTTGTCTTTTTAATTTTTTTAGGCTTTCTATTATGTTTTCTTTAGGTTCCATTTCCATTGTCTTATGTGTTACTCTATTATTTTTTGTTTGAGGTTTTTACTGAGGCGATGGACTATTTGTGTGACCCATTGGACCGTCCGGCCTCCAGTTGGGTCTAATGGGCCACGTTGTTACTTTCCTCCTCCTCTTTTATGTTGAATATTTTAGGTGTCTTGTCACCTTGATGTTCATTGTTTTGTTGCTTTGCAATAACCCCTTCAGCATTTCTTTTGTATACAGCTTGGTCTTTCAGTTTTTGCTTTTCAGTAAATTCCTTATTCTTCTATATTAATTATTAATCTTGCTGGGTAGAGGATTCTGGGCTGGCAATCTTTTTAAGTACTTTGACTATCTCTTTCCAGGCCCCTTGTGCTTGTAATGTTTCTGTTGAAAAATCTGCTGATAGTATGATTGATGTTCCCTTACAGGTTACCCTTTATTCTCTTGATATTTTTAGTATCCTCTCCTTATTGTTGGTTCTTGACAGTTTTATTACTATTATGTCTTGGTGTCTGTCTGTCTGGTGTTATTTTATTTGGAACTCTATGTGCCTCTTGGATCACAGCTTCTGGTTCTCAGATGATGGTTTTCAGTGATTAATTCTTGAAATCAGTTTTCTATGCCTTTTTCTTCTTCTTCTGGGATCCCCATGATACAAATATTATTTCTTTTTAAGTTGTCCTAGAGCGCCCTTTTTTTTTTTTTTTTAAGATTTATTTATTTATGCATACAAGCACTGGGGTACAGGCCAGAGGTGTGGGGGGGTGAGAGGATTCACCACAGAGAGCGGGAGCAGAACAGGCAGATCAATGGAAGTACACTGCTGAGGGGAGCAGCGAGCACAGCAGGAGAGGTCTACTGCACCATGTGGGTCCCTCCCCGGCCGGCAGCAGGAATCGAACTGGTGCTGCAGTGGCTGCGTTTTTGCTTCATAGTGTGTTGCTTAACCCACTGCGCCACCAGGGGAGGCCTGTCCTAGAGCGCCCTTACACTGTCTTCATTTAATTCTCTTTTGTCTACCTTGATCTGTTTTTGTGTCTCCATTGCTTTATATGTCCACTATTAAGGCCCTCAGTTGTATTTTAAAAATCAGCTATAGGGTTTTTTTAGTTCTGTTATTTCTGAACATAACTATACTTCTTATTTTCATTATCTTTATTCTGTTGTTATTTTTTAAGTTCCATCAGCAGTGCCACCCTGATTTCCCCTGTCATGTTCTACAACTCTACTGAGTCAGGCTTTTTTGTTTGGTTGGGTTGTTTTTTTGGTTCTGGCATTTGTACTGTGTTTTCATATTTTATTTTATATGAGTTTGAGTAAAGATACACTTTCTTTTTTTTTTTTTTAAAGATTTTTTTTTAAGTGCATTCAAGAGCAGGGGTACAGGCCAGAGGTGCGGGAGGTGAGAGGATTCACCAGAGACAGAGTGGGGAGTAGAACAGGAAGATCCACTGAAACACACTGCTGAGGGCAGCAGCGGGCGAGGCAGTGTTCCTTGCCATGTGGGTCCCCTCCCTGGCCGGGGATCGAACTCATGCTGCTGTGACTGCGGAAGCCCCACAGTGTGGCGCTCAACCCCTTGCGCCACCAGGGAGTCCCAAAGATACACTTTCAATGGTTGTTTTTATATTTGTTGGTGTAGTCAGGGCTGGAGCTAGTGAGGTATGAGGACTTGAACAACAGGCATCAAAAGTGGGAATTTGACATTTCTGTTGTAAAGTGTTTCTCTGCAGGATAGCAAGTATTTCAGATATCTCAGCTTGGGGTAGGGGTGGCAAGTGTTTTGAATGTCTCAGTTGGGGGTGGTGGGAAAATAAAGAGATCAGAAACCTATTGGGTTCAACAGTATATATCTATATCCATCTGGTATAATGTTGTTTAAGCTGAAGTTTCCTTATTGATTTTCTGTCTGGATCCATTGATGTAAGTAGGGCATTATTATATTGCTGTTTCTCCCTTTAAGTTAGTATTTGCTTTATATATTTAAGTGCTCCTAGGCTTGGTGCATAAATATCTATAAATATTATATCCTCATTTTGGATTGATCCCTGTATCATTACTGTATGTTCTTCTTTGACTCACAGTACAGTCTTTGTTTTAAAATCTATTTTGTCTGTTACAAGAACTACTATTCCAGTTTTTTTGGTTTCCATTCACATGGAATATCTTTTTTATCTGTTTACTTTTAGTCCATGTGTATCCTTACATTGGAAATGAATCTTTTAAAGGCAGTTTATAGGTGGGTCTTGGTGATTTTAAAAAAATCTATTAATTCATCTGTCTTTTGGAGAATTAGATTCATTTATACTTAATTTTTGATAGGTATGTACTTATTGCTATTTTGTTAATTATGTTCTGGCTGTGTTTTAGTTTCTTTCTTTTCTCTTGCCCTCTTTGTGGTTTGTGATTTTCTTCAATGGTATGCTTCTATTTCTAACTCATTATCTTTCGTCTGTTATAGGTTTTTGCTTTATGGTTACCATGAGTTGATAACAACTTATGTTTTAAGGCATTCTAAAGCTTTTTATTTTATCGCCTCCAAGCCTCTTTTTTTCTATTGGTGCTTTTAGCCCATTTGAACTAGTGTAACTATATTGGAGCTTAAGTCTACCATTCATTTGTTTTTAGTTTTCTTTTTTCTATTTCTTCTATCCCTGTGAAATAGTTGAAAAATTTTTAATTATTTTTAATAGCTTTTTAATTTTTCCTTCACATAACTTTTTCAGTATTTGCTACTGGTATTAAGTATATTCATAACTTGCCACAGTCTACTAGGGTTATCATTTACTGATTCTAGTAAATTATAAATAACTTTCAATATCCCTTTGTCCTCAGCCATTTAAAAGACAATTGCTTTAAATATTACCTCCACAACAATTGTGAGCCACATTCGACTGTTTCAGTCTTCAAAACAGATGCTTTAACCATCAAACATAATTTAGAAAACTTAAGTTTTCTAAACGTGTTTTTTTTAATGTTCATTCATCCTTCCTGGTGTTCCAAGTTTTCTTCGTTTTATCATTTCCCTTCTGTTCAGAAAAACATTTCATCACTCTTGTAGGGTTGGTCTGCTAGTGATTAAGTCCCTTGGTTTTCCTTCACCTGACAATGTCTTGATCTCTCTTCATTCCTGAAGAATATTTTCATGTCAAGGTGTATTCAGAGATTTTTCTTTTAGCACCTGAAAAATATGCTACTTCCTTCTGACCTCCATAGTGCTGAGAAATCCACAATAGTCATTCAAATCACTATTGCTATAGGGAAGATGACATTTTTCTTTTGCTGCGCCAAGAATTTTTTGCCTTTTATTTTTAGAAATTTCATTATTATGTATCTTGGCATGGATTTCTTTTGGTCTATCTGGTTTAGGGTGTGCTCAGCTTCTTAAATCTGTAGGTTTATGTCTTTTGGCAGATTTAGGGAGTTTTCAGCCATTATTTAGTTGAATACTTCTTCAGCTTCACCTTTTATTTCCTTTCCTTCTGGGACTCAGGTGACACAAAATTTTGATCCTTTGTCATAGTCCCATAGGTTCCTGAGACCATTCAAATTGCTTTAGTCTATTTCTAAATAGACTAAAGATTGTTGTTTAGATTGGGTAATTTCCATTGTTCTTTCAGTTTGTGGATTTTGTGTCTTTCCCGCCCATCCTGCTGTTGAGCCCATCCACTGAGATGGTAACATTGCTAATTGTATTTTCAGGCACAGCCGAGTTATTGTTGGGAGATGGTGAGAATTTCCCACCAGACCGCCTCTGACATCACCCCAAGAGGAGTGTTGGGACAACATGTTACAATCTGGTGAGGCTGGAAGTCTAGGCTCCCCTCGGCTTCTGCCAGCCTGTCTAGGAGTGGGCTGGTTTCTATCTGTGGAAACCAGTCTGTGGCTGGAATAGAGCTGTTGATGTCTGAAGCTTTGACTTCTGGGCTGCCCTTTCTACTGGTGTTCCGACTAGGGAGACTAGGCTTTTGTTTGGGTCTTGTCTGTGTCCACTGGTGTTTCTGCCAGGAATTTTCATTGTACTTAAGAAGAATAGGAAACAGTTTGCTTATTTGATCTTCTTGGAAGCAGAAGTGCTAGTTTACTTTTGATAGCCATTGTCAAATTGTTCTTTCTTATGTGTAGTATAAACATTTTCACCTTGTTTTTTCTTTTTTTTTTTTTAAAGATTTATTTTATTTATGCATACAAGCACTGGGGTACAGGCCAGAGGTGGGGGTGGTGAGAGGATTCACCACAGACAGTGCGGGGAGCAGAACAGGCAGATCAACGGAAGTACACTGCTGAGGGGAGCAGCGAGCACAGCAGGAGAGGTCTGCCACGCCATGTGGGTCCCCTCCCTGGCCGGCAGCAGGGATCGAACTCGTGCTGCAGTGGCTGCAGTTTGCTTCATAGTGCGTTGCTTAACCCACTGCGCCACCAGGGAGGCCCTTCACCTTGTTTTTCAATGATGTGTTTTGCTATGTAGAAATGATTGATTATATAGAGCTGAATATATTAATATTTTTTAAAAAGAATTAATATTCTTGTAACATGCTTAGAAAGGCCTTTCTCATACCACAATTATGAAAGTGTCTCCCATTTTCTTCTTTGTTGGGATTTTTTACATTAAATACATTGAGCTATCTGGTATTTACTCTGGTATAACCAGGAAGAGTTATCTTCTTATACTTCTTGTACAGCCCCTCGTATGGCTCCCGTTGTCTCGGCTTGACTTGTTGGCTATGGTGTTAAGGAAATTCATTTAGTTGGTAAATGCTTGTTTAAAGTGTTCCTGACAGACATCCTGAAATAAGAATTCAGAGTCCGGGCCTCCCTGGTGGCGCAGTGGGTTAGGCAACGCACTATGAGGCAGGCCGCAGCCACCGCAGCCACTGCAGCAGAGTTCGATCCCTGCTGCCAGCCAGGGAGGGGACCCATATGGCGCAGTGGACCTCTCCTGCTGTGCCCGCTGCTCCCCTCAGCAGTGTACTTCTGTTGGTCTGCCTGTTCTTCTCCCCGCTCTCTGTGGTGAGTCCTCACCACCCCCCTACACACCTCTGGTCTGTACCCCAGCTCTTGTGTGCATGGATAAATAAATCTTTAAAAAAAAAAAAAAAGAATTCAGAGTCCTAGGGGCTGCATTGAGCACTGAATATTTCAAATTGCTTCTCTCCTTGGGTGTTAGTTGATGACAACTAGTGCTGCGTGAGCCACACAGACTGAATTACATGACGTACCGAAAGCTCTACTCGTCTCTGTCTGCTGGAGTTCAGGTGGCACCTAGGTACTCTGTAGGTTACCTTCTTAGGAAGCCAGAGCTGATGAGCCAAGACTGATGAAACAGTGTTATGAGCTGCCCTGGGAAGTATTGCAGTCTGCAAAGTTCTGTGTATCCATCAGTGTGGTCACTGCGGAAGGTGACCTCTCTTAACCTACAGTACTAATGCCCGGTACCTGGGTGCCTGGGCCACAGAGCATCTGTGAAGTGGGGCTAAACTGCTGAGGACATGGGGAATGTGCAGAAATGGGCTTGATGGGAAAGAGAAGACTGCATGGAAGAGGCCTCTTGAGGGTCTACCTCAAACTGCACTCTAAGACAAAAAGCAGAAGCAGTGCCTGACTCAATAGCTATTCCTGCCTTCAGGTACTGGGGAGACCACCATCTTGAGCCAGAGGGAGGAAAGGCAGGGGTATGAGCAGTGTGGACAGTTGCATCCTCTTGAGTGTGTTTCATCCATTCCTTCTTTGCAGTTGCCCCAACTCATTCCTCCTTCCAGTGCTTCTGTTCTCTCCCTTCCATTCCTCTCCTGTTCCCGTCAGTGCAGCACTGCTGCGTGAGGCTCAGAACAGCAGGCCCGGTGCCCAGTGTGACTTGGTCTATCTCCCTACTCATCAGGCCCCCAAAGCACAATCAGCACTGCAGCTCTGGGCTGTGTAAAGTAAGAGTCACATGTAAGGATTCTGTGGCACCAATGGATGATGATGGTGATTGTCCCTGTGTTAAGAGGAGTTGAGTCCAGACCTTTCTCTTCTGGCTGTGAGGTTCCTTCTGCCAAGGAAAGAGCGCCAGATCCAGGGAACAATGGGCTGTGAGGTTGATGAACCTCAGTTTGGACTATGAGGCCCTCCACAAGTAGGCCTTGGTTTACTTTGCCAATTCTGATGCAATCTGGCCTCCAGGCCAAATTATAAGCACCTGTGTTTTGGTCCTCTCTCCATTTGCTGGGTGGCTAAGAAAAAGTAATTTCCCTTTCTGAAGCTTGTTTTCTTCATGAATACACTGGTTATTGGAACAGCTCAGCACTTTTCTTTTTAAAACCCTTTAAAAAATGGACCCTTGACTCATGGACTCATGAATAGGTGTGCAGTGCCAGGCAGCTTGGTTTAGGCAGGCACAGGAATAGGGGATCTGAGGACAATTTGAAGTCATCGATTCAGCTGGCTTCCAGGCCCATCCAGCTGACCTGGGCAGGTATGTGTTTACCTTTCTTTCTCTAGAAATAGATAATACCCTGAAAGGTATGGGGACCAATGAGATGGTTACCCTTAAAGCTTCTCATGGGGCTTGGAAACTAGGTATTTGTTCAATGGTTTATCATTTTCATCTGTGCCTTCCTAAGCCCACTCCTTTAAATGCCAGCCCAGGACCCCTTTCCCTGCTCTGGGAGCAGCACTTCACCGCTCTGGAGCCTCACAGCCCCAGGACTGTCTCTGGGTCTCATAGCATGGCTCTGGGCTATAGCAGCACACTAACGCCTAACCTCTACAGACAAACTTAAGTTTCTTCAGGGGTCTAAATCCCTCTCACTGCCTCATACACAGACATGCAACAAGCACCTGTGGGCTGACCAGCCCAGACCAGGGGGTGGAGGAGCAAGAGCTGGATGTGGCCCTGTCTTGGTCTTCAGAGAAGATGTTTCCAGGGGGTGAATCATGGGGCCCTTGCAGGACTTACTATACTGACAAGCCTTGGCAGTTTCCTGTCGAAGCATCCCAGACAGAGCAGAATTTCCCAAATCAGCCTAGCCAGAGTGGGGCACTGCCGACCCAGAGCCAGTGTCCCGTCTGTTCAAAACAGCCTGCCAAAAACAATCGAGAAACTTCCCAATTCAAAGACTTCAAAAAGCATGGCTGGTTTCATGTTGCTTCTCATTTATTAATTCAGTCTGTTCTAAGTTGTACAGTTATGAAAATAACAAAACCACAGCTGGAAGCCCAGGAATATTTACACTCTCTCGTGTAGTGAGGTCAGTCCATGTTGTTGCACAGATTGGTTATGTTTGGTACCACAAGATGTTTGTATTTCAGACAAAATCGAACAGATTAACAATTATATGTACAGTAAAATAAACGGGAAGTCATTCAAGTATCAAAATACAGACAACGATTAAATAACATTTTTATTACAATTCAGTCCCAATGCCACACCATCAGCAACACTTCTGTGAACTGCATCTGACAGTCATTCTGCAGACCTGGGCACCTCAAGGACAGACCGAGGTCAGACTAGCAACGTCTCAACGGCCACAACCATGTTTGATGCCTGCTCAACCTGAGCTTGTCCAGGAACTCCCCCAGAATCTGCCGCAGGGCCCAGCGGGGTGTGGAGCGTGGCCAAGGCAGTCTTACTGCTCAGAGGAGCTGGTGGGTGGGAGAGGGGCAAGCAGAGAGCCCGCTCAGGGGCCACCGAACGGGCTCCTTCACAGTCCAGAAACGCAGTGAGTGGCTCACCATGCCATGACCTGCTCGCAGAAGCGCACAAGCAGGGGCTTTCCACTTGGAGCCTGTCCTCAGAGCTCTCACATGCCTCCCTAGGAACGTTACATTCAGAAATACACCAGTCTCAAAACCCAGAGCCAGAGCAGACTAACCAAGGCTTTCCAATATGAAAACACCCTGAATAAATAAAGACGATATAGCAGCTTCAAGGGGGAGGAAATACCTACATATGACTTAAAAAGACAACTTGAGGAGCTCATCGTAGTGTTTACAGTTTTCCTTCTGGACCTACCACCTACCCAGAGAGGCCTGCCTGGAGAAGGGCGCCCGCACGAGAACCACCACCGCACACAGCCGACCTGTCCTCGGCTTCTCGGGGGAAGCAGGGCCTGAAGGCTGCACTGTGTTAGGTGACCCTTTCCGGGGTCCTTACAGACTCTGGAAGAAGCAGGCAGGGCAGTCAAACTTGCAGCATGGAGGTCCTGGCTTAGTACCAGAAAGCTGGAGGATCACTGGCTTCCACGCCAGAGGGGAGCTGACGTCCAGGCCCAGCCTTGAGTCAGCAGGAAGACACTGTCCTGCTTTCCATTTTCGGTCAACCGTCGGGATTGTGAACGTGCCTAAGAGCATGCTCCCTGCCCAAAGCGCCAGCAAGGAATTTCCATTCATAACCTGTGCTCTTTCAACCTTGAAAGAGAAGCGCTGCTGAAGCCTAGAATATTAACTCCAGGACCAGGCAAGAGGCTGGTGAGTCACCCCTGGGAGGCTGTGCTCCTCGCTTACCCCCTCTGAAGGAGCAGCTGAGCTGACAGCCTGCAGCCTCCCAGGAATTATTAGCTCCTTTGTTTCTACTACACCCCGGGAGGAAGAACGCAACCAAAGTCAAAGCAGAGCGAGTCAGCAGGAGGGCGTAGGGGGCAGCAGGATGCCAGCTGCCCCAAAGGCTGCGCTGGGGAGGACCTGATGGACTGTCCCCTCAGTTAGCTTTTTCAATACTTGGAGCCAGGGATGAGCCCAGTAGCTGAAAATAGAAGTCAAACCAACAATTCAGAGAATCCAAATGAGTCCTGATCACAGACCTGATCAGACAAGTCACAAACTGGCAGGTAGCCATTGTGGCTGACCTACCCATTAATGCCCCAACAAAGCTGCTTTTTCGCCTTTCTGACTCAGCTCGGGCATCTGGCATCGCCAGAGGTCAGTGGGCCAGGTGGCTGTGGCAGCGTTGTGGCCACTAAGCACTCCAGGCCCAGCTGAGACTTCACGGCACCACGAACTGCTTGCTCATCTCTGTTTGGCCCTGGGAAGTTCACATTTGGAAGCCCAGAAGTGACCTGGCAGCCTCTGCATTTGCTAGGTGTCTCTAAGGCCCGGCCCAGCTCTCCACAGGCACAGGATGCTGGCATTTCAGAAGGAACAGCAACTCCTGAATGCACCTAGGCATCAGTGCCCCTTGCCCTTGCTCCTTTGCCTCACCCACAGGTCATGGCCTTCTCTTCAGACTGACTGGACTACACCCAGATCCCATCCTGAGGACAGCAGGCTGGACCGAATGCCTTTTAGCCAATCTCAAGTTCCCGTCCTGTGACCCTTTGGCCATTTGTCTTAAGACTGGCAGTTTAACCTAGAGGCTTGAGCCAAGTGTTAAAAGTTCATTTTATAAAAATGTTTTCTTCTACTAAAAAATTGTGTTCTGGACAAGTTACTTCTTGACCCCTTGGAGTTCCAGTCTTGTCCACTAGAGGCCTGGAACACTTCTCGGCAGCTGGGTAGGGCTCACTTTGCAAGACCTGGTGGTGGCTGCCCAGGCCAAGCAGCCGAGAGGAGTCCTCTAGGCAGAGGCTGGGCCTGGGTCTTCAGAGCTCAGGTGAGACAGTGGTGGCCATGGCGGTGTGGTGGTGGCAGCGGCGGCAGGAGCCTGCGCTCCCCACGTCTGTGTTTCCGCAGCACAGTTGGTTCCTCAGTGGCTCAGCTTGGCAGAAGCAAACACAACGGGGGAGGAAAGAGTTAACTAGAAGGCCCGCACAGGGTGGAGGAAACTGAAAGGAAACTCGGAAGCAGACAGAAGGTCCCCACAGCCTCCCTGCAGCAACCTCCATGGCCTGCTCCGAGCACCCACTGCCATCTCTGGCTCAGCGCGTCCACTCAGGAAGGCACGAGGACAGGTAGGCGAGCAGAAGGACCCCAGCCTGTTTATCAGCTTTCAATTCTAGAATGATGCTGTAACTCACTGGCTTTGCTACTGGACTCTACTATGTCTGCACTGCTGCTTGCTGGGGTTGCCACTGTCCTGTCTCCTGCCACCTGCGCTCCTCTGCCCACTCCGAGAATTCGGGGCCTCTTCAGAGCCTCCGCTCCATCCCCGCTGCTGACCGCTTTGAGGTGACGGCCTGCACAGCCTCCCCTCTCAGAGGAGTCAAGTGGCAGAGGGCGCTGGATCAGGAAAGGGGCCAGGTGGTGGCTGACCAGCTTTGTCCCCCACACTGTGAAGAAGCGTGAGGAAGCTCCTGGAGGACAGTGGCAGTTGCTCAGTCCAGGTCCCCGTCCTGGAGCAGCTCGGTTCCGTGTGGGAGGAATGTGCACCGTGTGTGCAGGGCACAGGCTCCTCCTTGCTACGGGAAGGCCTTCTTCCTCAGCGAGCTAGACTCCAGAGCCAGCCTTGCGGCTCACTGGCGAAGACGCGCGGGGCCAACCACATGCTGCCATCCCGTTCCTTGGAGTGGAAGACCAGCAGGCCCCGGACACCTGCCATGCGAGGCCAGCCTGCGGTGTTCAGAGCCCGTGCTCTGGAGTCAGACATGTGCCAAAGGGCCTGGCACAGGTCTTGGGCCCTGACAGAAAGCAGTCTGAGCCCGGTCAAGCCACATCACTGAGGTCAGGGCCTCCCGGGGAGGCCAGCACCTTAGAGCAGAGGAGAGAGACAGGGCCGCAGGCAGCGGCGAGCAGAGTGCAAAGGGGTTCTGGCACCGGGTGGTCACAGTGGCTGGTTGTGTCGGGAAAGGTGCAGACAGACAGCTCTTGGCAGCGGCCCCCAGTTGTGGCTCAGCGCAGAAGATAGGAAAGGAGGGCCCGCAGAGCCCAGCTCAGTCAGAGGGAGCTGTCACGGGTGCCTTTTAGACTCTGCTCGAAGACTTCCCTGACCCCAGGATTCACAGTGCCTGCCCGCTGAGGCCTCCTGGGTGCCGCAGGGCCCTCAGCCCTCTTGGCGTCTACCTCAAAGGCAACTCACCCCCCGCCCCCAAAGCTGTCCTCACCCAAGGGGGTATTCACAGTGTCTGGTGGTGTTAGGTACAAGCTGTGAGTGTGCAGTGTCTAGAGCTGCTGCCAGGAGAGCAGGTCCCAGGGGGGTGGGGCCTTGGCGTCAGCAGCTGGAAGTAGAGTTGAGAACAGCAGAAAGATCGATCGGATGGCAAGGCACAGTGAGACTAGTAGAGAGAGGGAGTGGGTGGTTAGAAGATAGTGGTCTCGTACTTGGTGCTGAGGCTCCGCTTTGAGTCCGGTTTGGGGTCCACAACCCAGGAGACGCTGGCATGGGACTGGGCGTCTTGATCTGCATCAGGTGGTTCCAGCTATCAAAGAAGAAGGGTGGGGAGTCAGGGAGAGCCTTGCGCCTGGCCAGGAGACAACAGGGCCAACTGTCCTCTCCACCCCTCCTCGCCCACCCACAGGTCATCTTGGCTTTGACTATCCCAAGGAGGGTCCTTGCTTTCCTTAACTGAAGAGCAAGCTCCCTGGGTGTCATGGGAGGGTCACCTCCAGGCTCCTCAGGGTCAGTTTCCCCCAGGGATTTCTTTGAGCTGCTGCGTTAAAGGAGCTTGGCCCTGCCTGAGTATTGTGCTCTGAGCCCCACACTTGCTCACGGAGGCAGGAGGGGGTGCAGAGCTTGGAAGCCCAAGCCTTGGGTCCTTCTGGCAGGGCCAGAGAACTCACCCTGAGCAAGAACACAGCGGGCACCCCAGGTCTCTAGAGAGAGGACACACAGCAGGAAAACAGCGGGCTAAGCACAGACAGGATGGCGGGGGCGGGGGAGGGCTCAGGAAAGAGGAATGTGGCGCAGGCAGAGGCAGAGGCCACTAGAGTCCAGAACGCTCACGGTCACTTCAGGAAGACTGACACACAGACAGCAGAGGTGTAAAGACCTTGACTCCAGGACTAACAGACGGCAGCGGTAGGTAAGAAGGACGATGGGTGGTGCAGGTGTGACAGTGACAACAGCGACTATCGGGGGGCGGCGGCACCTGGGGTGCAGAGCAAAGCAGACACAGACACGGGGTGACATTACTGGGGGCTCGCCTGCCAGCCATGCTCTCTGCAGCCCCCGATGGCTGTGTCCTGGTGGAGCCTGGCGAGGGAGGGAGGGAGGGAGGGAGGGAGGAACTCAGAGCCCACGTCAGGGGGGCTGCTGCCCTCCCGGTGAGGCCTCGGCTGCAGGTCTAATAAATGGCCAAGGCCTGAAGTGCGAGAAGACCCTCCTGTGCTGGCGCCACCCTGAGCCCTTGAGGTCCTGGGGCCCACGTACTGCTGACTTCCTCATGCCGACCCGAGGCTTAGGCACCGGCTTGGAAGATTTCGTCTCAATTGTCTCAGCTGCAGAGGCTCCCATGGGCCTGGACTTCTGGGCCTGCAGGGCCAGCTGATAGGCCACCTCGAACGCCTGCCCCAGCGTCAGGATGATCTCGTAGGTCAGATTCTGGGGAAACAGCATAACTGAGCAGGTGGGATTGGGGAGCCGCCTCACCCCCTGAGCACAGGCGTAGGTGACACCTGGATAGGTAACAAGAGTCCAGTTAATTCTGCGGCACTGCTGGCTTTGAACACACGAATCTGTCCCGATATGACTGTCAGGCTAGGGAGCCATGACAAGCTTTTGTGTTTCTTCACACATGGCTTCTTTGGAGAGAAACCTACACTCACTAAATGCAAAACCGTATCCCGCTGACCAGTCACCTAGAACACACACGGTCACTCGGGCCGCCACTGGGCCGTGGCTGTCGGCCGAGCCCACGTGGCACTGGCACGTCCCTCACGGGGCTCCTGGCAGGCCTCCCCTCACGCGGCCCACGGCAGCAGGAGCGCAGTGCACCCAGCCAGCTCAGGTCAGGTCTTTCTCCAGGTGGAGAGTCGGGTTTGTCGCAGTGCTTATTAGCCATTTAAGGTGACTAAAACAGAGCTAGTGTTTGGATCAGGTTCCTGTCTTTTCTTAGAAAGTGCCACTGGCCGTGTGAGTGCTGCGCCAGCCCCACTTCCCCACAAACGCCGGCTTCCCTGCATGGTCTACAGAGCAGTCACCGTCAGGACCACAGTGCTGGGTTGCAGCATAACCAGCCCACGTGGAGAGGGCTACAAGCCACGTGCCAGGAAGGGTGGGTTACCTCATTTAATCTTCAAATCCACCCCATGAGGCTGCTTAGCTGGTTACATTCTGCCCTCTTGGAGGAGGTGAGGGGAAGTTTTAAGATTACACAGCTAGCAAGTGGCAGAGCTGGGAGATGGATGCTGGGCCCAAGCAAGCACTGAGGTCCAGGGCTAGAAGGCCTGAGCTGTCTGTTTCAGACGCCGTGGAGAAGTGGGCAGCAGAGACCTGGACAGAGGTCCACAGCGAGGAGACAGCCAGGGGCCTTGTCTCAGGGCAGCCCGCAGCCCACGCTGTGGGCAGTGTGTGACAGCGGCCCTCAGCTCAGCGGCCCCGGAGCTGAACCTAGGGGAAGAAAACCTACTGCAGGCAGGCACCGCTGCCCACAAGATGGAGTAGCAGCCAGATCAGGCTTGAGGAATTGGGGCGGTGGGGTGACAAATAATCTGGAGGTGATTTGGCTGGATCAGCTTTGGCTGATCTTAGAAACACTTGACTTGAGAATTTCTGTCATGCTGGACAAGCCACTTGCTCTCTGCACTCTGGCCTCAGCTCTGGATGAGGGCACTAGATGGCGGCTGGGCCCCACACATGAACCAACAGGGCAACGCACTGAGCAGGAAAGGTGCCACACAGCCTCGCCCTGACACCAGCTCGGTGCCACAGGACCCCACCTACCACATCCACTGTGCTGAACACGTGGCAATAGTGGTGGCTGGTCTGCAGGTCCTTGGTGATGTAGGCAAAGGTACAGAGGTCCTCTGGGTCTTGGGCCGCACAGGAAATGTTCCGGATCTCGTGCTCCGCGATGATATTCTGCCGGGAGAAGCAGGGTCTGGAATCCCAGGCTGCCTGAGGCCTAGCCTCATTCATCCCTTCAGCCTCACCGCCTCTTTCTGTCCCAGCCAAGGACGTCAGCCTCACCCCAGACTCCTGCTGCCAACTTAGGTTTGGGTCTGCATCCTCCACCACAGCAACAGGGGGAGTAGAGGAGTCACATCCAACCAACAGCTCGAGCGTCCCCTCTGCCCGAAGCGGGCGTGAGCAGGGAGGGTGTCAGGAGAGTGAGACCCCAAGTGCAGGGCTCTCTAAAGGCCTGAGGCAACGCACCGTGTTGGAGAGGAGCAGCCGGTGCCAGCTCTCCAGGGGATGCCGGGCTCGGGCTGTGTGTGTGGGAGACAAGCACCTGCGAGGTGCGGGGAAGGGGGAGAAACAAAAGGGACTGGGGACACACTAGGGAAGACACCCAGCTGGAAGGGATGAGGGACTGAGGGGGGCCCTTCCACCAACAGGCCTGTGAGCAGCTCACCTTGTTGGAGGCATCGATGAACTTGACACCTTTGTATGTGATGGACAGGATGATGGTGGGGGTCTTCTTCATGTGCTCGGTAGATTTCTACAGGAAACAAGGTGGCATCGTGAACACCCCCGGTCGGGGCTAAGTCCCTTGGTTACTGAAGTCGCCAGCCTCCCCTTTTCCTGACAGTGTACATGGGCCCCAGTGGCTGCTGCTGGCGCCAACTGCCACCTGCTGCTCGCACCCCCACACTTCTACCCCACAGAAAACCTACCCTCATTTTGGCACAAGCGTCTTGCGTGGATTCTGTCCCCCGCAGGTCTTTGATCAACATGGAGCCCAGATACTGTGGGAAGGAGCAGGGGCCGTGCTTAGGGAGCCCTGTGCTGTCACAGAGGGACAACCAAACCAGCGGGGCCACAATCTGGGGGCGCTCGCGCCCAGTGACTTCCTCCCGACCCCGACCCTATGGGAGCCCCGAGGAGAGCACAACATGTAGTGGAGGCGGGAGGATGGCCAAGCTGGGACGGCAGGAGCAGCTCACATTGGCTTCGTAACCGCAGGATTCGAAGATGAGTTTCTCTGGCTGGTGTTGCCAACTCTGCACAGGAGCGTAGGGTGCGGCCAGGCTGGGGGGCCGAAGGGTCAGCTTGGCCTCGCGGGGCTCTTCCTGCAGAACATGCAGGGTCACAGGTCTGCCTGGCTCCAGAGGCCAAGAAGCCAGCCACCCAGGGAGCCCAAGGGCTGGGTGGGGAGGGCAAGAGGTAGACAGGACTTCAAATGCACTGTGGCAGAGGTGAGGCCTACCAAAGTGAGAGAAGCAGGGAGCTGAGCCACCCAAGAGCAGGGCTCAGTCTGGAAGGCTCTCTAGTGTCTGAGGCAAGTCTTAATGAGACAGGAAATGACCAAAACCAGAGAGGAGCAAACAACTGTGTGGGGAAGCGTAAGGCATGGAGGATGGGGTGGCAGGAGCCAGCTCCCTGAAAGCCTCGTCACCCATCAAGGACCCTGGATCTGCTCCTGGGCTGGGGAAGTCAGTGGGTGTCCCTGCCAGGGCCAGTGCCCCTCACGGCAGCAGCAGGGAGAGGGACACCTGGCAGTCTTGTGTGTAACAGGTCAACAAGGGGGACAGGAGCCAGGGTCTGGAGTTTGTGTAGGACAGTCAGTATAGACCCAGGGCCCTGAAGGCAATACCCTAAGGGGGTGACTGCACCATGCAGCCACTAGAGGGCAAGTGGCCCCTGCGGCTGTGGGTGGCGGCACTGGGGATGCAATCCTGGAGCTGTGCCTCCTCTGGCTGCAGGAGTGGACTAGAATGGAGTGTGACCTGGGCTGCAGTGCTGCTGGGCAGGTGGACCAGAAGGATGCGTTGAAGAGGGGAGAGAAACAGTTCTGGGGGATGGCAGGTAAGGAAGATGGGTGGTGGTGGTGGGGTGGCAGCCAAGAAGTAGCTGAGAGTGGGAGAAACTGAGGGGTGACAGATATAGAGGAGGGTGGAGGGCTGTAGTCAGGGGAGACAGCGGGTCTGAACCTCTGAGGTGGGACATCCAGGCCCAGGGGAGGCCCCAGCAGTGCCCCAAGAGACTTGGGCTGGATGCCTGACCCAGCTGGGTGGGGAGTGATGGGAGGAGAAGCCTGAGGCCAGCCCAACACTGCTCAGGCGCCAAGGCAGCAGGGGCTCTAGCAGACCGGGTGCTGCCAGAGGAATGAGGGACCCCTGCCGACAGCTGCCCTCCTGCCCCACCTGGATTCTGAAGCGCTCTACTCGAGAGGGTGCCGCAGGGTCATGGAGACTGTCGTGCCGCCTCCTGCCTGTGTCCCCGTGTGGCAGCAGTAGGTCAGCTGACCGCCCGGTGCATGAGTCATTCTGGCTCAGGGGGGATGACGTCTGGGAGAGCAGATCTTGGCACTGCAGCGGGGAGAAATCAGGTGAAACCTAAATCAGGACCTAGCCCTGGGTTGTAGGTGTCAGCCAGTCCTGGGTCCAGTAAGGGCCACCTGGCAGGAGAATCCATGAGGCTGCACAGGCATCGAGTTCAGGGTCGAGGTCAAGGAGGTGCCAGACTACCAGCACAGAGGGCCTCAGTCTGTGGGGTAACAGCTTGCTGGGGCTAGCCAACTTCTTCCTGGAGCCAGGAAGCCCTGACAACCCAGTCCTGCAGGTGAGCCCCCATCAGGAGCACCCCCAGTTCACTGGCACGCCCCTTGGCCTGGAGCCGTGCAGGATTGGGAAGAACTTTCAAAGTTGTCAAAGGTAAAATCATCTGTTGTGAGTCCATCTTGGACACCTAGGGCATGTGTCAAATGCAAAAGGCGTGTTCTTGAGAACACACACAGCGCTGCTAGTCAGCACCCCGAGACCCCCGCCTCGCTGAGAGGACCAGTCAGTCCCCTTGATTTACAAATCTGAATGCCTGCTGTGCGTCTGGTTCTCAGAACTAGTCTTAGCCTCAGCTTTCTCATCCCATCTGTTAAAAAAAGCGGGGGGTGTATAAAATAAAAGCCCACTCCGAGGCTGCCATAAATGGGCACAGGCAGGGGGGCTTGTCTGCAGCCTGTGCTCACCACAGGACCCTTCCCTGCCTGTCAGCTGCAAGCAGCAGGCGGGAGGCAGCTCCTCCGGAACTTGGGGCTCGCTGAGACAAGCCCACTTTTGCAGTCAGGATGACCAGGCTTGAGGCACAGATCATCTATGAGGTTTCTGAACATGCAGATTTTCTTAGCCATCCTGCCCCAGGGATTTTATTTCAGAAGCCTTGGAGAGGACCCTGGTCCTGCTGTGTCTTCTGAACTCTGGCTCTAGCTCCTCCCACCCCCGCCAAGAATTCAGTCGTCTGTTTAGATACCGTTTTATTACCTCTCCCAACATTTTACTTTCTCCTTAAACTTGACCTTTTGTCACAGGCCATGTCAAGCTTCTCTGACTGCAGCTGGGAGGCATGAAATTGATCAAAAACCAGCCCAAACAACTACCCCATTGTGTTCCTCTCTGTCTGGGCTGAGGAGTGGAGGTGACCCCACCAAATGGGGAGGGGTGGTTTGCTACTCTACCAGAGGTCATACTGTCACTGAAGAATTCCTAACAATACAGAAAACACATGCCTCTCCTTCCTCCCAAGCCCCCTTCCCCAACTCACTCTCAGCTGGGAGAACCTTGGGGGCTTCTGGGGCGGCTCCTCATAGGGCCTGTCTGCGAGGGAGGCGATAATGCGTTTGCGATGGCCAAGCAGGTGAACCTTTAGGACCTGATAGGGGAGAGAGCAGGTAGTGACCGGGCCCACCACGCCCCTCCAACCCCAGCCTGCCCCTCCCAGCCAGGCTGGCAGCCCGGGCAGCCCACACTGCAAAAGGGGCTGCAGGCCTGAAAGGAGCTGCACTCACATTGACAAGCTCCAGTTCCCAGAGGTTCTTCACAGTGTCGATGGAGCTGTAGCCACTTGACAGGAAGGAATGGACGTAGTCCTGCAGCCCCAGGGAGTCCAGCCAGGAGGGCACTGATGGGGGGCTGTTCCCGTCATAGCCCAGAGCCTTCACCTGCAGGGCCGGGGAGGCCAGGTTCACATCTTAAAAGCACTCACAGGTCGAAGAACCCAGGGACCATGGGACCCCCGCAGCACACACCAGAGACTGCTGGGTAGGCAGGGTACAGGTCCCACAAGGGGGGTTCTATGGGTCTGGGTCCTTGGCACCCCAGCCTTCACATAACCCTTTCTATCTGGGCCTAGAGCCCAGTTCCTGAGCACGTGGTGCTAGGGAGATGGCTAGTGGGTAAGACAAGGTGGGGAGAAGAGTTTGCACCCAACCTGTGCTCTGATGAGATCACAGACCTGGGGGAACAAAAAACGGTGTGTGCCTGTGAGGCGTGTGTGTCAGTGTCATTGCTGGAATGTGTTCATGCTGAGCTCTGAGTGGAGAGGACAGGGGACTGGATTCAGTGCCAGTGTAGCTGAGGGAGAGAAGCTTGGGCCCACCAGCTGCTGGCTCCCAGGGGTCAGTGCAGGCTGGCCGCTCTCCAGTGAGCTGGCAGAGACTCAAAGCATTGCAGGTCTAGGCTGTGGACAACAGATCCTGCTTCTTGGTGGACACCTGGAGCAGGTCCCTCATGGTCTTGAATGCTCTGCCTACCCTGGGCCTCCGGACTTGGAGAGGAGTTAAACAGGACTCGGAGCTGCCTGCTGGGGCGCCCATTGTGTGGGGCAGACACCCACAGTGATTTGTACGCCTAGAGCCCAGTTCCTGTCCAGGTGGTGCTAGGGAGATGGCCCTGGCTCCAGCTGAGGATGAGATTGCAGGGCTGGCGGTGGTCACCTTGGGCAGAGACCGTGCGGCCTGCAGCAGCTTCCGCCGGTGCTGTGGGTCACTGATGCCGATCTCCCGCAAGTCTTGCTCTTCCATCACGTTAGATCCCTGAGAAGAGAAAGGAGAATATGAGGCCTGGTGACGGGTCAGTCTTTCAGGGCCAAATTCTTCTATTCGTGACAGGCATCAAGAGGGAGTGGAGACTAGGAGCTCCCCACAGAGGCCAGGCGAGGCAAGGCAGCAGCATATACACAGGGCACTGACTGGGCCAGAACAGATGGAGTGAGGGGAGCACTGCATGCCCGGCGGTGGGGACACAAGACCCGGCCCACCTAGAGTGTTTGCACATTTCTCTAGAGAGCAGATTCCATGAAGAACAGCCAAGGTGAAGAACAGGTAGGTTAATCCCCAGGTCCTCAGACAGCGGTTGTAATTCTGAGGCTGTACAGCCACCCTGGGAGCAGGCCAGCACCCCTGCTGCTCAGCACTCAGCGGGGTGGAGTCAGGTCGGCTGGCTTATTTATTGATCAAAGGGTGGAAAGCCTCGGTGTGGATCATCCCTCCCGTCTCACAACCCTCACAACCCTCGTCCTAGGTGCCGCTTTAATCCTGGTTTTGCAGATGAGGTGGAGGCAGACGGAGGTTGCCTAAGGTCGTGCACGTAGCGGTGCCGCTGAGATGGGGGGCAGTCACACCGCACGCCTCCTCAGCGCCCCGACGGTGTTTCTATCACTTGCAACACCATCACGGGATAGGTGTTTTCAGATTACAAAAGTTAGAGCTTCAGCTTTGTCCCTCAAATACAGCAACCTCCCCCGCACCCCCGTCACCACTCTTCTGGATGTCCTCCAGAGCCAGGGGACGTGCGCACGCATGTGTACACTTCATCTTGCACAAATGGGGCTCTGGGACATACTACTGATAGCTTATTCTTCCTCTATGCAGACTGGTCCACTCAGCATGCAGACCTGCCTCTTTTATTAAAGGTGCATAACCACCAGGTTATAGGCATGTGATCGTTTATGTAACAGTTCCTTGTCAAGGGTGACTGTTTCCAGTTTCTGCTTTGACAAACAAAAATTTGTGCTACATAAATCTCCACGTATGGGCGTCATTTCTAGGATGGTTATCAGGAAGAGGTTGCCTGGGGTCAAAGGGCCTGTAGTGTTTCAACGCCTGACAGGTCTTTATGTTCCTGTCCATGATGTGCTAGATTCCTGCCACCGTCAACAGCACTTGGAGAAATGGCTTGTCACCAGGCCATTCCATCCTGGCAGGCGACACTACGGCTCCCTGTTTACTCAGGGACAGAGGGAGGGGGAGACAGCTTCCATGGCTGGGGTGGCACCAAGATGCCACCTTCCTGGCCACCCAGCTGGTGGGTATCTGCCAAGTCCCCAGCGCCTACCTCTCCATCACAAGACGCTCAACTTGGCCCTTGCACGAGCAGCCCAGAGCAGGAAGGCGAGGCTCACAGGTGGCCTGGGGAGAAGCTCAGACTGCGGACAGCAGTGAGCCACTGTGAACAGCAGGTTAAAAAAACGCATACAGCTACAATCCCAATTTTGCTAAGATTACAAAAAGGAAAAGCTTAGAAAAAGAAACCAAAACAGCAGAAATGGTTCCAGCCTTGTTTAAACAGTACTAGCTCACTTAGAGAAACAAACCAGAACAATAACTCTGTTTTGCTTGTCCCTGAGATGAATTTGTAGGTGGCTTCTATATTTTCCTTTGTGCTTTATTTTCAAATTTTCCTACAATAAAGTCATATGACTTTTCTACTAGAAAAACTGTTTTAATGTGGGAAACAAAGCAACACAAGACCCACTGAAAACCTGCATCGTTCTTGAAGGCAGACAGTAAGCATTATACTGCGCCAGCCAGGGCCTGGGCAAGCTCTTAGGTAGTACCTCAGCACACAGATTTTGGAGAACCTGGAAGCACATCCCACATCTGGTCAGGGGTGGAGACCTGGGGCCTCTCAGCCTGAGCTGTTTGTTCACGAGCTTTAGCAGCTGCTCTCCCAGAGCCAGCTGGTCCCCCAAATCAATAAGCAATGGCTGTGGACTGTCAGCCTTCTACCCTCTCAACTGGCTCTTCCCTCATCCTCCCACCTCCCTAGCCTGGACTGAGAAATTTGCTCTGAAGTTCTAAATTCATTTTCATGAATATCCTGGCTGAACATAGTTTTCCCTCCGCCCCCCACCCCCACACATACCCTTCTTCCACTTGAGCCCCTCCTCCATCTAAAGTGTGTCTTCCCAAATCCACTGCTCTCTGAGACTAAGCAGGGGCCTGCAAGAGAGGAGGGAAGGGCTACAGGGAGGTTTTCTCCTGGAGTCAAATCAGGCCAGGACAATAACTCTGCCCAGGCTGTCTCTGGCCTTTGGTTTTTTTGATTGTGTGTACTGACCACTTATCTGAGGAGAGGGAGGGCAGACTGAATATGGAAATGAGCTGGAAGGGCGAGCAGAGTAGAGTCTGGAAACCATTTCTGGGAGGTGATAAATCTTCGAGGCAAGTCCAGTCTAGTACTGCTCTGGCCTGTCACCACTCTCCCATCAGAACATACGGGCCTTTGTTTGAGTGAGGTCAGAGCCAAGAGGGGGCAGACATTTGGCCCTTGGCGGGACAGAGGTGGAGAGCCCAGGTTCCATTTTCTGCTGAGCTTGCTGTTTTTCTCAGACTAATGTATTATGTGCAAACATTTCCCTCTGACATTTCACTGCAACAGACTCCCATACACAGCACCCGGTAATGGAATCCACACCTGGACATGGGCCTTAACCCCCAGAACAGGTTACTGGCCTCAGCAACAGCCATGCCAGGCATGGCCCTCTGGGCTGTAGGTGGCTGAACAGAGAACAGGATCCTGGCCTAAGCTTCCTGGTGCTGGGTTGGCCTAACCACATGCAGGCCCTCAAGGATGGGCCAGGAGCGAGAGCCTGTGAGCACATCCCCAGCCTGAGAGGGTCTGGGGCAAAAGGGGTTAGTTAGCCCAGGAGAGCAGGAAGGACTCTCCTATTGGGAGCGGCCACAGAAAGCAAGGAGGAGGGCAGGGACCTGGCACTTTTAACAAGGGACTAGAAACTGTTTCTAGAGCATGTCGGTGTCCACCACCCAGGGGCTGGGGTTTCGTGTGTGCCAGTCACTCTGCAAGGTGAGACTGAACGGAGTTCAAATCTTGATTTTGCTATACAGGCTCTTACAAAGTCAGACCCTTACAAACAGAAGTACCTCCTACCATCACAGCCTCACAAAGCTAAGTAACGAATTCCAGGGACCAGGAGGGCAGTGACGCCTGTGTTCATCTGTGCCTCCTCTGGGACTCTGCCACAGAACTTTCCGAACTGACACCTTCTCCCAACTCTGGGCTGGCCCTATAAAGAGCTCACCACTCCCAACAGCTAAGCCGCAACCCATACCCCATGTTTTCCCTTCCCTGCTCCAGCCCAGCCCAAACCTGGAGAGACATAACTGATGGTGACAGAGCATCCCATTCTAGAGAAGATGAGGAAGAGGTACAAATGTCACCAGTTCCTAATTTCCGAAGTCTGAGGCCCTCTCCACCCGCCCATTTCCCCAGAAGGGGCCTTGAGGATGGGTGTAACGGCACAGGATGTAACTTCCCAGTTGAACGGAAACCATGCCCCTTACCATCCTTGCTCTCCCAAGCAGGATCCTGGTGTCCCTATTGTCTCTCACTGGGAGTAGCATCCTTCCATCTAGCTGCTGCCCACCACCCCCGAACAGCTGCTTATTTGAGGCCTTGTCAGATATCGAGGTACCATAGTCACCAAATTAGCAGTGTAGGAGGAGAACCCAGGTGCCTTGTCTGCTGAGTTGCTGTTTTTTTTTTTTACAGAGTTGGGTAAGCTCAAGTCAGTCTGTAGTCAAAGGCTGTTCCAAGACTACTCAGAGCGGGCCTTATTACTTCATGGGTCTGCGGACAAAGACAATCTGCTTCCTGCAGAGAAAGGCGGACGCCCACCTGCCACTGCAGCTGCCACCACACCTGACATTCTAATAGTTGCCACAGGGAACAACGAACCCCTTCCAGAGCTTAAATCCCCAGGCGGAAGGAAGACATAGTCCAAGAATGGCCCATGGGACAAGAGTTTACTGGGGTCCGATTTCATACCAGCTGCTTTTCCAGCCTTTGGAAGAATGGCCCCACAGACAGCCTGAGGATGGAATGGTTGGTCTGCCCCAACCTGGCACCTGGGAGTGAGGTGCTAGCCTAGCCCACCTGGCCCCAATGCCAGGCATGAGATTTGGCTTCCAGTCACAGCTTGGTTGCTTGCATGAGGAGCAACCTTGGGCAACTAATCTGAATGTCCTGAATCCGGTGTCCATGGGCTCCCGAGTCCACAGATGGGCTTCAGGGGTGCCCACGAATCCTTGAATTACAACTGATCTGGCGTGCTGGGGAGTCTGTGCCTCTGACATCCCTCTCCACTGGGATTCCCACTCTGCACACAACCCTGCCAGGCACCACGGCAGAGCCCACTGCTGCTGCTCACGCGGACGTGGTGGCCGCCGGCAGCTGCTGCCAGGACCATCCACAGTTGAGTTCATCATAAAGTGCAGTTAAGAGTCCTCAAATTTCCTTCTACTGTAAAAGGACTGGAGGAGGCCAGATCAGTATTGGAGGCCAAGAGAGCTGGAGTCCTGACAACTGCAGTCATTACCCTGAAAACCCCACATGGTCAGGCAGAGAAAGAGGGAGAACAAGACACACGCATGGCCAGGGGCCCATAGCCCAACAGAGACAGGGAACACCTGGGGCCACCTCAACCCCTGAGGTAGCCAGTTAGGAAATTCTTAGGTGCTGGGAGATGAGTCGGTACAGGAGGCAGGATCCACAGTCGCCTAGGAGTAATCTCTCAGAGCTTAGCTCCATGGATCCTCCAGTGCCCCAGCTGAAGAGACTCTCCCGCTGCAGCCCTGCTTTACACTGGACCCTGGGAATCCTGACGGGGTAGTGGGCTCCTAGAATGGGGGGGGCGGGCAGGGAGAGATGTAGGCATCCTAACAGTGCTGGCAGCACCTCCACTCAGGCCTGCAGCTCACTGAAGCTTCCGGAAGACAAAGAGAGGGGTGTTACAGGAGGATAAGGAACCCAGGGTAGAGGCCCCTGCACACAGGAAGCCTATTCCTGGACTGAAGAGTGAGGGGTGTTCCAGGGGACTGAACAGGAAGGGAAGCTCAGGGGTCTGGGGACATGGTTGAAGAGCTTCCCAGAAGCTAATAAAGAAGGACCTCTTTCCCGAACTTAGGCCTTTCAGCTTTCAGGGCTTGCCCCTCTTCACCCTTCACTTCTCTCCAAGATGTGGGAACAAGCTGGCACAGTCTTAGACACAGACAGGAAAACAGTAGGAACCTATCTGCCACGTGGCAGAAGCCTGTGGAGAAATAAATTGCTGGGAGGAGCGGGGGTGATGACTGGCTGCATCAGGCCGGGTCCAGCCCATCCTGAGCCTGTGCCAGACTCATCACTTCTGCGTGCCCAATGCCCCAGCCACCCACCACAGGCCATGCTCAACCACCCTGCACTCTGACTCTGGGAACACAACCGGGGACTCCTACCCCACACAAGATCCGGGGCTCAGCGACCTGGGCAGCTCTCTGCCTAGTCAGGGTTCTGCCCTTCACTATACCCAAGTCTCCTTGAACACCACATACAGCCCCTTGCCAGCCTCTCCTCACCCGTCCTCTCCCAGTCCTGAGGCCTCTAAGCTCCCCCTCCCCCATAGGACTGAAAGTGCAATCCAGAAGTTCTAAGTTGACAGATCTGGGCCACTGTCCTGGCACTGCCACTTACTGGCAGCAACTCCCCACTTCGGGCCTCAGCAGCCCCAATTGCCCTGCCATGGCCAGTGCCCCTGGGGCTGGGAGCCAGCTCAGTGCCTGGCCTGCAGGAAACCTTCCCTGAATGTAGGTTCCCCCCACACCCGCTGTGCCCTGCAGCACTTAACACTTGGCCCGTCTGTTGTTTTCATTGCTTTATGTGCCTTGTTTTCCCAGCTGGGCCATCAAGTGCCTTAAAGACACCTAGATTATTTGCTTTTCTGACTCCAGCTTCATTCATTGTAGGTAATACAGAAAATTCATTACCCTCCAAGAAGAAAATGAAGCACCACAGTCCTGCCGGCAGCCACCGGAGACATTCTGGCTTTCTGTCTTGCACCTCTTCAGCACGAAAGCTTTCCGTTTTTGAAAATAAAGATCACCTTGTACCTGCATTTTAGTGTTTTGAGTTTTTCACTCAGTACTCCAAGGTGAACATTACCCCACATCGGATAGTCTAAAACATCTTTTACAAAGGGTCAAAGATAAGGCCTCCCTGGTGGCGCAGTGGGTTGAGCAACGCACTATGAGGCAGGCCACAGCCACTGCAGCACGAGTTCAAGCCCTGCTGCCGCCTGGGGAGGTGGGGGGGAAACCCACATGGTGCAGCAGACCTCTCCTGCTGTGCCCGCTGCTCCCCTTAGCAGTGTGCTTCGGTTGATCTGCCTGTTCTGCTCCCCGCTCTCTGTGGTGAATCCTCTCACCCCTCCACACCTCTGGCCTACACCCAGTGCTTGTATGCATAAATAAATAAATCTTTAAAAAAACAAAAAAAAGACAAAGGGTCAAAGATAAACCAAAGGGATCATTTGGGGGGAGGGTGGGGTAGAGATGGGGATGAGGGCAGAAAGAGCACAAGGGACTGAGATGATGGTGTACGGGTGAAACGGTGGTGGGAACTCCCTGAGGACTACAAATGATGTCAAATATAATCAAATAAATCTAAGTACACACACACACATAAAATAAAGGGAAAAAAACCCATCTTTTACCATCCACCTATGTAACAGTCCCGCACAAGGAGCACCATCACTTAGTCAACACTTCTGTGACGGGAGGTCAGGCTGACGCCTCATAACAGAGCCCTGAGCCAGCCACCAACGTGCCAACCACCAGTGACCTTTCTTCTGCACTAATTAAATGAACTTCCTCCTTTCTCTGAAGCAAGCCCATTTCCTGTGGAAAAGATGGGTGATGCAAATGGAACTGGCGATGATGCATGAGCCAGCAGGCTGGTTGGCAGATGTGTAAGCCACATCCCCTGCTGTCTCCCGGGGTCTGGTGTCAGCACCTGGCAGCCCCACTGCCCTGGCCCTGACTCCTCGAAATCAAAGGCCCTTTCTGCTTTCAGGTGAGACAATGTAAGTTGTAATGCTTGCTTGCCTAGTTCAGCCATCACATCAGAGGAGGACCAGTCAGAGAGCTGGTGCTGAGCCTAAACAAAAGAGGGACCAGGAAGTTATGATGGGCTTAGGTGTTCTGTATGGCCCCAGAGGTAAACCTGGGACCAAGGGGCAAAAACTACAGGACACAGATTTTGGCTCAATATAAAGAACACTCGTGGGCCTCCCTGGTGGCCTGGGAGTTAAGTCTCAGCGCTATCACTGCTGCGGCCTAGGTTTAACCCCCAGCCAGGGAGTGAACCTACACACAGGGCACAGCAGACATTTCCTGTCTAGCCCGCTGCTCTCCTCAACAGTGTGTTTGAATAGATCTGCCTGTTCTGTTCCCCACAATGTCTCCGCTGAATCTTCTCAACCCCTTGCACCTCTGGCCCGTACCCCAGTTCTTCTGTACAAAACAAAACAAGGACATTCTAAATCAGCCCAAGCAATGTAAAGAATGTTTTGTCAGTGGTGAATACCCTGTCACTGAAGAAACATTCCAGCAGAGATTATCTGGAAGTGATTCTGGCACAGAGAAGACGGGTGGATCTCATGATGTCAAAGACCCTTCCACCCTGACAAGGAGCTGCACGGCATCCACAAATGCCTTTATTTCACAACAGTCAAACTCCTTCATGGGGAAACTCCACAGCAGCACCTGGTCTGTGAAACACCCTCACTTTCCAGATGTTGCTACCACATCTGAAGCCTGGCTTCCTAAGAGTCCTTTCTGTATCTTGTAGTTCTCCAGGGCATTTCGAAAGCAGAAGAAACATGTAAAGCCTACTGAAAACCAAACCACAGGGGATATACCATAGCTAATGCAACGTAAGTGATAGCATCTGCAGTGAGGTGCCTCTAAACAAAGCTGCCCCCTTCTTGTGTGTTTTCTTTTTTTCTGGTTGCTAAAACTTAATTAGCCTTACAGCCCATCTGGTAACTCACATACAATTACCCAGCATGCTTTGCATGGCTACTCAGGCCACTCTAGGTGTCTGAAATAACACTGCCAAGTGCAGGATAATCAGCATCCCTTCCTGTACAGCTGTCCCACCAGAACTGAGAACACAGTAACAAGGAGCAGCTTGAACCAGGGAAGCAGGAGGCGCCCAGAACAAGTGAGCTGCTAGGCTCCCCTGATGAGCACCCTTCCAAATAGGAGTGGCCTTGTGCTCAGAGGCCCTGCGTCTTCTGTAGATGCTCAGCCCAGAGCCAGACTTCTCCAGAGGCCCATGTGGCTGCTCTCTGTCCTGGGAGCACAGATAGGGGAAGAGAAGCGGTTCTAAGGAGTCCTGATGTTCAAGGATTGGGAACTTGACCCTTTCTAAAACTCGCAGAGAGGGGTGAGAAGTCAAGAGCTCAGCATCTAAAATGCTAAATCAAGGCAGGGGACACTGTGAAGCCCATGGCTACCCTCCCTTGCCAGCCTGATGGCCAGTTTGATGAAGGTTGTGCTCAGAGAGGGTTGGCCCCTAAATACTCAGCACTGGGGCCGACCATTGTCACTCACCGGCTACAGTCCTGCCTCCCTCCCAGGCTTGCTAGCCTTCCCCAAGGAACATGTGAGTCAGGGATCAGATTAAAAAGAAACAAATACGCTCAGTGTAGCTTTTTAAAAAGAAAAATAAATTATTATTTTAAAAACCTAAGATTTTAAAAGCTGAAAAATAATTGATCCTGAGCTGGCTTTAGGAGGCTGATTTGCTGCCGACTTCAGTCTGCCTTGGTACTGAAGCTGGCCCAGGGGAAGGGAGCTGTCCTAGTCTGGGTCCCTTCTGGATGCCCCAGGCAACCCTTCAGGGGGGCTGCTCTTAGGGAGGCACGACAGGTACACGGTCAGTGGGAAACCCACAGAGACTGAAACTGCAGAGAGGGCCGGGGGCGACTTCTGGGCTGAATGACCATTGCCCTCAAGGAGGCAGCCCAGTGAGGTGGCTGTGGTGAGATCTGTTAAGAAAAGGAAGGCAGCTGCAGGTGGACTCAGGGCTGCATTCCCAGGAACTGTACGAGCAGGAACAGGCCTGCTGGGAAGCAGGGAAGAACAGGGGCAGGAAGGGCTTGCTAGATTCACCTCAAACCAAGCTTCTAAGATACGTTTGAAGGTGATTTGAAGTGTATGAGTGGTTACATTCCAATTCCCACATCCACATCTAAGAAAGAGGCATGTATCGGGGCGGCTAGCCCATGACCCACAGAGTGCTGCCTGGGTGCACATTCCTGCTCTGGCAGTGGGAACCTGAGCAAGCCACCAAATTGCTCTGTATCTGGAGAATGGAGATGATATTACACACATCTCAGGGCTACTGCAAAGACTCAGTGAGGTAATATATGCAAAGCTCTATGGACGTGCCTCATGCCCAGTGAGCACTAATAAGAGCTGGTTTGCACTGTATTCACTGTGTTAAACGCCTGCCCCGCAGTGCTGAAGTTGCCTCCAACGTGAGCTGAAGCCCTGGCTCCAGGTGCCCAGGCCACGCTGCCCCAACCCAACCCACAAGAATACCTCAGGGAGGCTTCCAGAGAGGGAAGACCTGTCCTGAGTGCTTTTCTGGACTGACAGACACAGGCGGTGCCAGATCCCAAGCCCAGCGTCCTAGTCTGACCCCTACTCTGTAGGGAGCCTGAAAACGACACCCGAGTTTTCTTCCTTTTCTTTCTTCTGTTTGACCTCTTGTGTTTTATAAGAAGATAGTAGAGAATTACACTTCAGAAAAGCAACCAATCCTTCAAACCACCAACTCTCTCTCCTCAGGACAACCTCTGAACAACAAGTACCTGAGACCCCATAGTTACAGTCCCCACCCTAGGCTCTGGGCCTCGGCAGGGTAGAGAAGAGACCTTTCGGCCAGAGGGAAAGCTCTTTGCTTCAGGAACTATTTGCTTGGCTGCAATGTTTTGGAGAATAAAGGAAACTTCTGGAATCCAGGTGAGACGGGGCAGGGAGTCAGCACAAGGGACCTGGCTGTCCTCTCTGCAGAGAGCCCTGTGCCTGACCTGGAATGAGATGACCCGACACAACACATGGTCTGAGGTCTGAGAGGTCAGGAGGGCGCAGTGGTCTGTCATCCGAAACCCTCATCCTCAGAAAGCCACCTGCAAAAAGCTGTCCCTACAAAAGTGTTTCTGGAGCAGAGTTAGAAGGGGACAGAATTAGAAAGAAGGCGCAGCACTGGCTGATTTCTTGGATGTCTAAGTAGTCAGTTCAGCTCTTCCCTGGGATCTTGGTCTACGTACTGTTTCAAACTCCAGCAGGGGTGACGGAGAGCCCAGGCAAGTGTGTTTCCACGGAGCAGCACCCCACCCTTGAGGCGGCGAGGGGCACTTACCAGGAAGCGGACATCGTCAAAGCCATTCAGAAGCAACTTGCTCTCATACTGCTGCAGCCCAACCGCCTCCAGCCACTCCCCGACGCTCTGCTCCAGCGTCCGCGAACCTGACGAGAGAGGAATCGGCAGACGCTTGAAAAGGGAAAAACCATTAAGGCGGTAGCAGCGGCACTCAGAGGAAGACAGATGGCACTGCCACATCATAGTCATTACCATAAAGCAGCCAAACTATGTACAAGAGACCGAGAGCAGAGGCCGCAGCTCCTCTTCTGCGCACAGGCTGCGGGCAGGACAGCCCAGCGCCGCACGCAATTCCCCACCTCGGGCGCTGCCGCCCACTCACACCCACTCAGTCTGAGCTGCTCCGGGCCGAGGTGGCACATGCACGGTCTCTGCCCACAGGTTTTGGGGGGAGCCGACCCCCAGCGGTCTCCGGGTCAACTCCTTGTAGCGTTCACACTGAGGTATTTCAGAAAGTCTGCTCCCATGGGCACTAGAAGGGGCGGGGGAGCTCCTCTGATCCATGCAACTTCTGGAGCCCCCGCGCAAGTTCTGTGACCTTGCAGCATAAACTGGTCAGGAGAGAGCACACATCTTCATGCAGCTGAGGGACACAGGCACACAGCGAGGGCTCCGGGAGGGAAGCAGCGGCGGCTGTTCACGGGGACCCAGCACATGCAACACAAGCAGCATAGAACACGGCAGGGGGAGAAAAGAGACTTTTACTTGTTTTCCCCCAGCAGTCCCGGAATAAGCAAACCATGGCCACTGGCCCTTTGTGCTGAGAGGCTCAAGGCAGCGAGGGGCTGAGTGGGGCGCATGGGCCGGGGCTCGGGGATCAGGCTCGGGTGTGGCTATGCTGGGACGACAACATCGCATTCCGATGGGCCCGAGCCCTGTCCACAGTTAGACTCTGGCCGCTGGCGAGCGGGGCGTCTCCCAGGCCAGGGCTCTGGCTGAAGGGCTGCCTTCCCGGGCCAGGCTGTTTTTCAGGGGCTGGGCATTCATTTTCCTCTTCTGACAGTGGCCGTTCCTGTGACTCGCCTGCCTGCTCAGGTGGAAAACAGGCAGGCAGATCCAGTTCTTGGCTAAAGAAGACAAAACCCAACCAGATAAAAAGAAGAGAAAAAGGAAGCGGTTGTCTGTCAGCTGAGCTGTGGCAGCTTAAGTCTATTCACGTTCTGCGCTGTTCTCTTTGGCTGAGTGATAAAGACAGTAACTGTCTTCCCGGGGTCTCCGGATCTTGGCGTTCTCCTCTAGGGGCGAGCAGGAAAGGGAGGACACTTATTTTCTATGCTCCTCGGTTAAGACAGGGAGTGTGGTGGCGCAGAAAGGAGAAAAGTTCAGCCCTTCCTGGCAGACCTTGGATGCTCTGAGCTGAACACCTGAACCCCCACCTACTTCTCACGGGCAAGAACAGATGAAAGAAGGAAAAAAAGAGAAGGGGAGGAAAAAGATATGAGTCAGGAAAAAGAACCAACTACAACATCACCTCCAGAGAACTCTTGACACGGTGAAAGTCATTCTCTTGCTGCTGGGCTCTCCGCCCCTCGGGCAGGCCAAGGCCACTGGTTTGGTATCTAGACGACCCTGGTGACCCACCGTCCCGGGCTCCCCCTCTCCTCTGTCCTCTGCAGACCAGCTGGTGGTCAGGGATGCATGCTGCAGCAGCGCTCCAAGATGCCAGGTCCGGGGGATACTTGAGCTCCCCTGCCCTTGAGTGGGGCTGTGTGCTCCAGGAAGCTAAGCGGCAGGCTCTTGTATGCCCATGAAGTCAAGTGTCCCCGGCTGCTGATTCATTCCTGCTTGTAATCCCCCCGCGGGAGCTGTGGTCCTGCCTGCTGCCGCTGGATGTGTGCGCTTACAGAACCGCAGCAGAATGCTTTGTCTAAGGCTCCTGGGCTCCACGCTGCCTGCTGCCTGCTCCACAGTCCTTCCTCACTCTCATAATGTCTGGCCCTCCCCTTCCTCCCCTCCCCGCCCTCCTCCCTTCCATGCTCAGGAAAATACATCAGGGATCGGACATCGGAGCAGAAGCTGCTGTTGCTGCTGCCGCTGCCGCTGCCGCTGTCGCTGGGGAGAAGGAGACAGCAGCACTAGCATCAGAGTGAAATGACAGATTCTCCGATATCTGATGTCAGCCAAGACACATGTATGTGACAGGTGGACACAGGGAAACTTTACCTCCAGCTCAAGGTGCTGGAAAGAGCTTATCAGGAGGAAGAGAGGGAACATTCCAATAGTTTTGGCTGACAGTTTCTAGGACAGCCAGGAGAGGGGGCAGAGGAATGACATTGGCCAGAGAGCAGCGATTCAGTTACACCCCACTTCCCCTCCCTTGCTACTTCAGGAATGAGGGGTGCTGCTCTGTCAGGAAGACAAGCTACTGGGGTTTCACAAAAAACAGCCAACAAAATAAGGATGTGACACCTGATATTCCTCAGGTGAGTTTATTAAACTTGGGAAAAGACTTCTCTCAGGTCCTGTCAGAGCCCAGGTGCCACGTGCTACCTGGAGAAGGGTGTGGGAGGGAGGGACGGAGGACAGTGGGAAACCAGAAGCAAATCCCAGGTATAGCAGAAGAGGCAAAAAAGGTAGTGTGTGTACAGAGACAAAAACCCAGCAGCCCTGCGTCACCCTCTAAACATGGTGGGAGGAATGTGCATCCCCCAAGCCGTCACTGACAGGGGTAAAGAAAGGCTCCATGTGCAGGGAGGTCAGCCCCAGAAGCAGCCTGCATGAAGTGGCTACTCATGCTTCAGCAAAAGAAAGCCAAGCATTCTCTTGACGGGTCTTTGTTGAAAGAAGCCAGAGCGGCCCAGGCCAGCAGGAAGGCTACCGACCCTGGACTCCTGACAGAGGACAAGTCAGGAAACATGTCTGCTGGGGATGCAGAGAGCTAGTTCCAGAGCTGCTGGCTCAGGAACCCTTGGCCCCAAAGCAGAATAGAGATTCAAGTGCCAAATAGGGTCGCACCCTTCAGGACTCGATCTTCTGTAAAACCTGTCCTGCCAGGCAATTCTATGCTTAGTTAAGGGCTGTCAGTAGGAGGGCCAGCTTCTTTTCCCAGCTGGCAACCCCAGAGCACAAGTCTCTTCTCTAGATCCAGAAACCCAAGGACAATCTCAAACCTGATACTGACAACTCAAAATAAACAAGAACTCTACAATTGGTCTGAGCTAAAAGCTAGTGTCACGGGTACCACCCAAGGACCTGGGGAACATTCTCTTTCCCCCTGTACCCCTCAGTCAGAGGACAGAGTTCATGGCAGGTTTCATGGCCTGGCAGGAGTACAGACACAGCAGGCTGGGGCTCTGCAGTGTGGGTGGACCCACTTTGTTCAGAAAGCCAACTTCAAGTGCCTGTCCTTGACTTTCTTGAGCTGGGGCAGTGTACTGGGCTCCAGGAACTTCGAGGCATAGCTGGACCAAATCTCAACAGTCACATGGGTGTGCTGGGGGTAAGACTTCCGGTATGTGGGATCACACCAGAGCTCAGTGTCACCGCCTCCAAGAAGGACCCTCCCAAGAGCGTTTTCCAAAGATGCTGCCACATCTGCCTTTAAACAAAGCCATCAGGTTCTGACCCCACATGCTAATGATTTAGATTCCTCAGACATTAAGGGGAACAAGGAGGCAGAATGCAGTCTCAAATGAATGGACTGCCACTTACCCCCAGCTGTCCCCAAAGCACAGCTTGGAAAATGACAACACTGTTTATCCAAGTCCAACACTGTTTATCCTAGACATCTACTCTCAACAAGCAGCAGAACTCTTGGTAAAGCTTGTAAACTACCACACAGCGGGAGGTTGCCTGAGGGTAAGCAATGACCTGGAAACCCTGGCAAAATCCAAGCCTGATGAAGGCAAACCAAACCTGGTGTGCCCTCTCTGCTAGGAGGAAATCCAGCTGCTGGAGGGAGGGGGCCTCTCAGAACCCAGCCTGAGAAATAAAGGAGACAAGCCAGGAAAGTAGATGCCCTTGTTGCCAACACGAGGCAACAAGGTTTCTCAACACGAGGTAGTAATGATTTCAAGAACAAAATGAGCAGAGTTGCTGTGAGTACCTCTAGAGCTCACATATTGTATCTATTACTCATTCCCAACAGATGTCTGAGGTAGGGACTATTATCCAGAAGCTACAGATAGGGAACTGAGGACTCATGGACTGAGACCTGCCCAAGACACATACGTATCTGGATCCAGGGACTGAACCAAGGGCTGAGGCTCCTGAATCTGTGCTCTCTGCACAAGCCCCCACAGCTCCAACACACACACTTGCCTGCACCCCACATCCCACCCATCAGAACTCCTGTGGGGCCAGGCACCCAGAGCAAAAATAGAAGTGTTCATCACTGAGGCCTCTGGTTATGGATGGAGCCTTCAGGTGAGCAAGGATTCCCCCACTTCATGCAAAGAAATATTTCACCCAAGCCAGGGAGAGGGATGTGAGAGCTGCTTTGAGAGACAACTGCAAGAATGTCATCTAGGGGCCTCCCTGGTGGCGCAGTGGGTTAAGCAACGCACTATGAAGCAGACCACAGCCACTGCAGCATGAGTTCGATTCCTGCTGCCGGTCAGGAAGGGGACCCACATGGCGCAGCAGACCTCTCCTGCCTCGCCCGCTGCTGCCCTCAGCAGTGTGTTTCAGTCAGCCTGCCTGTTCTGCTCTCCACTCTGCCTGGTGAATCCTCTCACCTCCCGCAACTCTGGCCTATACCCCAGCTCTTGTATGCATAAATAAATAAATCTTAAAAAAAAAAAAAAAAGAACGTCATCTCACCTAGAAGGTAATTCTATGTAATTCTACGATTAAGAAAAGCAGCTCAGATATGGCTTTGCCTAGTTCCTTGTTTCAAACAAAGGAAACAGAGGCAGACCTCATCTGAATGGCTTAGAAATGAAAAGAACACCCAAAGTAGCAGCTATCTGGAGTAAAAATGGAGAAACAGATATGTGGACGAAACAGAAAAATCAGCCCCTCTAGGGGATGTGAGCTGCCAGCCTGAGACCCGTGGTCCAAGCTGAAGCCTGGCCACTGTCATGGATCAGGTCACAGAGGCACGTTTTCTCGAAGAGTTAGTGCTGGGATTGCCTGCAAGTGGGGAGACCAAGAGCAAGGCACACTCCAATTTGAGACAACCTGAGAAGACCTGCATTTACAACACAATTGACAACTGTTTTTTTTTTTTTTAAAGCTTCCTAATAGTAGCCTAAAATTTAATTCATGCATTTTCCTGGCACCAGGTAAAAGGAGTAACAACTCTAAAATTAACAACTAGATGGGGTTGTTAGACACCCCGTAATAAACACCCCCTAAATGTTTGCCCTCTGTGTCAGAGGAAAGAACCTGAGCCAGAAAGAAGCTTTTCTGGCTATTTCAGGGAAAATAGCTGTACAATACCTGAGATCTTCTGCTGTTCCTGAGAAAAGTCAATCCCTTCTCCGATCGAGCTCATGATTTTTTCAATCTGAAACAGAAGAGGAACAAAAAGGAGAGGTCAGGTTTGGGTTAAACATTGTCAGCTCACTATCAGTATGTTGGAGGCTGGTGTCTTGGTCCTTCTAGACGATTCCAAGGCCCAGCACCAACCTGCTGTGAGGTATCAGAGGGGCTGCTGCTCAGATCTAGGGAGACCTTTCTGGTCATAGCCCAGCAGGTCTGCAGACATGGTCTGAGGGAAATGAGCAGGTCACAATCTGGGCCCCACTGCTCGACATGCCCAAGGACCTCCTCTCAAGGCATGGATCTATCACCCCCAACTTCCCCTCAGTTCTCCCAGACTCTGCAGAAATTGGACAGACTGTGAGACAGCAAACCACACCTAGTACATGCTACTGCTCATGCTATAATTTAAATTCCAAGAGCAGAGAATCTGTCAGCTTCCTTCTACTTTATTCCCCGAGTGCCTAGAGCAGTGCAAAGCGCAAGCACTAACAAGTAACAGACATTACATCACTGCCAGCTCTGAGAACCATTTTGAGAGCAGAGATAAGCAGAGCACCTGACAAAGGAACCTCCTGGAAGCCCAAGCGAGGTGGGTGCATCACCCTGAATGGGGGGGGGGGGTCTTTTGCTCTCTGGAGGCCTGCAGTCCTGGATGGAGCTCTGCATTCAGGGGATGAAAAGAGGCATGGACGCTTGTCCTTCCTCTGGACCAGAGCAGAGATTGCTGGTCTCAGAGCATCCAAATGTCTCCAGCACCATGGCCCCTTCCATGGACCACCTATCCCAGCCATCTGGCTTCAGTCCCCCTGAGCCAGATCCAAGCCCCCTACTCTAAGAAACCTGGCCCAGGTCAGATGAGGCAGTGAGGAGGCGGTCACTTTCTCCCCCACCCCCTTCTTTTTGGATTGCAGCAATAATGAGCTCATTCACTGCTCTTTTTCCAAAGAAATTAAAGAGGACCTTTTGTACCAGGGCTTGGATGCTTTTTTCTCCAAGTGCAAGTAAGAAGTTTGGATCTGACCATCAGAAAAACAACTTTCCAGCCGGCGCCCAGCTGGCAGACAAAGACGGCACATTTGACACCCAGCCACCCGGCCGAAGAGCATGGGCAAGTAGTCCCTCTCCCTTGGGGCCAGGAAGTGTTTTCCTCCAGCTACAGAAATGACTGCCGGCCCAGGCTGCCACCGACTACATGTTGACAGTACACACTGCCACTCCATCCCAGAGCTCAGAAACGCAGAGGGAAACCCAATACACGTGTGGGGGAGCAAACGAAGGGTGTGCCTCTACATATTGGCCCCAGCAGCAAGTGAGCAGCACCTCACAGGTCTGCACTGCTCTGGAAAAATGCCTTCCTCCCTGTTTCCCAGTATGTCACATTCTTTGGCCCTGGCCCTTCCAAGTGCTGCCTCCTTGGGCAGGAATATTGAGCAACAAGGAGCCACCCAGGTGGGCAGGTGAGCACCGTCACCTCCCCAAAGCTGCAGGGTGAAAGCTCTACAAATAAATGGGCATAGACACTGCCTCTTGTAAAGGGCCGTATGGACTGAGACAATCATGAGCACACAGCATACGGCCACAGATCTAGCTCACAGTAGTCGTTCAATAAAAGGCTGGCCCCTGTCTCCCCACCTTGTTGTCCCCCTCCCCCCGCCAGTGTCCAGCTGAGGAAAACATTGACATTTTAAAAAATATTCTTTTTTTTTTTTTGAAAAGTAATATAGCCATCACATTAGTCAAAGTTTGAAAGACTATTCAGAAAAAAAGTCTCTTTCCTACCCCTGCCTCTGAGCTGCCTCGCTCTCCTCTCTGGAGGCAACCAGTACAATCAGTTTCTCAAGTGTCCTTCTAGATCTGTTCTTGGCACAAGTAAACAGATACATCCTGGAAAAGGCATTCCACAGATGCTCTTCTGCATCTTGCTTTTTCCATTTAATAACACATCTTCCCACAGTTCATAATAGCTCTTTTTTAATGGATGAGTGATAGTCATCCAGTGTATGGTAATGTGATAATTTATTTAACCAGTCCCCCGGCAGGCCCATCTGTAGTTTCCAATCTATTCTCATTCTAAGCAGAGCTATGATTAATACTTTTTCCTACTTGCTCTTGCACGCAGGTGCAAGTGGATTCGTAGGACTATTCCTAGTTATTTCTCTTCTTCAAACTTATAAACATTAATATTTTTAAATGCAGAATCTTATTATTTCATTTTTGCATAGGCAGCTTTCATAGTTCCTGAGACAGAGATGAGAACCCTAAAGGCGAGTGGCATTTAACCCACACATGGTATGAAAACACTTACTGGGGTGAAAGAGCTTTGCAAAGGAGAAAAGGTAGCAAGCAGGATTCTGCTGGGCATAGAGTGGACCCCTACAAAAATGCTTGCTCAGAATACAGTACTATGTGTTGAGTAGCCTCTCTACTAACACACTACTAGACAGCGTGGGAAGTGCGGCTCTCAGCTTTCCATGAGGAACACGTTCCCTGTGTTGCCCAGTGACGCAGACATGCGCACACACACACACACCATGGCACCCTAAGAGATACCAACAGGGACCTCACAGGTCATATGCCAGCTCTCACCCCCTGCCTGACTTTGCTAAAGGCCTTCTAGAGATGGGGTGTTTCTTGTCCTTCTTATTGTTTACCCCATTTACAGAAAGTGCTGATTTATAATTGTTTTTTCACAGATTTCAAACTTTTTTCTAACCTCTAACCCAGGAGCTCCATTACTCCCCGAAAGCACCTCCTCTTCCACAGGAAAGATCTAGGGATATTGAAGATAGCTCTTTTCTTCCAGGCCAAGCTGCTCCCCCAACCTGGTGCTAAATGACACATCAGTGCCAGGTCCTGAAGCCTGGATTACCCAATCGGATTACAGAAGCCTCGAAGCTGGGCAAAGAGCAGGTACTTGATAGTTATCTGCTGATTCACCTTCTTTTTCCCTTTCCACATTACTATGAGGAAAGTAGGGCATCTGAGGTGAAGAAACCTTCTCCTGCCTGGGGGGGCGGGTCCCTGTCCTTGCCGATAGCTCCACCAGTCTTTGGCGCCTTCCTCAGGCCAAGCCATGTATGGGTGGGCTCACTACTGTAAGCAGCGTGAGGGCTGCACTCGAGCATGTTTTATGTGCCACTTTACCCCCAGGGCCTGGCTCACAGTCTAGGAGGGGAGGGGAGTTTCAATTTAGAGCCAGCAACGAAAAAGTGGTTTCTCCAAGGTCATGCAGAATGTTGAGTGGGAAAGAGCTGAAAGCGAGGGTGGCTCAAGGCAGCTTTTGAAATAAAGTCAAGTCATCCACATTATGTATTTCATTATCACCATAACCACCCAACACACCCAAAGCCCCAGCCGACTTGCCCAGAAAACGTTCCACTCCTTCCCACCAATTCAAGAGATTTTGCCAGTCTTGAAATCAAAGTGAACACAGTTGAACACCCTGCTGCTTCTTTTCTGTGTTCCTTCCTGCCTGCCCCAGAAGCCCCTCATACCAACTACAAAGGGCCAGGAAAAGCCTAGGTTTCCAGGGCCTACTGCTTGGGGGTCCACAGGCCAGCTAGGAAATGCTAGCGGCTGTTCTCAGAAGCGTTTCATCCAAACTGGAAAGTATATTTCCTGTGAACTGCATTTGCTAAGTCAAGCTGAGACTATTCTAGAGAAGAATTCTCGCTGTTTACTGACGCCTGGATGCCACGCTGGGAGCTGGACTACGAAGAAGTGGCTGAGAAGGGGTGCCGCCTGGGATCAGGCCCTCAGTGTGGGCCGCGGGTTCAGGGAGGAGCTGGATCTCATCTTCTAGGACTGCCACACCCACCATGGCCCAGAACTAGCAACGAGAGATTAAGGTCATTTCATTCCAGACAAAGAGTTGCTGGTAGAGACAACAGACATCATTCTGATCTGTCACTGTGTAACTTAGCATTTAAGTTTCTGTTAAAAACACAATCTGATGAGGCTGCTTTCCCTGAAACACTGCATCTCAAGAGAGGGAAGAGGAAGATGGAATATAAGGGAGGGTAGGGGGACATAGCTCTATGTTCTCTTTTTCTCCTGTTTAGTGACACTTTTGGAGGGACAGGACATGGCCATGCTCTAATACTGCTCATCACCTGAACTGGGCGGACTAGGGCTTGAAAGTTACCACCACAATGGATTCCTATATTCAAAAAATGCTTGGACATATTCCACTTTGAGAAAGTATTCAGGATTACTCTGTTTAGATTTTTTTCCTACCAGGGCCGTATAAAATGTATTCACTATGGCTGAAAATACAAACACCAGAGATGCTTCTGCTCTGACATTTGACAGCTGCTAGTTTAGAACACAGGATCCTGGCTGACCACAGGAACAGAAACTCATGGAGAGGCTCCATCCCACCCGCCTAACCTGGCTGCCAGAAGCAACAAGACTACAGGACATCCGACACTGGACACTCATCTCGATGGACACTGGGAGTGGGGTGGGGAAAAGTTACCTGAAGGAACATTTCTCCAGGTTTCAATGGGTCTTTTGTGTGCTAGCAAGCATGCTGAGCACACGTGGGCCACAAGAGCACTATGGGCCTCTGTGCAACTGGGCTCGAGGCCTGTGTGAAGTCTCCCTTCCAGGGGTGGTTAGAAAAAAGGGCTGCATTCAGGGGCTCCCACTTGCAGTCAAGTATCAGGAGAGTGGGAGTCAGGTCAACAGGCCTCTAAGTCAGGGCTACTGCAAAGGAAGAAGGGGATGGTACTACCATCCTCCCGCGTTCCTTTGGTACAAATGGCTACGCCTGGGGAGATGTTTCCGCCATTCACCAGCAACTGAACTGGCCCCTCGACCACCAAAGCTAACTGCCCCTTTTCCACCCCCAGTGCATATTACTTTACTGGACCAGGAATACACTCTGCTTTGCATGATTACTTCCCTGATTAAGTGCTTCATGAAGGGCTCCAGACACTACAGAACTACTGAGGGTTTCACACTGTGTTTCTCAGATCCCACACAGTAACTTGTACGGGATGGCACACTGGAACTGCTTGGGGGTGAACATGAACAGCTCTCCTTTGTTACGTGTCCACACCAGGCTAGTCACCTCAATACGACACTTGGGGAAGGGCGCCAAGCCCAGTCTGGACTCTGTAATTTCCCTTCCCTCCTCATTTTAACCTTTCTCCAGCAACTTGGGAAGCACTGCCATCTGCTGATGACACACTCTCACTTCCTGTAAATGCCCTCGAAGTGCAGCCTGCTTCCTAGGGAACTCAAGCTTCCTGCTTGGGAGGGGCGAAGGGGAGGGTTTCAAAGGGGGAGACTTCCAAGTGGCAAACCCTTTCCTCTGCTCAGATGGCCTGCTTGGATGTGCTCCCCACTTCCAGGACGTGGCTGGGGAGCTGAGCAGTAACCTCCTCTGCCTTGCCAGAGGCTGGTGTCCACGCCATCAGGTGACTGCTGACGTCAACGTCGGCTCCTCCGCTGTGCAAGGAACCCTAAAGACTGCTGACAGCTGCACTCCTGGGCCCAGAAACCACATAAGAATTCATCACCATCTCTGTCTCCTGCCTCTTAGCAGCAGACAGGCTCTCAGTCTAGAGTGGGCTTTGATTCCACATTTGAAAGAGGGTCACTGCCCAGGGTCTGAGTTATTTTTTCCCCTCCCCTCCAAGGCTGAATTGCACAAGGCCTCAGGAAAGACAAAGATGGATTGAAGCAAATTATTTGTCCTGATTTTCTAACCTTGTCAACTGTTTTTAGGAGAGGGAGGCAGGGCTGGGTGCGGGAGGGGAGAAGACGGAGGGAATGAATAAATATCTGCCAACGGGCTCAGGGTTGTCCTTCCAGAGGTAGACCTGGCAGCTCTACTAACAATGAGTAATATCTTAGCCACAGAGCTGGCTGTTAGTCTCAGCTTAATTTATCTCATCACAAGGGTGTGCTTGGCTAGTTACCATATTGACTGTTGTAACCCCTCCCCCACCAGAATCCCCTTTATATTGTCCCCTTTCTTCGAAATCCCCCTTTTGCTACCAGTCTGAGAGACAACAGAGTTGTTTTGTTTCCAAAGTGCTTTGTCCTTCAGTCACTGACAAAGGCCTTCAGATTTAAGCCTGCCAGTGTGCCTGGCCCCTGCAGACAGGTGGAAAGGAATGGCTCCCGACGTGTTCTAATCTGCAATTTCTCTTTTCCCTCTTCATCTGTACCTTCCCCACACCTTTTACGTTGCTGATACTGGCCACTGCTCTCCAAAGCACCTCACACTCCACAACCACTGGCTGGCCACCCACACAGAGGTGCTCCTCACCCACACCTACAGCTGGACAGAAAGGGAGTTCTGTTCTAACACTTGCCCAACACACCCTCGTTAGAATGGCTACTATTTGTGCAATCTTTAGCTCAAGGCCCAAGAAACTGCTGAAAGAACAAAAAAGGATGGGAGACCTATATTCCTATGAACTTGAGTATTGCCTTTTACAGAACTCTGGGTTACATGCCAAAGTACTGGCTTTAATAAGTGGGGCGAGAATCTAAAGCATTAATGAGGATTATGTATTTGCATTCTAGTCCAGTTCTCGCCATCTACTTTCTATCCAGGCCTGTAGGCCAATTTGGGGGAGTGGAGACGAGTGAGGAGGCAGCATACAAACCTCAGAAGAGCAGCAGCTGTCTAAGACCCTGGGTGCCTGGCTCCTGGTCCTTCTCTGGTTTTTCTTTCATCACCACCAACCTCCAGTGCCCTTCTGTAGGCCTTGTCCTTCTGGATTTCATCACTGCACACTGTACCGGCAGCCCGGCTATGGAGTAAACCAATCTAAAGAAACCAATCTAAAGAATCAGAATTGATGTCCTTCCTAGCGTGGCCAGGAAAGGGTTCCTTTAGTTCTTAGAATTTGCAGGGTAATACCTGCCTTGTAATATGAGGGGAATCGGATGTAGAATTTTAAGCACCAAATTACATAAACTTCAGATGCTTAAAAAATTATATTAATTTTAAAAAATTATATTAATATAAATTACTATTTAACTATACTAATACACTACCAGTAGCCATCAGCTGCCTTGAGATTTCAGCAACTTGCTATTCCTAATTATCTCTGAACTTGTGAATAGAAAGAAGTTAGCTAAACAAAGTTGACAGAGCCTCCAAACTTCATTTTAGAGCACTAGGTTAGCATCTTTTAGGAAAGTATTACACCAGAGTATGGACCACAATGACTCCATTTAAACTAAGTTCCAGAGCATATAAAACTTACCTATGGTGGGGGAAACCCACTCAGAAGAGTGGTGATGGGGGTGGGGGCAGAAAGAGATAAGGACTGATGGGAAGGGGCATGAGAAAACTTTCTGAGGTGATGGTAATATTCTGTCTCCTGGTAAGAATTTGGGTTACACAAATGTATGAGAACTATAAAAGAATATTAAGCTGCGGTTAATGATATACATGTTAAAATGTTTAGGGATGAAGGGTACTGATGTCTGCAAGGGTACTGAAATGCATGAAAAAATATCATGGATTTTTAAGTGGACAGAGAGATGAACAGATGAGAAATAAAACAAGTACAGTTAAAGTAGAGAATCTAGGCTTTAGGTGCTAGGTATATAGGTATTCAGTCTTCAAGTCTTTTTCAAGCTTTCAGTGTGATGGAAAAATTTCAGAATAAGATACTGGGAGGGAAATCTCAGGATCAAATATTTTAGAGAATAATAAAGTGTAACATCAACTCTAGTTTAAGTTTTATCATTTGCAATGAACTCTGTACAACATACTACTAATAAGCAAAGACATGCCCAGCAGGCGAAGGAAACAAAAAGAATTTGGGAAAGCTGATATCACTACCATTCCCTGTCATAGAGCTTCCAGGGTTGGAGCTCTTGGCACGGTTTCTCTGGTGTGGTGTGGCTTCCTTATCCTGCAGCCTAGTTAACCCCTGCCTGTCTTGATAGTCTGAAAACTCAATTATCAGTGCTCCCCTCAGAAACGAGCAGACCCTCAGAAACTGTTTCATGTTAACCAGACTCAAAAGGAACGGATTCCTGCATCAGACAATTACTTTAGCCTGGAAAGCAACACGAGACTACTTGCTAGTAGAACTTGTTTATACCTCAATAGCCTGAAATCAGTAAAATGAAATAAAATCCATCCTTCAAATACTGAAGGGGAAAGGATGTTTATTATGTGGAGACCTTATTAAATTATCCCACTCCTCAAAATTGAATTTGTGGACCCACAGCCAAGTACCCTTCTCCTTGTAACTACTTTAGGTCTAATGCTCAAGACTTCCAGGGTTGTCAGGTAGTTTCGGTGGGGTTTTCTACATTGAGAAACAACTGATCAGCTTCTCCTCACAACCAACCTGGATGGAGGTGATCGATGATTCTTCCCACTTTATGGAAGAGAACCCAACCAACAGAAGAAATAGGTAATACCCAAGGTCACAGCACTAGAAATAGTGTTTCTAGACAAATGCTTGGACAATTATCTAACTCATGGTGTCCAGCTTATTTAGGACCTAGTATCTATTTTCTGAAAGCTCAGAATACAATCTCAAATATATGGATGGAGAATTTTAAAAGGCTGTGTACTGAGGCGAAAAGAATGAGGACTTTGAAGTAAAAATGAGGCTCAAAACCATGTAATTAGTTATAGAATCTAAGAATTCATTTAACTTCTCTTCTAAAAAGTGTGAAAAATTCCTCTCATGGACTCACGGTTATGGGCAAATGACTTGCTCTCGTCTTTGTTAGTTTTTCCAAAGACAAAATGGAGACATCGACATGGGCTGCTATAAACATGTGAGATGTGGGACAAGCAATCTCAGGGGAGGGCTGGTCTCCAGATGGAATTCTAAAGAGGAGCTGATGACAACATGGGTCTGAGCCAGCTCAGCACAGCCTCAGAGACTGAAGTCTTCATGTAATTCATTCATTCTCTGAATGACATCATCCTAAAGTGGGGTCAAAGTTCTTATTGTAGTAAGCAGAGGCGGTGATTTGCTCTTTCTCCAAAGGCAGTGCTTGTCTGTCCTGATTCCTGGGCGATTTCAGTCCCTGCCACATTCTGGGGCCATTCTGAGGTACTAAGAAGTCTTCTCAATTAATCCCTTGGAAAAGCAGGGCTGAGTCTCAAAGTCATTTAGTTTTCCTTCTAAAACCTACTTGACCAGATGTAAGCTTTCCTTACACTGAGGAACATCTACAGCCCTTATAAAACCACAAACGCCAGGCAGAGTCCTACTTCCTTGCTCATTTCAGTTTAGAGATTACAAAGGGTTTACATTCATGATTCACACTCATCTGGTTCCAAAGTAAACAGAATTCTACCTAAAAAACAAGTTAATCAAAATCGAGGTTCCTTTGTTGTTGTTGTTTTTTTTTTTTTTTTAAAGGATGAGCCAGAGGGAAAGGGCTTCCTTTTGGCAGGAATGTTTAGAACATGCTGTGTGAACAATAGCTCACTTCCTGGACACTCAGCTGGAAGCTGCTTCTCCATTCAGGACAGAATGTTTCATGTGAAGGAGGTGACGCCTTTCTACAGGGCAGTTCCATAGCAAGAACACAGAGGACAATACCAAAGGGAAAAAAGGGACCAGGGTCTAAGCTCAGGCTTGCTCCTTTCTGAGGAGAAGTGAGGTTAAAGGCTATCATGTACACCTCAGAGGAAGCTGGCTCCTACAGGCGGATTCAGCAAAGAGTGAGACATGGAATCTGAATTGTCACCTGTAACTGGGAAACGACACCTACCCTGCGTGTCTGTTAATGACCTCCACCCCACTGACCTACCACTAGTCAACTGCGTGCCATCTAGCCCCTCCGCAACTACACCCACTCCAGTCCACATCTGCAGCCGGCAGGATTCTCTCTAGATTCTACTTCTATCTACCCCAAGTGTTCTGCTTACCAAGAATCAGTAGGCATCATTTCCAAATCTCTTAAAGATGGTTTTATTTGTGGACAAAAACTTAATGATGAAACAAGCACAAAAAGAGCTATTTCTGTGAGAACCCAAGTAGATGCTTTGAAAAGATTCAACCAGAGGGTCGTTTTATTTAAATGTGCTCTTGAATTAAGTGCTGTTGGAGAAATAAACATCAGATTCTGTATTCAGATTGCTTCACAAGCAGTTAAATTCATGCTTTACTTTTCAGAAATTCAAACGGGAAGTTCATAACCAATAATGTGTTATGCACATAGTTCACGTAATAAAGGAGACTGAGAACTCCACATCAGCAGATCCACAATGAAAAAGTAGGTCCCAGTCACACATCAAAAGACTGAAATGCACACCTATCTGTTTGGAGTTAGCTGTACAATTAACCGAACAACCCCAGTCCTGACTTGAGAAAGCCTCTGGGGCAAGCTGACAGCAGCACCTGATAAACTAGCTCTTCTTAGTATCAGGAGCTGCAGCTCACAGTCATTCTCAAATCACTTTCATTATCAAGAAGTATAAACTCCCACAGACAGAGAACCCCCCTCTGGCTGCTTTTTCCTGAAAAGCCTCTTCACTGCAGGCTGGTAAACAAGCCCTTCCTCCTTATTCATTCAGGTTTCTATTTGAACAAGACCTTATGCTTTCATTGATACTGCCAAGGTCCAGGGCCAACCAGTCAGAGCTGTGTGAGACCCTGGTTATAGATCAAAAGGTAGCAAGTTGTGGGTGCTTATATTCTACCAACTCAAGGGTTACCTCATGCAAGTAAAATGTCCAGCTTCTATTCAGCAGCATAGCAGGTGGTGAAAAGGAACTGCCCTCAGCCCACCTAGATCTTAATCTAGCACAAAGACAGAGTCACTTTAAGACTTTCCTTTCCACACGGTCCCCTTACCTCCCCTGGCAGACCATGGGGCAGCAAGGTAAAGCAACTGGAGTTTTCTGAGTCACACAGCTGTGCTCTGAAGTTTAAGGGCAGCCTAGCTAATCCTAAATAGCACAGTGTGAGCTATGTACTAGTCTGTGGCTTCCCCACTCCCCTTCCCATCAGGGAGTACAACAAATTATGGAAATGGCTTCTTTATGGTAAGTCACATGGAAATACTCCATGGGCACGACAGGTGCACGGAGGGTAATTCTCATCTGAGTAGGAAAACAGAGCTCAGGAATAGGGACAACAGCACACTTGTGGGTCTGACCTGGCTGGACGTAGATGGTGGTACCTACTGCTTGCTCCACCAAACTCAGCAACTCCATCCTTGCTCTTCTTGACACCCCAACTCCAAGCCTGGGAAGTCTCTGCCTCCCTGGCCGCCCCCAAATCCTCACCCTGTAATTCCTTTCAGGGCAAACTCAAGTCACCCCATGCTCTTCCACCCAGGCATGACCTAATATAAAGAAGTTTTCAGTCAGAGCTAGACTTCATCCCTGGTTTGTCACTGGAACCAGAGCAAACAAGGACCATTACACCTGCTTCGCAGTGTAGTATGTGGATGGACTGTAGTAAGAGTGGTAGGTAAACAGAAAGTGTTTTGGTAAGTGCCCTGCCAGTGTTCTTTCTGGACTAACCAAACGTTTCCGTGGCGGAGGCCATCTCAACTGCACCGACATGAATTTGCTCACATACGCATGGCCTCACATACGAGGCTCTTGTTTCTCTGACACAGGTGCACCACCCCACGTCAGCCTCTGGCACTTCTGGAATTTCACCCCCAACAGGTCCTGAGCAGTGTGGAGGCTTCGTCCACCCCCAGGGGAAAAAGACATGAAGAGCTTTTCAAGTGGTTACACCCTAACTGATTCTCAGGGAGGGACTTGCGCAGGACATACGTCTTATTTGGATCTGCGATTTTTCCCAAAGAGAAAAGGAGAGGGAATGTGGTGGCCTTCCCAGCAGATGTGTGGCATCTTTCCACCTAACATTTCTCCAACTGCTAAGTTCCTGCATCAACATCTTATATCAGCTGGTGCTGACTCGACCACAAGGAACTGTGCTCTGCCCTCTGTCAAAAATATTAAAGAGTTCTGAAATTCCAAAGAATATACTTTCTGATAAAATTTCAATCAGGATAATAAATGACCCATCCATATGTCCACCCTCCGCTTTAGGAAACAGAATATGGCCGGCATACACCTAAGTCCCAGCACAGCATGCTTCAGGGTCCCTGCCTGCCCCACACCTTCCCTGCTCCTCTGACGCCACCAGCTGCCTGACTGGGATGCTTTTATTTTCTTGTTTTTCTTTAGTGTTTACCATCTATGTCTGTATTCGTAAGCAACACGATTCCTGATTCTCCTTCCTGGTCTAGTGAACAGGAACATGACTTGATGTTCCTGAACTAACCCAACAGGTTCTGGGACCCGAGTGCAGAGACAGGGGAGTCCTCTGGCTGGTGAGGAAATAGGACCCTATGGAAAGGATCCACCATCTGAATAAAGGGTGCTGGTTCAGGGAGGGCAGCAGAGGGATAGGGTCACAGGTCCTCTGGGGCTACTGAGAAAGTCCATTCCCTGTTTAGCAGCAGCATACAACAGTGTGAGCTACACTTCATGATGAAGAACACAACCACCCAGGATAACTAGAAAGAACACAGCCTTCTAAAAAGTATCTCTTAAAAAGTACCACTTTACACGAGTAAGAATGGCACATACTAAAAAAACTGGCAACTACAAATGTTGGTGAGGATGTGGTAAAAAAGAACTCTCCTACACTGCTGGTGGGCATGCAAACTGGTCCAGTCTCTATGGAAAGCTGTGTGGAGGTTCCTCAGTCTACTAAAAATGGAGCTTCCATAACACTCAGCAATCCCACTCTTAGGGATCTACCCAAAAGACACAAAAAACATTAATTCAAAAGAATACATGTTTATCGCAGCACTATTTATAATAGGCAAGACTTGGAATCAACCCAAATGCCAAAAAATAGACCACTGGATCAAGAAGATGTGGTACATATACACAATGGAATACTACTCAGCAATCAAAAAGATTCACTAGTGCCATTTGCAGAAACATGGATGGAGCTTGAAGGGATTATGCTCAGTGAAATAAGTCAGAAGGAAAAAGAAAAATACTGGATGGTCTCACTTATAAGGAGGAATATAGGAGATCAAGGGAAAAAATAACAACAAAAAACCCACAACAAAACAAAAATAAACAGACAACCTCAAATCAGAGACATTCTGCAGGGAAGAGGGAGGGATTGGGATCAAGGCAGCGATGGGAAGAGCACAAGGGACTACGGTGATGGTGCACAGGTGAATTGATGGTGGAAATTCTATGGGGACTATATCTAGAAAAGAAAGCAAATATAAGAAAAAATAAAATATATGTGTATATATTAAAAAAAAAGCATCTCTGAAGACTGTTTACCCTAGTAAAGCCTTGTGGAATATACTCTTGGGTCCGTTGGCAAGGAAGTTTCACCGAGTTGCAATTACAGAGTACATGCATTTTCTTAGGAAAAATACCACGTGAAGCAGCCTATGAGGAGAGGAAAGGCTGCACTGTCTACACTGAGACCCTGAAACCTTTGCTGGGACACACCTCAGCCACTCTGCAAAGTCCACCTTGAACCAGCATGCACCAAGATTCCAGAGTAACAGCAACCCACCCACCCACCCATTTCAAGTGTTCTGCAAACATTCAACACTGTCAAGAGCTGCTCTTCAGGGACTCTGGGTGTGAGCCTACGGGGTACGGCACTTTGGAGGAGTGGGAGGTATAGCCTCGAGACAACATCAAGAGGGAAAGGTCAATCAAAGCATCCGAGGAAAGACCCAGTTTACTGTTTGAGTAAGATCCAGGACAACTATTATTTCTCATAACTTTATAACATCTTAATTGTTTATTTACTGGTGATTTCTGCCAGGTTCTCAGTTTCCTATTTTGTTTTACTGGACAAGCAGTAAAAACTTCAAAGATAGTTTTAGGTAACAACTGGGAGACACTGGGAAGCTTTGTCCCCTCTTCCCAGATTTCTGGGATAAAAAGAAAGAGGGAGGAGCGAGTCGGCAGGCAGCTGAACAGGCATGCCAATCTCTGAGGTTTATGGAAGAGAAGAAGGGGTGAAGGTGTAGTTTGCTGAGACTCCTTTAAGAGTCCCTAGCAAAAAATAAGGTTGGGCTTTTTAGCACCACTGTTAACTGATGTACAAGAACCTTAACTCTGAAGATTCTCCCTCTTAAGGATCAGATGCTGCAACAACAAATGAACTGGTACAGAGAGCGTAAGATCACGCTGAGCAGTGTGGTACTCACTGCAACCACGATCAGCCAGAGATTGGTTTTTCTCAGCTTTGAGCCCAGGCTCGTGTGAGTCTGCATGCACATGCACGTGCATGTATCAGAATCTCAAATATGTGCCTATGGAGTTGAAAATAAACAGGATAGCTCTAGTCAAAACTCTGAAATACAAAATCTCGAACCTATTTTTTTTTATTATTATTTTTTTGTTCTTTGCTCCTGGAAGCGAGAATCAGTGAGCACAGCTGGTGTAGGGACCAGCAAACAACCCTTGGGCTCTCATGATAGTGTCAATGGAAACAGACAGGAAGACAAGGGCCAGACTGAGCTAACAGGGGCCTCAGAGATTATCCTGATGAATCCCTCAGTTTTGTGGGTTAGGAAACTAGGGCTCAGATGGGGCAAATCGCTTAACCAAGGAACTGAGATAGGCAGTAAGAGCTCTAAAACCTTGCTGCCTCTCTGGAGATACTCCACTGATTTTGTAGTCGGGGAAGTGACAACCAGAGCAGTCATTTAAGATACTTAAACCTCCAGAGGGCTGATCCTGAAGGAGAGACTTGTAGTAAAATAAGCTACCTCAACCTTAGCTCTTCACACCCCTGGCGCTCGTATCTGAGAAATATGGCTTCTGTGCAGAACACTGTGCTGCCCCACTGCAGCAGGAGACCGAGGGCAGTAGGAGGTGCCACCCTCCCCCCAGTTGGGATAATGGGACAGTATAAGGTTGTCAACTTTTCACCATAATAAATAAGGACTTTATATAAACACAATGAGGGAGAGCTTTGTGTCAATGGAATAGTCCTGCATTTTGATTGTGATGGTTACACAAACCTACACCTGATAAAAGTCTGCATAGAAGTCTCTCCACACCCCGCTCCCAAACACACATAGGGAGGGAGGAAAAACTGGAAAAATGTGAATAAGGTCTGTGGATTGTACCCATGTCAATTTCCTGCTCCTGATGTTATGCTTGAGTTATGTAACATTATCATTGGCAGAAACTGGGTGAAGGGTGCACTGAATAAAGAACTTCTCTGTACTATTTCTGCAACTCCCTGTGAATCTATATTTCAAAATTAAAAATGAGTAGAGGCAAAAAATTTTTAAGTTAACATGCAAACCATCCCCTCTGTTTTAGAAAAAAACAACTAAGTATTAAAAAAAGGATAGGCATCATCAGAATAAAGGCAGTTGGCAACCAAATACCACCAGCACCACGTGACACTTGCCCCTAATCTTTTGTCCTAGACCAGTCAAAATTGTATCTAGGACCATCTTAAGACTATGGTAAGAAGAAAATATTCTGGTTCCTCCATCCTCACCAGCCTGGCAAACAAACACAATATGCCAACAGACCCACCCAGAGGGCCTGGCACACAGCTGCCTTTCTTCCCAGCCTGTTCTCTGCGGCCTGGAGAGGCTAGAACACAGAAGTGGGGCAGGATGAGAGTGCTTCTGGGGGTTGGGGAAAAGGGCATGCAGGGTTTTGCTGGCAATAGAAATTTCTCTTCTGCCCTCTCCTCCTTCACCTATGCTTTTCCTTTTTCCCTTCATCAGAGCAAAGACACCTTACGTCAGCCACAGACAACCCCAGAGTTTTTCTTTTCTCCCACCCTGCTATCTTCCTAGCTCAGACTGAGATGCAGAGTCTACTCTTGCTGCACCCCCTTGTTCCTCCTGCCACCACCCCTAGCAGATGCTTTCAGAGCCCTGAGTATTCGCCTGCCACATCCAGGCCCTTCCTGATAGGTGACAGGAGGGGCAGTGGCAGTGCTCCTCAAAGACCTCTCAGGTGGCGGTGGAAGGAGGGAGTGTATCCAAGCAAACCTGAGAAGCCTCAGCCTGGGAACACAGATGGGTGCTACAGCGGCCACCTGACGTATTGACCTGCAAGTCCTCGGCACGTGCGATTTCTGGGTCCACCAATATTGACAGTTTCCAACCACAAGCATCTGCAATTCCCTGAGGGCCCTCTCTGGCCACCAAAGTCGTCTCTAGATCTGGACCCTGGGAAGACTGGAAGTGCCAGAGAATAATGTCCTTTGGCTCCTCCCACTGAGGGAGCAGTTCCCACCCAGACTGACTGGAGGAGGCAGATGAATAACCCAGCTCCCTCCACCCTTGCCCAGGATGTAACTTCAAGGCCATGACCCACAGGTCCCCAGCAGGCCTGAGTCCAGGGCCCAGAGTGGTGCACCCCGCAATAAAACCTTTTGTTTTTGCCTTTTCTTCTCACTCCCCTACCAGTGCTTCTTGGGATCACCTCCTAAATATACTATTTGCTTTTAAATCCTGCTTTGGGGGATGCAACCTAAGAGATGGTCACAGGGAACCCCCATATTTGGGAAATTAGAACTTAATTTCAAATATGAACGAGTATCTCTGTGGGTGTCTGAAGGATATATAGCTATGTAATGAGGAAAATTGCCAACAGCATGGCCACTATCACATACTAGATGGCTAATAAGAGGAAAAAAAACTATAAAAACTTGATTTGCCTGGGTAATTCTCATTATAGCCATTGATGTGAACTGCTTTTCATTTGCCTAATTACCACTAGCACAATAACCACCACAGAGATATTAAATGTGTCAGATAAACTTGCATTAAATTTTATTTGATTGCTAAAGTTGTACAGCCCCACACTTAGTTCCTATGCATTCAGAACTGGGAGCTCAGTCTGTTCATAAGGGGAGGAAATGCTGCGGAGACCTACCTCCTAAGGCAGGGCTGTCAGACTTCTGCGGCAGGAATACCACCTGGAGAGCTTGTTAAGCCACTGATGGCTGGGCTCCACCCCAGGGTCTAATTGAGTAGGACTGGGGAGGAGATGAGACTCCACTGCTAACAAGTCCCCAGGTGAGCTTGCTGCTGCTGGCCTGCAATCATACTTTGAGAAGCACGACTTTCTGAAAGCGAGGGAAAGGAGGCGCTTCCAGGTTGCGCTTTCCAGTTGGCATCTGCAACATGAGGCCAAACAGTCTGTGTGCCGTTTCAGGACAGGTGGAATCTCAAAATACTCTCCATCAGTCGCTGAACCAACAGCAGATCAGTGTTTAAACCAAAAAAGGTAAAGTTAACTCTGTTCTTCACACAAATCCCAGGAGACCAGGGTTTGCTCATTTATTCAACAAGCAGGAGTGCCCACTCTGTGCCAAGGAGGTTGCTAGGCAACAGAGGTCTGGACACTGTCAAAGGTCTTGAGAGACTCTGGGTAGGTCACATCCTCCATGGGTCTCAGTTACTAATCTATAAAGGAGGTCATTCATATTTAGGAACTTTCTGGCTCTGATGTTTTACAGTGAATCGAAGAAGCATCATGTCTTAAAGCAAAAATATTCTGCCTAGCTCTGTGGCAGCGCAGTGGGAAATGTGTGTAAGATTCCAACTGCTCTGAGGGCCCGACTGTGACAGGCAGGTGCTGCCCTGGCAGCAGTCCTGGCCTGAGACCCTTCTGGTTGGTCAGTCCAATTCAATTCACTGACTGCCCCAGTTAAAGGTGCTGCCAAGGTAGGTCAGTACTATGCCCATACCAAGCAAAAAATGCGAAAGCACCCAGCATGAAATCCATGTTCATAATTGGTATTCCCCTGATATATTATGACATTTAATCACTCCAACTGCTGAAGGGAAAACTGGAGCCGCTCACTAGAATTAAGGATGCTATGATAACCTCCTCAACTGGGGTTTTAAATGAGCCTTGTGCTAACAGCTTTCCTGCTCTGAATGCAAAGCAGGATGCAAGCGAAGAGAGGAGGGGAAGCCACCTGTGAAGGGCAGCCACAGATGACACCCTCGTCCCCCACGTTTCTGAAAGGCCTGGTTTCCAAACCAATCTCCTGAGGTACCTCAGGCAAAGCACTGACCTTCGACTCCAGGGGCAACCTATAGGAAACAGTCTTGTTTCATTCTGTTTTACAGATGGAGAAACTGCTACCTAGCGATAACTACAATCTGCTTAAAACTGCCAATAAATCAACTGTGGATCCAAAAAATAAAGTGAGGCTGATTTCTGACCAACTCAGGTTGGTAACCTCTGATCAGTAGGTGGCCAGGCTTGAGGCAAAAAAGAAGTCAGTCGAAACAAACATCTACACTAAGACCCATTGGTCAGTTAAAATTAGACATGTGTAACAGCCTCAGTATCATGGAGGCACCATGACCTAAGGCACATTTACCACCACCACCACCCCCCAAAATAAAGCTCTTTACTATATATAAGCCAAGGTTTTCTCAGTTTTACCTGAGGGATAAATAAATGGATATTAAGAAAATTGTTTTTGTTAACTTAACACAAACTTAAGTAAAAACAGTGAAACATCATTAAGACAAGCCCCTAACCCTAATTTCAATCAGATTGCGCTCATCCCTCCTGATACAGAGTTCAGGAGCCCTCTGACGTTCTCCAAGGAAGCTCCTTGGGAAAGGGTGTTGTGTCCTTTATCTGCACCCCTGCACCCAGCACGGTGACTGACACGTAGTTGGCACCTAATAAATACCTGCTGATAGTGTTCGGTCTCAGCCAGTCTGGGCAGCCGCTAGCAGTGTGGCCAGAGCAGGGCTCCAGGGAGGCCAGCCGGTGCCTTTTCACCTGTTACTCACCGTGAGCTGGTTCCTAAGCCAACGTTTTCCACCTCCTCACGGGTAATGAGTCCCACAGGCTTACCCTTGCTGGTGAAGTGGTTTCCTTTATTTGTTCTATGACAGGCTGTTAAGTTTTTGCATCTGTGTTTTATCTCATTATGCAGGGATTTTGGAACAAAGGCACGCCCAGCCTATTCAGTCTGTGAATTCACAGGTGTCAGTCTTACCTCTGAGCTCAGGCTTCCTTTCTTTGGACATGCAGCCCTCACCTCTGTAGACTAGACTGCCTCTAAACCAAGCTCATCTCAGATTTATGATGCTGCATTTCCTTTTCTAGCTCAGCACAGAAGAAATATAGACACAATTACCATATTACATAAAATTTAGCAAATGATGCAATGACACTGGCCTGAGGAATGCTATGCATATAAAGGCCTGGAAATATATTTTAACACAAGTAGGAAGCACTGTCTAAACTAAATCAAGTAAAGGTCACAGTCACATACTAGGTGGTACCCAATGTCTCCCAAATGTGGGCAGCGTTTTCCACAAGTGGGTGGAGACCCAGTAAATGTCGCTTTCTGGAGTGGCTGACCATAGGAACTGTGGGTGGTATTATCACCAATGACCAAAGGAAATTAGTTAGTGGAACTGTCTCCCACATATGGGGCCTGAACATACTGCAACCTCCAGCCTGCTCAGGTCCATTTAGGCAAGTGAACCCCTTCCAGATCACAGAGAGACTGTGCACCTTATGTATCTCAATAAAACAAAGATTGACTCATTCTCTATTGAGATTAGTCTGTTTCCAGCCTCAAAGGTCTGGAGAGACTTTACGTAGACATCTTTGTCAGTAATGAAAGAAATGCATCTATCACTAAGCTCCGACCTTAGAAATAGCCAGTTCTTGAGAAGTCATTGCCCAGGATGAAAAAAGGCCAAGTCTAATTGAACCTTCAGGAAGAATTTAGCACAGAGAAACCGCATTATCTGAACTGGAGCATGGCCAGACCTCGGGGTTAATACCTCAACAAGGGAGACTCATCAAGAACCTTATTTCTGAATCAGCAGCAATATTTCTTATTTTTAAAAAATGGAGTTAGGAAAATCTCCTCTTTAGCCAAATCAATTCCACCAATGCCATACATGTCAGATATGCTCACTCTTCTGTTCTATCGAATAAATGCCTGTAAAGTCTGTAAATGACTTAAACACATGGACGCAGCCGAGAATCTGTCTGGTTATGCATTCACTCTACGGCAGCATGTCCTTCTGGAGACCTACAGGGACAGATGGAGCTACCTGGGCAGGAGCTGATGTTTTAACTGAAATATCCTATATCTGGTTTGGTTCTTTTCTTCTCTCAATCTAATTTTAAAGATTAGGGACCAAGAACTGGGCAAACGTATTTCTGTTCTTGACTTAAATATATGGTATTTCAAAGCAGAAAGAGCTATAACACTGTGACATTTCCAAGGGGGCTTATAGAATATTATTCAACACTATTAATGTTAACTATTTATGGCAAGGACAGGCAGTAAATGAAATTTGCTTAAAACTTATACTGGCATTTAAATGTCAAATTCAAAACCCCCACCCCCCGGCTCCAAATCAGAATGTTTCAGTAAGACAACATTTCAACTTTAAAAAAAAAAAAAGAAATGGAGAGGGAAGCTAATCTATCAAATTAAGTGAGAAATCCATAAAACATTAGCAATAAACCTCTCCTGAAATTCATAAATTTCTACGCTCCCCATCTGTGAAGCAAATTACTCTGCATATTCTTTGGAATTCTTCAATTGTGGTATAAAAGGAATATTCCCTATTACTGGAAAATAAAAAAGAAAATAAAATTCAAAATGAAGAGTGAGATGGAGGACTTCATTGCTCTTTCTCTCTCACGTAGAAGAAAGTTATCTCTGCCCAAGCATAGTATGCGCTTCAGCATCCGTGCCCTAAGGTCTCTGGAGTGACCAGGACACTTAAGGACGCAGGACTACCAACAGCCCCCTGAGGTCCTTAATCAATGACTTCTACTTCTGAGTGCCCATTCTGGGCTGGGGAGTCTAAGGGCTTATGAAAATGAACTGTGATTACTGCCACTGAAAAGTCTCTAATCTGGTTAGGGAGACAGGCTATGTACAAAAAACAAGGTCAGCAAAGCTCAAAGTGCCAATTAGAACCCGAGAGAACTGCCAAAGAAAAAGCCTTGCAACTTCAAAGCAGAGACCTGACATCCTTTTCGCTATGAACTGGGTCTTGGGCTCCACCAGTTTACCAGGCTAATTCTTTCCATCTGAATAGGGCCTGACCTCACCTCCTACATGTTCACGCCGCAGTGCTCTATTTCGAGAGTATTATATTTGTTTGTGACTTTTTTTGTGTGTACTTGCTTATTATCTATTTCTCCCTTTAGATGTCAGTTCCTCAAGAGCTGGGAGAATATTATATTTACTATTCTAATCCTGAATTCACAGCACCTAGAACAATGCCTGATATACAGTAGGCTACTAATCAGTGTGTTGAATGAATGAGAAAGCCTTTAAAAAAGGGTGGGGGCCTTCCTGGTGATGCAAGGGGTTGAGCACCACACTGTGGGGCTTCCCGCAGCCACTGCAGCAAGTGTTCTATCCCCGGACAGGGAGGGGACCCACATGGTGCAGCAGACCCCTCCTGCCTTGCCCACTGCTCCCCTCAGCAGTGTATTTCGGTCAATCTGCCTGTTCTGCTCCCCACTCTGTCTCTGGTGAATTCTCTCACCACCCCGCCTCTGGCCTATACCCCAGCTCTTATATGCATAAGTAAAATCTTAAAATAAATAAAAAGGGATGGAATTTCAATGAAAAGAAATGGAGAAAAGCATTCCAATAGGGACAAAGATACAAACCAAAGTGTAGAGGAAAGCAGTGGGTAAAGGAATTGACCAGAATCAGGAAAATAGAATATTATATAGAAGTTGGACCACATGGTCATTCTCTGGAGGACCATGAATTCCCAGCTGAAGAATCTGGACTTTGGCCTATAGCAAGAGAGTACCAAGGGAGGTTTTTAAATTAGGGTAGATAATACAAAATGTTTGGGAACATGATAGGGCAACTACAAGTAAGATGGGCTAGAGAACCCCAGAGATAAGCAGGGGAGCAATGAGGAGGTGGCAGTGGAGGTGATGCCAGGAAGGTAGATGGGACTGGAGAGGAACAGAAGAGATTTAAGAAGAAAACCTCAATAAATGACACAGGACTAGAAGAAAAATAAGATTTCAAAGTCAAGGGCATGTGTGGGTTTGAGACACCTTTTACAGGGCCTGCCTCAGGGTCATTTATACATCAGAGGCTTTCTCAGTTCTCATCTATCCTATTGACTTCAAATGAAAAACTGGTACAAAAGCATCTTTACCTGCAAATTAGGGTCATGGTGAGCCCTAAGCTGCTAGACAACAACTGAGGAAGTCTCAAGGACCCAGAGCAGTATGAATATGCTATTAGGTAAAGAGTTGGCAACAGTAAGTGTTCTGTGATGGGGTGCAGGGAAGACCTACATTGATTTTTGCTAGAAAAGCACACCAGGGAAGAGACTGAGATGTAATTCCCAGGTAGGAAGCACATGGAAGCTTCGGAAGGCAGTAAGTAGCTGTCACTTCAGAAAGCAGCTTTCTACATACCTCCTGATGGGGGCATACTGTCCTTGACTTGGGCTCACAGACAAATTGATCCCCTTAATTTTTAGGAGAGCAAGAAGCACATTAAAATCCTTGATGAGGCATTACCAGGTACCATGCGACAAATAAAAATCTCATCATAATGACAAGGCAAATTGTAATGATGTCATATAATTTTAAGAGGAGTTGATGACCTGGACACATTCAGAGGGGAATGGGCAGGACAGAAGCATTTTGAGAACAAGTCATCTGAGGAGAGGCAGAAGGAACCGGGGTAGTTGGCAAGGAAACAAGGTTTGGGAATAGAAGGATATAACTATAGCTTCAAATAACTGAACGACCGTTAAACAGGACAGTGTGCATGACCAGAAGGCAAATCAGGATGAGGTGGAAATTGCAGCTTTTACCTGAAATGAGGAGGATTTCCACAATTTCATACAAATAATGGTGGACAACAGAGGGAGTGGTTTGTGGTTTCCAATCAATAGTCAAAAGAATACTTGCAGAGAACACGGAAATGGACTTGTTCATATGGCAGTTGGATGACATAGTAACAGATTTCTTCCAATTTTTGGACTTGAGAATATGTTGAAAATCTCCACACCATTCTGCAAGCCACATAAGAAAAAAACTAACAGTCCCCCCATCTAGGAGAGCATTAAAAGGAAAAAACATGAAAAGAAAAACTCATAACCTCAACAAATTCCCTCTCCCATGTAACTTTTATTTATACTTACAAACAAAATAATTTTGGGAGTTGGGCCTCTCTGGTGGCACAATGGGTAAAGCAACGCACTATGAAGCAAACCGCAGCCACTGCAGCACTAGCTGGATCCCTGCCACCGGCTCAGGGAGGTAACCCACATGGAGCGACAGACCCCTTCTGCCTCGTCCTTGTTCCCCTCAGCAGTGTATTTCAGTCAACCTGCTTGTTCGGTTCCCTACTCTCTCTGGTGGATCCTCTCCCCTACCACCCACCTCTGGCCAGTACCCTAGTGCTTGTATACAAAATAAATAAATCTTTAAAAAAAATTAGGGGGAACACTAAGAAAGTGCTATAATAATTTATGTTGAAACAAGAACTGAAAAGTTAGTACTAACGAGCACCAAAACAATTCAGCTCACTGTACTGTAGCTCTAATTGGCTGCCCTCATTTATCACCTAGGTGATAATTTCCTTAGGTAACCTTAGATAAGTGATTTCAGTTCTGTGATCTTTAGGGTCTTCACCTGAAAAACTGAATTGAACAGTGGGCTAGATCAACTATATAGTTGCTAAAAAGAAAAAAAAAATCAATAGAGTGTTTGGTATTGGCAATGATTTTTTTTATATGACACTAAAAACAAAGTCAATGAAATAAAAAAAATAAACAAGAGGGACTATATCAAACTAAGAAATGTCTGCACAACAAAGGAAACTATCAATAGCAAAATGAAAACCCCATGGAATGGGAGAAAATCTTTGCAAACCACATATTGATAAAGGGTTAACACCCAAAATATATAAAGAACTTAAACAATTCAATGGTGGTAGGGGGACCCACAAAACTCCACTTAAATGGGCAAACGACCTTAACAGATACTTTTCCAAGGAAGACATATACATTCATGGCAGATACATGAAGATCCCCAACATCACTAAGCACCAGAGGACTGCAAATCAAAAACCAAAAGGAGACATCATCCCATCACCCCATACCTGCAAGAACGGCAACTGTGTAAAAGAAAAGGAACAAGTGAGGTGAAGATGTGAAGGGAAGGGAATTCTGTGCACTGTGGATGGGAATATAAACTGGTACAGTCACACAGAAAACAGTTTGGGTATATATCCAAAGGAAACACACACACACACACTCACACACTCAGAGAAGTATGATTCAGCCTTAAGACAGAAGGAATTTCTGTCATTTGCAACATGGCTGAAGCTGGAGGATATTTTGTTAAGTGAAATAAGTCAGATATAGAAAGACAAACACTATACGGTATCACTTACATGTGGAATCTTAATATGAACTCATAGAAGCAGGGGCTGAGGGGAAGGGTAAATGGGGAGTGGTTGGTAAAAGGATATAAATGTTCAGTTATGAGTAAGATCTGAGGATCTAGCATATAACGTGGTTACTATCTTTTTAACTAGGACACAAAATGCAGAAATCATTAAAGACTGACAGTCAAGTCTGTAAAATTTTTAAATTTCTACACGTTAAAATGGGCCGTCTCTATCCATACCATGTACTATGAAGTGTACAAAAGAAAAGGAAATACTTTAAGTACTTAATTAGAATGGTTTCCCCAAAAATATTACAAATGAGAAAAACAAGATTCAGAGTAGAATGTACAATGTGGCACTGAGGGGTAGAGAGAGGGAAACTTTAAAAAGATACCTTTAAATTTCAACCATATTCAGGTATTATAACTAAAAAAAGAAAATCCCTAGCAGATAAAAATTCCATTTCCAGCACTGACTTTGCCTACTTTCTATATACTGTTAGATATGGAGGTTTTAAAGCAAATATTTCCCCTAATGGCAAAGACAACTTAACTTTGGGGTTGGGAGATAATCTCTCTTGAAGAGTACCCTTCTGCTATGACACCCCAAATTCTATGACATTCTCTCCTGTCCTATGGGCTGGCAAAGAAGACTCCACCAACTCCCCATTATCAACTTCTCCAGGATCATCCACCTTCCATGTGTCAGTGAGGGAAGCCATCTCACCAGCTCTAAAACAGAAGTTCACACCTGCTGCCGATCACATACAGATCCTCCTCCTTGATTTTATAGAGAGGTTCTGATAAAGAACTAGCTCCAAAGTGGAAAACAAAACAAAACCCAGAACTTTTACATAAACCACACCACTTCAACTGCGTTTATAATAGCTTCCTGGTAGTTTAATCAGAACAGGCAAGAACAGACTGCCAGACAAATTGTCATTTGTAGGCCCCTAGTGAGCTTAGGCAGTTTTCCACCTGTCCAGACAAATAAACAGGCTGCCTTGAGTTATGGACAGGTGGGCCCTGTGGCGCCAGAGACTGGGTCATTAGCGTACGTGAGCAAGACAGAGCAGGATGCCTGGGAAAGATCTCTGGGCATCTTGGCCTGCTCGGAACCTTCAGGCCATAAGCATGCTTCTAACCCACTGGCTACTCACCTGGTGGCATGAAAAAGGAATGCCTATGTGAAATAAAGCAGGAGAAAGGAAAGGAAAGGGAGAGCAGCTGTCCCCAAAAACACAGAGCTGAGGCTGGAGCTGGCACACCACCAGGATCCAGACAAGAGCTCTGTGTCACGAGATTCCAAAGGAAAGCCCAAATGAGGAGCAGATTAATGAACTGTTCTCCTAGAGTCCTAAATAATAAAGTGCCTGTCCCTTACTATCTGGCCAGGTAATTACTTAGCTACCACTCTGACCACACAGCCTATTTCTAAACAAATTAAACTTTCTGGGGCCTATTCATTTCAAGGAAGGAAAAACATAGAAACATACTTGTCTTATGAGTATATAATGAAGCCCAGCTTGTTTTGCTATACTTCAGTGGGCTCCAGAGATGCCGAGGGCAAAAGGAGCCAACAGCAGGTCTTCCAAGCAAATCTACTGAGAAGGTGTGAGGACACATCGCAGGCATCAGAATGTGTGGAATCTTGACCTGAAACTCACCGAGGCTTGGATGCGCTTCCCATCTGTCAGCCAGGCGATGACAGTGCCTGGACATGGCTGACTGAGCTCTATCCCCACTCCCACCCCACCCCTCACCCCCAGCTAGACACACCAGATGTAATGCAGTTCACCATCTGAAAGAACACAGCACCTCCACACACACCCTCTTCACACATGTGTGCTTATGTGCACAAAAGATAATCTACATTGGTGGTCTAAGAAATTCCTCTTACACCCACATCCCTCATCCATCTAGGCCCACAGATTGTGTAAGGCCACCAGCATCTCACTAACTGGTTGGAGCCTGTTTAGAAGCAGTGGGCTTGGTGCCTAAGAGGAAGCACTTAAGAATCATCAGGTCTTTAAGGGCGTCAGCACCATTTCTGTGTTCCAAGCACTGATGCTGATACCCACACTCCCTTGATTACTTGAACATCTAGCCACCGTCCTCATCGCACAGATCTCTTGTTTTCTAGTTTCCTGATCATCTTTCAGTAAAAATAATTTTGAATTCCCTTTCCTGGTTTCTAAGATTTTATTTATGCTTCGGCCAGCTGATGCACCCATGGAGAGTGACCTAGAAAACAACCCCTCACCAGAACCCACCCAATGATCCTTGTCCAGGACGACAAGGGCAGTGATCAAGTTCATAAATTTGTAGAAATTCAGCTTTCATTCTGGAAAACTGTGTGTCCACACACACGTGTATGTACATACATACATAAATGTACATCTGCTTGTTTGAAGTCACCCAATGCAGTTTAATGGGAAAGAAATCAGGGGGAAGGGGCCTCCCTGGTGGTGCAAAGGGTTAAGTCATAGCACTATGAAGTCATCCACAGTCACTGCAGCTGAGTTCAATCCTCAGCTGACCCACACGGCACAGCAGACCTCTCCTGTTTGACCACTGCTCCCCTCAGCAGTGGATTTCAGTCATTCTGCTTGTTTTGCTCCCCACTCTTGTCTCTGGTGAATCCTCTCGCCCCACGCACCTCTGGCCTATACCCCAGCCCTTGTATGTATAAATAAATAAATCTTAAAAAAAACAAACAATCAGGGGGAAAAACAAGATGAGAAAAGCAGCAGATGGCAATAGCAGCTAAGGAGAAAGGATATTAAAAGTCATGTAATAAGGTATATTTGTAAGACAATGCAAGTGTAGAATGGAATTTTAAATCTCTCTTACAGGAGAAATTACAGAAAAAGCAGCTCCACAGCTCTGCTGGAATCCCGCCCTGCCAGCCCCTGCTCACCTGCTCTTACCTTTCACAGAGGGATCTTCCCTGGGGGCTTCCCCTTTCTGGCTTTGTAAAGTGTCAATTCCAGAGGCAAGGAATTTTATGTTTTGTTTACTGCACCTCCCCATGCTTGGAATAAATAGTGCCTAGGACATAATAGGCATTCAAGAAACTAGTTGGATGAATGAGTAATTATAGAAATAAAGCTCGTTTTTATATTGCACAAAAAAAACTCTACTTGTTTCTGAAACACAATTACTCAGATAAACTACTATTTCCTAAACGACATAAACTCACCCAGTCTATACCCTACCGATGCCATTACTAGAAAAAAGGGGAAGAGAAACAAAACCTGAACCAAAATATATAAAGGATGCCCCAGAAAATGTTTCTGTGACCCTCAACATTTGTATGTACTACAATAAAGATCAAATTCCTATCATATATTCACTGTCACCCAAGCTTTCGGCTTGGTGTTTTTAAAAAATGTAGTGAAACAAAAAAAAGGAGAAAAGGGAAATTCTCTTCATGTTAGCAATTTCAGAAATGCCACTAAGTCCCTACATGGTACTTGGTGGTGCCTGTCTTGATGCATTTAAATGGAACCAGACTGTGAAAGATCTGAGGGCAGACTGCAGATGATGGCGAGTGGAGGAAGAGATGAACCAAACACCCCAGGTGATAAAAATGCTCTGTAGATTATAAAAATGGGTAAACAATGGTAAAAATGTTGAAAAGAGAAAATAAAAGTCCTTTTGGTAGACAAGGGTAATATGGCAAGGCTACTAGAAAAACCTCTTCTTGACATCACAAGTGAATGTAAGAATGAAAGGGAAAGAGAGAGGAAAGAAGAAAGAAAGTAAAGACAGGAAAGAAAAGGGGAGCGCAAAGGGAATAAGAGATAAAAAGAAACAGGATGAGTAAGGAGGAAAAGCAGCACTGAGAAAAGCATGGAAATGAGGAAAGAACGAGAAAAAGGTGGGGCACCCAGACTAGGTGGTGAGAGTACTGGTTCAGGACAGGTCCCAGGGTCCCTGCACATTCCAGCAAGTTGTCTGAGGAGAGGCATGATGTCATCAGGAGGTCACTCAGAGAGGTGTGGTCTGCACTGCAGTGGGGTTGGGAGCCAGTCTTCTTATCACGGGGCAACCACAGAGCCAGGACTAACTTTAGCTTATTCAGAACACCGTGGTGTTTCTTCTGTGAGCACCAAGGCCGTGTACAGACACACAGACACAGACACTGAACTTTCATCTACTAACAAAGTAGATTTATCGGACAGAAAGACCGAAACTGTTTTTTTGTTTTTTTCAGGATAACCTACAGTATAAATGAGATTATTTTTGAAATAAGGGGAAAAATACATCCATCTTACCAGATCACTTAAAACCACAGAAAATTTAGAGGTTCTGGAACAAAAGATGTGACTTCTGTGTATATTCCAGGAAGCAACGTAAATAGACACGCTAGGCTCTGACTTGTCCCCTGAGGTAGGAGTGTTACATTCTTAAAGTGGGACAGTTTTGCTCAGCAAAAAAGGACTACACAACAAGCCTGTTTGCATAATAAAGAACAATACACATTGCAGAACGGGGTGTGGAAAGTTTAGCCATGTGGAAACATGTGGAAACTCAAGCTCAAATCTTATTTCATATCTAAGTTACTCTTGCACACCCAACTCTCAAGGGTTAAAAGCATCCAAAGCCTCTGTGGAGTTGAACCAATCAGCTTCTCGCTTGATGACATCATGCCTTCAACTGGACAGCTTGCTGGAAAGGGTGAGGAGTCTGGGACCTGGTCTGGCCAGGTGCCTTCCCCCACCACGTCAAATCTCCTCGAGGGATTCAAGAACCAAGGGTCCTCTCAGCTACCATTTCAAATCAAACCAGGACATTCCCCAAATCCCTGACCAGAAATCATTCTCCATTTGTACAAAATGCATACAAAGCATACCCCTGCACTTCACCCATTTCCCACTTGTTTAATATTTATGAAAGCTGATTACAAAACACACATTTATCACTTAAGCCTTTAGCCAAGTTTTAAATGACTCAAGTGTTTATGCCAAGTAAAAGCAGCCTTCTGTGGCTTTCTCTCTCATAAGCTTCTACCCCATTCAAAGGGAGGTACGTCAGAGACTCAGCTGACCCCACAGACTTCTTATACATTCAAACTGCAATCTGATCAGAAAGTTATTTTTGATCGTCTTACGAGGTACTTATTTCAGAAGTTAATTGCTGGTGTGTGTGTGTGTACCCGAGGGTGCCTCATATAGTGCGGGGACAGAGGATGAAAACATATCTTGGAGATTCTGATTTAGGAACACAAACGGAAATGCCGTCTACACTGCCAACAGTGGAAAAGGAGAACAGGTTTCTGCCCTATAGTTGGAAGAGGAAAGGCTTCAAGTTAAATGATGAATGTCTCCTGCTTCCTAGTGCCCTGAATATCGACGCCTCTGGTTCATCTGCAGATGAAGATTAATTTATAATTTCCATGCAACAGCCATGTTTACTGCTCCAGTGCACAGTCATCTCCGCTGGCTTAGTGTTGATAGAAATTGTGCTAAAAAAATGTCTGTATCACTGAGTCCCAAAAGGAAATGGCATATTCAAACCAGGCAACTTAAGGACTGGGCAATTTAATAAAGGGGTTATCTATTAAGGTTTGGGTAGGGTACAAGGAAAGGGACGAGGGAGAGAGGCACAGGCAGGAGCGCAAGCTGGAAGGGGCATTGGGAGTAACTGGTTACCAGAATCCAGAGAGAACAGCTAATTGGGAGAAGGTAGTACTAATACAGACCATGAAAGTTGGTCTCTTCGCACACAAAGGCAGGTAGAAAAGAGTAGGGAAGGCACCTGAAGGCAGATAGAAGAGGCCCAGTATGGCCTCAAGGGCAGCAGAGTTTCCACAACCAACAACTAACCTTACATGACAGGCAAATAACCAAATCTAAGGCTTTTAGAATAAATATCTGAATTCAGATCTCACTGATGTTGCCACTGTAAGATGCCCACAACATGCAGCAATTAGGTAGGAAAAAGAAAACTATAACTTGGTAAATACAGTAAGACCTCAAATTTGGATAGAAATCAAATGTTAACAGAGATTATCTGTGCGTGAAGGGAGATGAAGGTGATTTTTCCATTTCTTATCTATATATTTTGAAGGTTATATTTATGTACAGTTTCTTAGTTTAATATTTATTATGCATCAGGGACATTAAGACAACAAACAGTGCTTTGACTCGACTTGAGAGCACAGAAAATAGCTAATGAAACTAGAATTTAGATATGTTCTTAGGGCCTCCCTGGTGGCTCAAGGGATTGAGCACCGCACTGTAGGTGCTCCCCGACCAGGCAGGGGACCCACATGGCGCAGCAGACCTCTCCTGCCTCACCCACTGCTCCCCTCAGCAGTGTGTTTCTATCACTCTGCCTATTCTGTACCCACTCTGTCTCTGGAGAATCCTCTCACCCCCCGTACCTCTGGCCTGTACCCCAGCACAAATAAATAAAATAAAAACCCTGTATGCATAAATAAAAAAGTCTTAAAAAAATAGGTATGTTCTTAGGCTGAGTGCTTTAAAAAGCAAAGCCTCATGGGGATTACAATTGATGTCAAATATATATAAATTAAAAACAACAACAACAAAAATATAAAGCAAAGCCTATCACCTCTTTGTTATCCAAAATATAACAGAAAACAGGAAGAATTTTAGTGCTACTAGTAGATACATTCTCAGAGGTTTAACCTACTAAGCTAACTTTCAGCAGTCCTCTCTCTGGGATAATCAAAAAGGGCCCCATTCACCATCTGTGAGGAGCAGATGACTCCCAAATCTATCAGCCACGTGTGCTCTCCAACAACATAATATCATCCCAACCAATCAGCCAATCAATAGCCGTTGCTGGCCATGATGTAGAAGACTACATTTGGATTGTAAACAGCAGGGAGGGTTGCAGATTTATTTCTTTGCAACTTCTCCTCTCAGGGAGTAAGGCAGAAAGGCTCATTAATTTTTCAGAGAACAATGGGGGGCACCTGCCCAACTTTCCCATGCGAGTGGCTCTTCCGTCTTTGGGGTGGGGCAGAGTTGCACAGGAGATCATGGGTGGAGGGGCTTGAATATCACTGCTTCCCACTTATTCCGCCACCACCAGGCCACCTCCCAAAAGCTCTGCCATTCTTAAGGTGTGAGGCACTCCAGGTCTCAGTTCCCTTTCTCCTACTCTCCAGAAACATTAATAACATTGATATTTACATCTATAATACATATCCATACTAGGAACTGTGTGAGGTACGTAAACATGTGTCTAACTGATAAAAACAACACGGAGGGCCTCCCTGGTGATGCAGAGGGTTGAACGACGCACTGTGAAGCATCTGCGGCACAGCAGCACGAGTTTGATCCTCGGCCAGGGAGGGGACCCACATGGCAAGGCAGACCTCTGTCTCGCCCGCTGCTCCTCTCAGAAGTGTATTTCAGTCGATCTGCTGGTTCTGCTCCCCACTCTGTCTCTGGTGAGTCCTCTCACCTACCGTGCTTCTGACCTGTGCCCCAGCTCTTAAATAAATAAATCTTTAAAAAAAAAACAACAACAACACTGAAACACAGATGGGACTGCCTGTTTCACAAGTGAGACTGTAACAACACTGAGGCTTCCTGAGGTCACCCATGCTTCAAAGTAGAGGGGATGGCAGAGCTGGGGCTCAATGTTGGATCTGCTGACTCCAACTGTGAGAGCCTGAACCCCATATACTACCTCATGCTGCTTCTGACACAACTTGCTCTGTGCTGAGATCACAGCTGCCTGGCTCCACAGAGCCCTCCTCAACCCTCCCAGGCCCCACAGGGAGGGGCTGAGCTGGGCCCAAGATCTTTCAGAGCAGCTTCGCCTACCTCTTGGGGATTTAATGACGACAAAGAAAAAATCATCAGCCATCAGATAAGGTAAAGCAGGCACTGGTCACAGGCAGGGTGGGATAGCCACCATCTAATGCCCTGCTCTAGAAAAGTCTGCCAAGTTCTGCGTTTAGGGCCAAGCTCTAGGAAACACTTCTGAAATTTCTCCTTAGATAGAGATGTCTACAAAAACTGAGTGTAATGACTCAGAAGCAATGTTGAAGGGCTGTACATAACAGGCTAGTAATGCTTACTATGCGAGTAAAGCCCCACCTCTGATTTCTTCCGAATAAAACCTCAGTTGCCTTTAGTTTTGCAAATTTAAAGTGAAATTGTGCTTCTAGGGGCTCCACCACACTGCAGCCTAGGATGCCAGCCCTCAAACATTCCCTGGGTTCACTGTACCCACCTGCAATCTCTATCTGCAAGGGAAATAGCACAAGAACCTCCTGTCATTGAGAGGTCAAGCGACAACCAGTTTATTGGAGCCCAAACAGTCAAACCTCAACTAAGCCGGATTGTGCCTTGATGATTTCATGGTTCTTTTCCACAGAACTGTGCGAGGTACTCAAACATGTATTTAAAGAAATGGTGGAAGCTAGAAGGCTCCCTGGCAATGATGCCTATTAACAGTCACACTGACCTCTGGGTGGAGGGTGTGTATCTCAAGACACGAGCCAAAAAGACGAGCTACCTCTTAAGAGTGGTAAAGCATCTTCCAGTCCATGTGAAGGACTCTGAGATACTGCCTTGATATCATATCTAATACTCCTCAGTCTCCACGCTCAAGACGCTCCCACTATCTGGTCCCACCCTCACTTTCTATCTTTAATTCTTCTCAGCTACGCAAAACAACCTAAACGTCCCCAGCTCCATGCCGTTGGCGTGCTGTTTTCTCCACCAATGCTCCTTCTACGTCTCACTAGTTTCAATCTGGTTCTAACAAGAACACTTGGTGCTTCAGTTCCAAGTCAAATTCCACTTCTCTGTGATCTTTCCTGAAGCTCCTCTCTACCCTGTCCTACCTCTACCTACCCCATTCCCACTGATGCTTTTCTGTCAACTGCTCCAGCCATTCAAAACACTTCTCTTCTTAAACGGCCTTATCCGATAATTTACTGACTGCAAGTTAGCAAAGCTCTGTTTTGAGAAATAAAGGTAGAGTTCATACTCCTGCAAATGCTCATATTCTGTGTGCAAGCTCTTCAGAGTCAAGTGCCCTCACTGACGGTGATTTTCCTCAAGAGGCCCAGTGTCTAGTGCAGGCTCACAAATTTTGGTTCACTAAATAGTGAAAACCTGCTTTTGCACAGGAGTCCTCTGTCCCTGACTAAACATAGTCCAAAGCCTCATCCGAGCTGGAGATAAGAGTGCTAAAGGAATTGCCCCGGCCCTGTTCCCACAATGGAAATGGGATTAGCTCTGGTTTATATAACACTGCAGCTGCAGTCTACCAGAGGCATAGGGCATCCAGTCTACAGATCGCTCAAATGCACATGCCAGCTGCACTGTTCCCTCCTCTTGGAGAACTAAATTCATCTCTTGAAAATGTTCTGGGAGCTAGATCCTGTCCACTTCAAAGGCAGCTTTCTCCCAGCAAGAAGCTTGTGAGGAGAGCACTTCAGCATTCCCCGGGTGCTTACCATCCTTGCGAGACACATTCTTCTGACTAGTAAGACATGTCACAGGTCACTGGAAAATATTCGGGTAAATATTTTCAAGTACCCTAAAACAATGGTTATGAAAGAAACCTGGTCTCAGACTCCATATGTTTTCTCAGCACGAGTGGGATCTCTGTTTCCTGACCCACCTAACCCTTTACCTCCCCAAGCCGGGAATGTGGGGTGGGTAGGATGCTTCTGCTGGGAAAGGCATCTGGCCTTCAGAGGAACGCAGGAAGAATAATCAGGAAAAAGGAACAGAAAAGGTCCCTCTCACCCCCTTTCAGCAGCTTCTCCCAAAGCCCCTCTGCCTTCTAGCTAAGTCTGCATCGTCACCCTTCTTCCTGAAGCTTGTGGCAAGGACGCCAGCTCTTCTTAACCATCTTATATGTGAGCATGACTCTCTCAACGGGACCGATGGGATCCAAATATTTCAAACACCATGTCATTTCTAGGAACTGCCTTTCCCTCAGTTCTGCGTGACTGGGGCCTCCACCCTTCAGTTTAACCGTGACTGGACCTGTCCTCTGCTAGCTATGCTACTTGGGACTTAAATCCCTCAGTTACAGAAACGCTGTTCACAGCGTGAAGGAACTAGGGCAGCTCCGGTCCACATCCTGGTCCCGGGAGTCAGCATACAGGGGAGCTGTGGTGAGCTGCGGCCAGCCCAGGTCCTGTGACGTCAGGAGGTCTTACCTCATCCCACTCTGAGGCGAAGGAGGGCGATTTCTCCAGCCTCTTCTTCCCGATGCTGCAGTTGGACAAGGACTCACTCCGGCTCCCCATTGTAGCGTCCTCCGTGGGTGAGCAGGTCAGGAGATCAGAGTCGGACTTGGACAAGCTGCGGCTGAGTTTGAGTTCAGCTTTGGGTTTGTTGGTGGGAGGGGCTCGGCTTCTGGCCCCACTCCGCTCTCCTTCCTCGGCACCACCAGGATGTGGAGATGCTGTGTGAGTCAAAGTTTCGGGGTGCAATTGACTGTTGGTGGGGGGCAGGCCTGCTGGGTAGTCCACTCTCGTACTCTGGTCCAGGACGCTGGGCAGGGAGGCTCCAGTAGCATGCAGACCCGGTTCCTCCAGCTGCATGCTGGCCTCGTGGCAGGCGCCCTGCCCAGGAGACCCTTCTGGATGGCTCTGGCCAGTGGCAGAGAGCAACTGGAAAGGGTCCTGTCCCACTTCACAAACCGGGGAGGAGCCGTGGAGGAGACCTGAGAACTGCTCTGGGACCTGCCCGTCCTGCCCCTCCGCAGAGTCCTGGCTCCGGCTGCTGCTGTTCCGCCTGTGGTCTTGGAATGGACGGAGAGAAGAGAAATAAAAAATTAAACGTGGCAAAAATCAACAAAGTTCCAATGCAGTGAGCCTTCGGTAGGGCAGAGGAATTCACCAAGGCACAGAGAGGGAAGCTGACGGGCTGGGCAGAGGGAGAGAAGCAGCAAGAGGAAGGAAGAAAACAGTTTAGTATTGTTCTTAATGTTCAATTTGGACCCAAAGTCAGAGCATTTATGAAATTCCAAACACTGGTCTGATTAATGCTATCTGGCAGCATTCCCTGTTGTTAGATTTCTGTTAACATTAATGATGAGACCTTGCTATATAAGGCGAGAAGAAGTGCTAGCTATAACTTACAGAAAAGACTCAAGAGGAGAGAGTGAGTGAAAGCGAAGAAAAAGTGAGAGAGTGAGAGAGAAAGAGAGCCAGCGCCAGCGAGCAAGCATGAGCAAGCGGAGACTCACTCCTGGAACATCTGATACATTTCCATAAAGGCCAAAGTGTTATTTAGAGCCACCCGCCCTCCCTTCCTCTGGCAAGCAGCAACAGAAGGGGGAAAAATGGAGGTCAAGATCTACAACCTGCAACTTCTGGAATTCCTTAACTGAAATTGCAAAACAAAACAAAACCAACCCGGCAAAGGATTAACTGCTGCTTCCTTCCTCAGAGTGGGGGTATTCAGAGTTCCACACCTCATCCTTCCTTCCTCTGGGAGAACAGACTTTTGGGGGGGGGGGGGTTGTGGAGGGAGGTAGCACTTCTCTGCTTCCAAAGCCTCCCAGCTGCTCTTATTTGTTTAAGTTTAACCTTAGTTGAGCCACTGAAAACAAAATGGTCTTACTTTGTCAAAGCCAAGAGACATTTACAGTTCTCATAAGGCCTTCTGAACATCCCAGTAATCTGACACTACGAGCTTATGAGGCCAACTACTACTGTATCCTCACCCAAGATATCAAATACCTCTGCCCTAAGGTAGCATAAATAATTTAGTAAATCAGAGTCCCACATCAGTATCACACTGGGACACCCAAGGGGCTTGCCCTGCACGAACTCAGACCCATTAGAGATTTCAACCCACATCATAGGGTTAGATAACAGCCCTATGCCCAGTACTCATTCACATTCCACAGCTAACACTCAACTTACTTTCTCGTAAGTGAAATCTACAGAGCACACAGCAATGACTCCCTACCAGGCCAAAGCTCCCAAGACTTGTTCGTGAGAGCAGAGAATTTTAGAACTGAAGGTTGGAACTCTTTTTGTAGAAGAGGGATCTAAGGCCCTCAGACCTTTAGTGGTTTGTCCAAGGTGGCAGGAGCAGAGTCTTCAGCTTAGGCTTCTGAATACCTGGCTCTGGTCCTGGCTGAGCTGCTCTCTAGCTGTCTGGCCTTGCCAGTGATCTCATCTTGCTGGACTTCAGTATCTAAAATAAACGAGTTGGGCTGGATGGTCCTTAAAATTCCCTTTTATGTTATGATAGTAACAAGACTCTGTCTCCACCATACTGTGAGAGTAAACTGTCCTCCTCTACTCCCTATGTGCCCCCTGTCCAGGCTCCTCTCCTATTACCATCTGTGCAGCGCCCTCTTTCCCTTTCTGTGGCCATAAGGCCCCTCTTGAAGTTCACTTAACAACTGAAGAGGATAGTTAGGCAAGGAGAGGTGCATTTTAAAAACACAATGCACAATGTTAGTGTCCCACAACACTGGTTTTCCCAAGATGGCCTTTAAGAAAATCCCAAACAACTAGCTCTCAAGCAAGCATGGCCCCTGAGATCTGAGCAGAGCATGGCTCCATTCACCCCACCTCTCAAGAAGAGTGGTTCAGTCTCTACAGTCTGTTCAGTTTTTGGCAAGTCTGCTGGTGCTGCAGAGGGGGCAGCCAATTAGCTCCACTTTATGGCTCTGATTACTTGTCTGCAGGAGCCCAGATGTATGAACTTTGGCGTCTGTCTCCTCTACGTTAACTGCTTCAGGATTTTCATAACCCTAACTCACAAATTCTACACCTGAAAGGTAAGGTCCAGAGCACTGAGCAACTTGGATCATTTCTTCAGGTAAGGAAAATTCTGTGTGTGTCAGCGTTCCATACAGCTTAACTCAGGCCCCAGAAGACCCTGACTTGGCAGTGAATACCACATATGACAACTGGCTGCCTGAGCAAAGCTGCCCTGTGGCACTGCATGGTTTAGACACAGAAGTGATGATACACGGGACCATCTAATGATGGTTCAGGCCAACAGTACTGCCCATGACAGTCTGATGGGGATGGTCAACCAGGCTGTAAAATGTGCCACCTTTAGGAGTATAGGGGCCTCTTTGGTGGCGCAGTGGGTTAAGCAATGCACTATGAAGCAAACTGCAACCACTGCAACATGAGTTCGATCCCTGCTGCCGGCCAGGGAGGGGGCCCACATGGCGCTTGCTCCCCTCAGCAGTGTATTTCAGTCCGTCTGCCTGTTCTGCTCCCCACTGGTGAATCCTCTCACCTCCCTCGACTCTGGCCAGTAGCCCAGATCTTGTATGCATAAATAAATAAATCTTTAAAAAAAAAAAGAGTATAGCTAATGACCAACTTCCTATAGATCCTAGCCCACGGTGCAATGTCCCTCTAGTTAAATTTGAACACGAAAAAGGATTTTTGAAAGAGGAGAACAGGTTTCTATTCCTTTACATTAGCTTCTAGCTTCTTATTTAACAATTGGGGGTGGGAAATGAGTGGGGAATTCAACAATAAAAAACACCATAGTCCAGAATCAGGAACCAGCTTGGCTCACGCTGCCTGGGTGGACCTCAGAAGCAGGCTACAGAGAATGTTCTGAATGCTGCTGTGGGAGCTGACAATGAAGGCCCTGTCAAACAGCCACCCATTCATGCCAGCATCAATGAAGAAAGAGAGACAGATGCCAAGAACTCAATACCAGACAGATGCCAGGGGGAAGGAAGTGGGAAGAAAGAAGGAATGGAAACTTATGGGAGAAGGAAATTTGTGAGAAGAATTTCTGAGGGTCATAATCACATTACAGAAACCAAAACCCACCAATATTTTATAGAATATAAGACATCATAGAAAGGGACTCTTAAAATTATACAATTTATCCCAGCAATTCCTAGGAAATTAGAAAAAAAGCATGTCAAGCTCTAACAATCTCAGGATCTTAATGAGTTGGATTTCTCTTTCCTATTAAAAAACTATACCTGTGGTTAAGCTAGATGTGCTGGCAAACCAATGGATGGGAATGGATCTATTCAACAGTCCCTTACTTCCACTTCCATAAAGTCAGACTGATATTAGGTCTCTTAGGAAAGAGGTGTTAACAATATAATGTAGTAATCCAGAGCCATAACTTGAGCAAATTACTTAACTTTGCTGTGTGCAGTACTCCCATCTATAATTTTGTACTATAACTTAATAGTTATTTATTTCATAGAATTGTAGTGAGAATTAAATTATATGCATTTAGAACCATGTCTGAACATATGCCAGATCTCAACAGATGTAAACAATTGTTATTATTCTCCACACAGGATCCATTACAACACACCCTACTTGCAGATGAGAGCAACTACTTCTCTGTTCTCCACAGGTTTGTAACAAAGACCAAAGACAACATCACAACAAGTACAAACATGCATTGCCTTCAGCATCCTTACAACTTTCAAAAGCAGAAGGAAGGGACAGCAGGTGATATGGTGAGAGGGTTGAGGTGGGAAATGGCGAGAGGTCCAAGACCTGTCCTCTACCCCTCATCCCATGAACTGCATGAACAAAAGGCCTATCTTTTGGGGACACCTGGGTAATATAAAGAAGATACCAAGCCTGTGCCATGGGTTTACCGGCTGTTGGAAGAGACAAGCATATACAGGGATAACTATAATCTATGGCAAAAATAGATACTTTATGTATAAACCAGATGCACAGAGAATGAAAGAAAAGTGTGATTACAGGACTCCCTGGTGGTGCAGTGGGTTGAGCGGCGCACTGTGAGGCAAATCGCAGCCACTGCAGCACAAGTTCGATCCCTGCCACTGGCCAGGGAGGGACCCACATGGCGTAGTGGACCTCTCCTGCTTCGCCCGCTGCTCCCCTCAGCAGCGGGTCAGTCTGCTGACCCGCTTTGAGTCAGTCTGCCTGTTTTGAGTCAGTCTGCTGACCTGCTTTGAGTCAGTCTGCCTGTTCTGCTCCCCACTCTGTTTCTGGTGGATCCTCTCACCTCCCTGGACTCTGGCCTGCACCCCAGCTCTTGTATGCATAAATAAATAAATCTTTAGAAAGAAAAGTGTGATTACTCTGAACCAAGATGCCTCTCAGAAAAGGTAGCTTTGGAGTGGGCAATTAAGGAGAAGACCCTGACAGGTTTAAAGAGAGGAGGAAACGCGTTAGAAAAAGCAGAGATACATCTCATGCTGAGGGACTCCTGACTCATGGATGAGAACTCTCAGGCCTGAGGACTTCCTTCAGGTGGGAATTGCATTTCCAGCACAGAACTATAGAAGTTTCCAATACCCCTCCTCACAACCTGCCTTTCTAAGACAAAAACAAGGAGAAAGAGGACACAGAGAGTGCTGTTTCCTATTCTTCCTATACATCAAGGCCAACTGCTCTACCAAATAGGACACACCAGCATATTAATTCCCAGTCCCTTTAACTTTCAATCTTTATTCATTCTGGGTGCTCATTTGCCGTTTACCCTGTGAGCTGTTGAAGCAAGGGGTCTTCTGGGCTGCATTTTAATTACTATGATTATCCATGGGGATCTCAAGGACTTCTGAATAATAACAATTTAACATTTACACATTTTTCAGTCATCCATGCCCATTAAATTAAAGTTGAAAAATGAGGAGCTGCAAAGGCAAATAAATTTTTAGGCCCAAGAAGGCTAGGTTTCCCCAGTCTCTCAGACTTTTCTGCTTTTTTTGAGCTGTTAAAACTGGGAGCCTCTAGAGGGCCTCCCTGGTGGCCTAGGGGTTAAGTCTCAGTGCTATCACTGCTAAGGCCTGAGTTCTATCCCTGGCAAGGGAGGTGACCCACATGGTACAGCAGACCTCTCTTATCTCACCTGCTGCTTCCCTCAACAGTATTATTTCAGTAAATCTTCCTGTTCTGCTCCCCACTCTGTCGCTGATGAATAATCTCACCCATTCCACTCCCCCCCGCCCCCCCGGGGTCAATATCCCAGTTCTTCTACGCAAAACAACAACAAAACAAACACAAAAAACTGGGAACCTGATTGCTTAGTCACAGTGGTGAGACAGAAACCATGTGTGTCTAGGAGTACACCTAAGGATCATGCTTTCCCCAAAAGGAAGGTACTAACTAGATTATACAGACATTTACTGGAGCTAGTGACATGATAAGACAAAAAGACCAAGAGTCCATTCTGGCCCATAGCAACCAGAGAAGTAAAACAAAATTTGGATTGGGATTGAAGAGGCCCAAGTTACACAGTCTTTGTGTGATTTTTCCTTTCTGAACCTCCTTAAAACGAAGGGATGCACTCTCTAGGACTTTGAGATTTAGTATGGTTTGAAACTGTAATTGGATGATTTAAGTTCCCTTCCAGCTCGATGACATTAAAAACATGAATAGCAGCAGTGTTTTGAATGAAACTGTTTAACCTCATGATTAAACAGACCTTGGATTCAGACAGACTAAGTTTAAGGCCCAGCTCTAATACCTAACTCTTCTTCATCTACTAAACAGGGATAAAAATAGCCCCTGCTGAGAAGATCTGTCTCAAGATATTCAATGACCTAATCACTGTAAATGAACTGAGCACATAGCTGGCCCATAAGAGGCATTCGATAAGTGGTAGCTGTTATCATCATCATTTTCCATTCACAATCATTTCCAAACTGCTCTTCATGCTAACAGTGCTCACAGAAGCTGATTTTCTTTCTCCCGACTCTACAATAAAGACTGGCTTCTTCTAAGTGGTCCAGTAAATGAGGCAGAATAAAACTCAAATGCCAGGAAGTCTTGCAAGTTTGGTTTGGGGGTGACATATAGAGGCACAGTGGAGACTCTTCAGGTCAGGAATCATCTCCACCTGCCACAGCACCCGTGGTCTTAGAACTCAGGACTGTTCTACCTTGATTTGGCCCTGATTATATCTCTCCCATTTCTTTAAAGTCTTCCTGAAGAAGCTGTTTACCACCTGTTATTAAATCTCTGGTCTTTCAAACTCTATTCAATGGACCATCTCTGCTTGGATCAGTTTCCAAGCCACCACAATATTCAACTGTGCCTAATTTAATAGCACACTTGCCATCTCTGTTTCCCTTGATCTTCTTCCAGTTCCAACACTGGGTATTCACAACCATTTGCTTTCTCCTCTCCAGTATTGCTGGAATGTTGAGCCCCGCTGAATACTCCAAAATAAACCTGACTAAGTCCTCTACTAACTTATTTAATTCTGTTGGCTTTCGATTGCTATAATGTGTTAGGTACTGGTTGTTCTGTGCCAGATATAATAAGCTAAGTCTTTCTAATATTCACAACAACCAAGAGGGAAGAATTTGTATCACTGTTTCACATGTACAAAATGAGGTTTAACAAGATTAGATAACTTCGTCAAGGCCATCAGTCAGTAAGTGGTAGAGGAAGAATCTAAATGCAAGGCTGACTACCAGGCCAGCCATTCTTCCATTCATCTCTTGAAAATTGCTGTAAGATTGATTTGGTATCTCTCCCCTTCTTTTCAGACCGTCATCTTTCTCACAGTGCTTATACTTTTGAAGGATAGTCCTACCAATTTCCTGATAATACTCAGATCAGGAAAATCTTCCTAAATTACTTTCAGCACCATGTCAAAATTCTGAGACAATTTATCCTCTTCCAAGCTGACCAGAGAAGTAACTTCCCATGTAGAATTTATCAACAGCCTTCTAACTGCCTGAACCTCACTCTGGTCTTCATCCTTCAAGCTCTTCTTCCTTTGCATTCCACACTGTTTAATATCTGTACCCAATACCTACTCTCCCATTCTTCCTTGGTTAAGGGATTCTTTTAGATTAGTTCACAGTCACCCCAAATAAAGTGTTCTTTCCTCATCTGTGCAGGCAGGCGTAGCCTACCAAATAAGTTATGTTACCAAATGGGTTACGCGTGACCAAATGGGTTACTGGTGAGAATGGTACGTGCAACTTTTGAGAACTGTCTTTAAAGTGTTCTCTACTTTCTTCTTTCCTGAGCTGGTAGCTTGAGGTTCAAATATGTAGTTCTTGATCATCATGAACTGCCACAATGGTCCTGGACTCCTTACTTCTGGACTTGTATCTTGTTTAAATCAGTTATTTTGGGTTTTCTGTCACATTTGCCTATTGCTTTTAAGACATTGCAAATTATCTTGGTTATCTTCATGTATTTCTTTTCCCTTGTTCCTCTAATGTAAGTCTTATTTTGACCTCTTCAATGCCTCCAGTCTTTCCCTCAGCAACTGGTTATCTTTTTATGTTGACATCACCTCAACCTGGATAACTCATGAATCTGTATTTCTTTTTTTTTTTTTAAAGATTTATTTATTTATGCATACAAGCACTGGGGTACAGGTCAGAGGCGTGGGGGGGTGAGAGGATTCACCACAGACAGAGCGGGGAGCAGAACAGGCAGATCAACTGAAGTACACTGCTGAGGGGAGCAGCGGGCACAGCAGGAGAGGTCTGCTGCGCCATGTGGGTCCCCTCCCTGGCCGGCAGCAGGGATCGAACTCGTGCTGCAGTGGCTTTGGTCTGCTTCATAGTGCGTTGCTTAACCCACTGCGTCACCAGGGAGGCCCCATGAATCTGTATTTCTAACTTTTACACCTCTCTTCAATACCAGATGCCCATTTTCAAGTGTTCATAAAGTATTTTTACCTGGATGTTCTCCTGATGCTTGAAATGCCTCACACTTAACATACACAAAATATGAATACAAAATCTTCCCTCAAATATGTCTCTTTTCTCAATCCTCAATTTCTCTTAGTTGTACAGTATTTTCCCAATTAGCAAGACTCAAAACCTCAGAATCATACTCAATACTCTCTCATTTCATTCGTTCACATTTGATTTTAAACTATCCCCTTAATATTCTGTCACCCATACACTACTTCCTATTACTTCTACTATTCCAATAGTTTGGATTCTAATTTTAAGAAATTCCTTGAAGTCTCTTGACTTTAGAATATCCCTGCCTTCAGTCTTTTTCAATTGCAATATGCACTTAAAGAATAATTCTATCCTAACTTCATTCAAAAAGTTTCAACAGCACTGCACTGTCTTTGGGACTGACATCTGAGATTCAATGTTCTTCGGCCACTTCCATGTTCCAGCCAAACTGCATTCTTTACCATTCTCCAAACATGCTCTTTATCATTGCCTATCATCTTATTGTTATTTATGCTACTCCCTCTGCCTGGAATGCCCTTTCTTTCTTCTTTACTCCTGTAGAACATGTAGAATTCTGCTTGGAGTTTCAGCTCAAATGCCACTTCTTTTATAAAACCATCCCTGCGCTCTTACACAGACATAATGTATCCCTCCAAATGTACTTTTATACCACTTTCTGTGGTGTATTAATGTATTCTGTTCTTTTTTATTTTATACATACACACACATAAAACATCTGTAGCAACAGATCAAATCTACTGCTTTGTTGCAACTGTTGACACATTTGTTGGAAGAAAATACTGATAGGAAAGAAGTTCAAGCCTTGTGAACAATATATTAGAATGAAAAGTGAACATTTCCAACTCAGAAATATAAACTGGTAAAAGCAAGAAACCAATACAGTAGGGCTTTTGGTGGCTACTCTTCTAACGCAAGAAGAGAAAGAGGAAGCAGCTAGATAAAGCTTAATTGATAAAATGTCTCCTTTATACTTTTTTGCTTTTGGGAAACACACTCAAACCTACTCCTTGGAATCTACCACGGATAGCAAGCCTGGATATCCAGAGAGTAAAGTCTCATTAACCCAACAGTAAAAATGGGACTGTAGATAGAATAACACCTGCGAAAATGCAATCCCAAGCTGGCAAAGGGAAAGTCAGGATTTATAGACACAAAAGAATTCTCTAAAGGCTCAGGAATTGGCACCACCCTGGATGCAGGGGTAGAAGAAGAAGCTAAAATAGTGATATTTCCCCATCAAGAGGATTAAGGTCTTCATATTCATGTACAAACTTCACACAGACCTAAATGCATTGCTTTCAGGAATACTGACTTAATTGCATCTAAAAAAGTTCAGAAGTATAGCTGTGGGCCAAAGAGTTCCCATGCATCACTGTCATCAGATAATCATTCATCACTGTCCTAAATAAGCTAAGTAACCACTTCACCGGGACCTAAACACTATTAGTGGATGCAGTGGAAAAGCACCAAATAGAACAATGATTTCTAGAGCTCCTGGCTATGTTCCCATTTGCTACCGAATCTGGAAAGGGTCTGCTGTTTCTAAGCAGTATGTCCAGAATGTCTAGTGGGCAAAGAGTTAAACAGAATAAAAAGAAATAAAGGACTGTTACATGAAACAGGAAACACTGTTCTCAATTATCCTAGCCCTATAATGACTTCAGAAGATTTTCTCAACTTTTGAAACTATTTAAGTAACAGAGGAATACCTGGTTGGATAAAACAGCCTAGTGCCTCTTTGTGGGGAGGGCGGGGTAAGGGGTGGAGATGAATTTTCTAATTCCTGGGTCTATTATAGTTTTCTGACTCTGCTAGTTTTTGTCATTTCTACGGACACAGATGGCATTTCTGGGTGGGAAAATTCTTCACTGTCAGATGTCCTGCATAGTGCAAGATGCTTAGCATTCCTAGGCAGTAAGCACCGAATGCCAGGAGAAGTCCCACCTCACCCAGTCATTATAATGGACCAATAACTTTCCCAGACAGTTCAGCTGAGGAGGATGTTGGCACTTCTAACTAACCATATTAAATTTATACTTGTAAGTTCTCATACTATTAATTTTTTAAATTTCTGATTTTATATAGTCTTTACATACTTCTTACATGTTTCTCTTTTGTTCGAAACGATCAAATCTTTAAAAAAAAAGACAAGTTTTAATTGCAATGAACAAGTCTACTGGTTTTTGTTTGTTTGCTTTCACTTCACTATTTCTGCTTTTACTTTTTTTCTTTCTGGATTTATCTAAGGTGTAAATACATACTATGAAGTAAGTGCCATATACTATCTACTTTTATCTTCATTAATCCTCTCAACTACTTTCTTATTTTTGGTTAAATTTAGTTTTTTTTAAACAAATGAGTGTAAAGAACTAAACTTTCCTTTGCATACCACTTTCACCAAATATTATAGGTACTTATATGAAGTGCTTTCACTACCATTAATTTCTAAGCAGAAAAACAAAGACAGGCAACTCATGATTAATTATATAAAATCAATAATATGACTGATTTTATTAAATTAGGCAAATGCCAATTTTACAAGACACTTTATTGCTTATTATTATGAAAAATGTTCATTTAAAAGAAATATTTCGGGGCCTCCCGGGTGGCACAAGCGGTAAGCACCTCACAATGAAGCATCTGCAGAGTTTGATCCCCAGCCAGGGAGCTACCCACATGGCGTAGCAGACCTCTCCTGCCTCACCCGCTGCTCCCCTCAGCTGTGCACTTCAATCAATCTGCCTGTTCTATTCCCCACTCTGTCTCTGGTGAATACTCTCACCCCCTACATCTCTAGCCTGTATCCCAGTTCTTGTATGCATAAACAAATAAATCTTTAAAAAAAAAATAAAAGAAATTCTTCATGGTGTGAAGATATAGGGAAAAGAATGTGCTCATTCACCAAAAAGGAGGGCAATTTAGCCCACCAATTAGATCTAGACATGCACCTGCACTCTGACCTGTTCATTCTACTTTCTATTATTGTCCTTTAGAGAAATACTATATATGCTTATAAGAATATCTATATGGAATTCCACAGCAGCAAAATTTCTAACAGAAATACTGGAAACAATGTAAATATTCAATAATTAGAAAATGGAAAATTTTAGTTTAAAAAAGGGTAAGGTAAATTTTAGAAACAAGACAAATTGTCAACAGGCAAGGTAAATTAAAAAAAGTTTGCAAAATATGATCGGATTTTAGGTTAAAAACAAACAACTTTAAAAGGTTAAAAACAAACAACAAACACATACATCACACTTTCTAACTGTGGTCACCTCTGGTGATTGTTAGTAGCAGAGAAATGAGAACCTGAGCATTTTATATGAATTCATTTCTGTCTTGTTTTAACTTTTTTTTCAGTATGTTAATATGAATACTATTTTAAAATGTAATATGAAAAAATTTCTATCCCCCCCTTACATTGTAGTTTCTTGAATTACAGTAAGGAGGGATTGAAAGTACTGGTAGTCTTATTAACATTGCCTTTTGAAAACTGATGAATTCATAAAGGCTGCCTAAGATAATCACAGTAGAAAAGCAGAAAAGATTTAAAATGTATTAAATCAGGACATTACTGCTTAGTTGCCTCACTTTTGCCAACCCTAGCAGGCAATCTTTCCAGTCTACTGAGAATCTAGCAGCATCCATTTTCAGTGTAATGCCTCAACTCTTTTGTCTAAAAGCTCTTTGAGAGATCCAAGAAGTTAGCCTGGAGGCAGGCACACCCACAAGCTGTGGTTCAATTAAATCTGCTTCCCGCACCACCCACTCTTAACAGAGCAATACCACAGAGCTGGAAGAGTCCAAAGCAAAGCAGGACTAGATGTGAGGTCTGAAGTCCTTTTTATCAATTCCCTCTGGAACCTGGAGAGCTCCTGACCTGGGGATAGAAGATTCCTATCCAGAGCACTTGGCATTCAAAGGCTACCCATTTATCAATTTTTCCTGATTTTCCCTTTTTTCTTCCGCCTAAAAGTCAAGTTCAGGTATCCTGAGTGGTTCCAGATTAAACCTTTGAAAGAGAGAATTGGAATCTCCCTTCTTCTGTGATGCTAAAGATTATTCGCTCACCAAGAGCCACCGTCAGTATATTGAATTAATTAAGTGCTTGCTCTCACAAGAGACCACAGTGATGGTTCGTGGGTGACTTGGTGGTGGGAATTTTATGGGAACTACACCTGAGAGGAGAAAGCAAATTGTACAAAAATGAATAATGATGTAAAATGTGTAGAGAAAAATTTTTTAAAAAATAAGTGCTTGCTTTTAGGGATTAATCTCAGTATGATTTAGGGCCCTCCCTGGTGGCGCAATGGGTTAAGCAATGTACTACGATGCAAACCGCAGCCACTGCAGCACAAGTTAGGTCCCTGCCACTGGCCAGGGAGGTGACCCACATGGTGCAGCAGACCTCTCCTGCCTTGCCCGTGGTTCCCCTCAGCAGTGTGTTTCAGTAGATGCACGTGTTCTGTTCCCCCCTCTGTCTCTGGTGGATCCTCTCACCCCACCCCCCCACACCTCTGGCCTGTATCCCAGTGCTTGTATGCATGAATAAAATCTTTAAAAAAATTTCAGTATGATTATTAGACAATGAAAGAATGCTTTACTCCATTCTCTCTAAATGTTTTAATTAAAAACCTACTAATGTGGCTGGAAGACTCAATACAGTCAAGATATCAAATCTTCTCAAACTACTATTTACATTGAAATGCAATCCCAGTAAAAACCCCACCAGGACTTTTTGTAGAAATCAACAAATTGATCCTTAATTTCTGTATGGAAAGATAAACTCATGTAAAACAACTCTAAAAGAGAGGAACAAAGGGGCAAAGGCAATTATGCAGAAAAAGGAGTCTTTCAACAGTGCTAAACAAACATCCAATAAAAAAAAAACCAACAAAACTCCACTGATATCACATAACATATACAAAAGTTAACTCAAAATGGACCACAGACTTAAATGTATATCTAAAATGATAAAATTTCTAGAAGAAAATGGAAATCTTAACTATTTAAAAAAGGATACACTGAACTGCATCAAAATGAATCTTTGGGATGGATAAAGCAGGTTAAAGGATAAATTGTATGGAGATGGCTAGAAATGGGCTTTTAGTAACAAATTAAACAAATGTTGATTTATAACAAAACCAAAACTTAAAAATGCTATCATGCAATGTTCAATTAAAAAATTGTTAAAAAAAAAAGAACCTTGACTCTTCAAGACACTGTTAAAGGATAAAAGGAAAAATCACAGACTAAGAGAAAATCATGTGCCTGATAAAGAACTTACATCCAAAACATGTAAACAATGCTCACAACTCAAGAAAACAATTTAGCTTTTTTTAAATGAGCAAACATTTGAACAGATATTTTATTAGATATAAGAGTGACAATCACATGAGTTGAGGCTCAACATCACTAGTCATTAGGGAAATGCAAATTAAATCCACAATGAAATATCACTACACACTAAGAAACTGAGAGTATTAAATGCTGACAAGATACACAGCAACTCTTAACTCTGAAAACAGTTTGGCAGCTTCTGATAAAGTTAAGCAAACAGTTATCTAGGATTTAGCAATCCCATTCCTAGAGTCTACCCAAGAGAAATGAAACCTATATCCACACAAAAACTTGTAAGCAAATAGTAGCTATAAAACTAAAAATGATCCAAACATCCCTTAATGAGTGAATGGGTTAACTGTGGTATTCATATAATGGGATACTACTCAGCAATAAAAAGGAACAAATTACTGATATATGCAACAACACAGATGAATCTCAAATGAATTATGCTAGTGAAATAGGCCAGATGGAAAAGGGTATATTCTCTATGACTCCATTCACACAACATTCTAGATAAGGCAAAATTATTTGGACAGACATCAGAGCAATGGTTGAAGGGGTAGAGGAGGGGTGTGGGACTTACTACAAAGGAACACAAGAGAATTTTTTGTGTGATGAAACTGTTCTGTATCCTAATTATGGTGGCAATTAAATACGTTTGTCAAAGCTTTAGCACTGCACACAAAAAGGAGGAATTTTACTGTATCTAAATTATAACTTTTTTAAAAAAAGCTCCAGATGGAAACCATAGTAAACAAAAGAACTACCACGAGAAGATCCACAAAGTTTCTGCATGCTAGAAGAAAACCCTTTTAAAGAAGATCATTTTAAAAATTTCTACAATGTCATATACATATTATACACACATTCTCTGGACCTCCCTTACCCTCTGACAGCCCTATCGAAGGATACTCGGAAAGAAAACAATACATCCCCCATTCTTACCTGAACCAGGCACTGTTCTGGGACTGAAAGAAGGCACTAGTAATACCTATAAAGGACCTAGTAGCTACAAACCATAGAGTGCTGTGAGAGGCCACAGGAGTTCCTTTAAATTTCAGCAGGAACTGCCTTGCCCCTTTTTGCCCTTCCTGAGGAGAACAGAGGGAGTCACTCACTCTCCAGCAGTGTACACTCACTGTCTGGCTGGGTCTCAGCACTACTGCATTCACTCCCTCACAGAGGAAACTGAATTTTGCAGAGGTAATGAAAGTAGGCCAAGGCAACAGAGCTCTCTAGTTACCGGGCAGCCAATCACGGCCCCTCCCCTGGAGTGCCTCACTCTTGAGTTCAGGGCTCAAAGCATTCTGTGCTGTCTGAACCCAAGGACTGACTTGTTGGGCTTGTTTTTCCACAGCATTAACTTGAAAGTTTATGACTTGAGACCAAAATCAACTTCTGCTACAATGCTGGCTGTCTCCCCTGCCACGGGTCTCACCTAATCTGACCTAACCTTTTCCTTGTTTCATGAGCCAAAAAGTGGTCCTCCAAATCCAACCCAGGGTATTGAAAATGAAAGACCATAATTCACCCACCACCTGAGACTGCCAAAAACTCCAAATTCCCCATCCCAAGTAACATTTTAATTTCTTCCCACCTGGATCACAAACTTTGAAAGTCCTTCTGGAGTTCATTTTGCTGGGGAGGGGGCATGGGATGTACCTTTTGTTTTCCCATCCACTGACACCAGCTTCTTTGTTTCCGCTGTTAACAATAGTTCATAAGGATGTTCATCCTCTTCCCTGGCTGCACTTCCCTGAATCCGAGGTCTCATGGCCAATACCTAAGAGAGAAAAACATCACAGTACTTCTGGTGTATGGCTAATACCAAAAAAGGTTAGGTTTAACAAAATGAGATAATTGGTTCCCTTTTCATTTCAGAGGAAGAGAAAGAAAAGAACTCAAGGGCTGCATAGAATCACACCACCTTTCTAGATCTGCACCTGTACCTTGAAATCTCAATGGCCCTTGATGAAAACACTCCCCTTTTCTTATCTCTTTTTAGCCTGCAAGGAGCCATATACAAAATCCAAGAGCCTCCCTTCCCTTGCCTGTCTCACCTCCACAGTGCTAGTGATAGAGGATAAGAACAGAGAAACTGGAAAGGAGGCACCATAAGATCAGAACCCCCCCCCCCTCACACAAGAAGGGATTAGCATAGCTATCATCCAGTTATAGAAACCGCCAATGCCTACATCACAAAACAAAAGATACCAAGCAGGTATCAGACTGCTGTAGCACAAGTCTGAAGCACAGACCTGAAGGTAAAGATATGGAGATTAAGCCCATTGTAGAATCTCCCCACTTTTAGATTCTACATAGTTTATTCAAAGTCAACAAGCAAGCCACTCCAGGAAGGAGTTACCCCCTCCCAAAGAGAAGAAGACTATATCAGTGCAGTCTCTGCACTGGCATGGGGCAGCTGTCCTTCTGCCCACCCCAGACTATGCAGGAGCTTCTCTTCACTAGCTCTCTCCTCTGCAGGGCAGCAGCCCCCTGCCTGACCTGTACCTTGCCAGGGCTTCTCTGCACTGACCTCCCTCAGTGGAGGCAGCTCTCCTCAAGGCCGCCGGCCTGAAACCTGCCCCTTTCTGGGCAGCTCTTCCTGTCTGCTTGTCTCTATGCAAGTGTCCTTTATTTTTCTGCCCCTTTCCCTAATAAGCCTGCTCTTTAAAATAATTAACGTCTCTGCCTCGTGGAGAAACTCGCGGGGTGCTGCTCAACAGGGAGGTCTGGTGAAACCTTTCCCAGAGTGAACCCAAAAATCCTGCTCTCCAAACTCACTGACTACAAAAACGACATCACTAGCATGATCTCTTTTCTCTATATAATGTCTCCTAAGTGCTTTTTAGCTATGGTGCATCACCAAGGCCTTCTTTCTCCACGTTTCTTTACTGATAGACGCGTGCAACCCTAAGGCTGAAATCTTTCTCACCTTCTCAAGAAGAAATCAAAAAACTTCTGATTGACACTGAGTGACTGACACATGCCAGAAACAAAGTGTTCTTTAACTCCTCTTTTTGTGGCCTCACTTCATAGGTCTTGTGGGTTATAGGGAAAAATTTCCTCAAAGCCAGTTTCCTATTGTAACAGGGTGGTCCCCAGAAAAAGGGGAAGTTCCAGGATCCCCCGCCCCACCTAAAGAAGGGTGGAGCTGAGCAGGGATAAGAAGAAGCTAGAGAGGAGACTGAGGAAGGAAAGATGGAAGTGTTAGGGGGAAAGGTGGTCCTAAATGGATTATGGGTGTGTGGATTCCAACCCCCACTCCAGACCATCAGTGTTCCAGAACCACAAATCCGATAAAATGATTATCGAAGAGTGGATTACTGGGACCTGAGGGTGGAGTTAAGCAGCCAGGCTGGCTATAAAACCAGAGGTGAGCTTGAGGTCTTTCTTCTTACTGAGGAGCCATCTCATTCGACTCGGAGCCAGCTCTCAACGCACCATTGCTTAAATCTGGTAGAGTATTTGTGAATTTGTATCCCTTTCTTTTTCCTTTGGTGTTATTACTATTTTATTCCCCTTTCTTTCATAAAATAAAACGTGCTAATAACTTTTGCCACGTGTACCTGGAGTTGGAACTTTTAAGTCTTCTAAGCGTGCGGGTGGAGAACCCAGTGTGGGGAACCCATTTTATATTAGGGTTGCCCTGTAAGAGAAGGAAGACAAGAAGAAAGCAGGATGGAAAGCAGCAAGGAGACCTAGAGGAGTCACGTGGAGCAGAACTGTTCCAGGGCAACCCTAATATAAAATGGGTTTGCCTGACTGGGTCCTCACCCGCGCGCTCGAACGGCACTTATAATGCCCCAACTGCAGGCACACACAACAAAGGTTAATAAAGGGTTTTATTTACAAGGGAAGGAGAAATAGCGTAGTGAATAACACAAGGGGAAGAGAGGGATACAGATTTGTAAATATTTTATTAGTTCCTTGGAGCTGGAACCCAAGGGTGCGCTGAGAGCTGACTCCCAAGGAAAAAGGACCCCCCCAAGGCCCACGTGCTTGCTTTTATATTCAGCCTGGCTGCTCAACTCCACCCTCAGGTCCCAGTGATCCGCTCTTTGATAATGACTTTATGGGATTTGTAGTTTTTGGATTTTGTAGGTTTGGAATGGGGGTTGAAGTTCATAACCTATTTGTATAATTTATTCAGGAGGGTCTTTCCCCCTAACAGAGCGACTTGTGAAGAAACTGCGCCTGCTTTTTGGTCCTGGACTGGTTGGAAGAGATGTGGGTGAGAGACCCGTGGGGAGCTTAACAATGGCAACTTTCATCTTGATTTTGATTTTGCTCTTTTCCTCCCAGATTTGTTTGATTCTTTCTGACCCTTTTCTATGGGTCTCCACCAAAAGGTACTTTAGACTTGTGACAGGCTTTTGGGCCTTGCTTTGGGCCAATCCTATTTGGCTGGACTTTACCCTCAAAGGATGGATAACTTTGGATGCTTAATTTATAACAATAGTATTTGTCTTTTCTGTATTATTTACTGTATTGTTCCCTAATTGCATTAAAGTTCCTATCCACTAAAGGTCTTATGTATTTGTCTTGATGCGGTGGATGGCAGAACCCACTTAGAGCAGGCAGGTTTGGGGATTCTGAGGTGCCCCTCTCCCTGTCCTGTAACATTATCACAGTTAGGATAATACAACTTTAAATCATTCCACTAATCTTTATTCTGGAAAGAATCAAGTGACTAGGAAGTATGGATTTCAGTGGAGAAAAAGCAGTTCTGTGTAGAGAAGTCCTTAATGGAGGCAGCCAAGTGTTTCTGATGAATCAAAACGGGAGCAGCTCCTCCACCTGCCCACTGACTTTGGTCAGCTGACGACCAGGTGGCCACAGCTAATCTTAGTACCAGAGTAGACAAGCCTTTCCTTGAACCAAGGCTGAAATACTACAATTAATGCTAAGGTCACAATGGGAAAGACAATGGGGATCCTTTCTTTAGAGGATTAGTCTGGCTCATCTGACCTAAGAATCCAATGTGTTTCACAGGCAAATTAAGAATAAGCAAATACCAGCTATTAGGAGAGCAAACCCAACCACAAAATCTCTTCTTGAGCAGTATGGCTGGGGTAAATAAGTACTATTTATACGAAGGAGTGAGGGAAATTCCCATTCCCACCTAACAATGGTAGCCTATAACCATGATTCTCTGCAGAAAGCTCCTCCTTCACTGACATATCCCACGGTGACTGGAAACAATCAGGTTTGTGACTCAGTAGGGTTTTGCTTCTTGGAGGCACAGAGCACTGTGTTAAGGCTAATGAGACAACAAGGCGGCCCTGACCAGAGAGAGCCTGCAGCTCCTGTTTGTTAACAAGGTTGCCACTGTAAAGGCAGAATGATAGTCTCCTTCCAAAATTCTGCCAAGCACAGCGGGAACCTCCACTTACTGAAAGCCACCTGGAAGCTAACAGCTATTTCATTACGAGTCATTTGCTGTATTCCTTATTCCTTTGCCTCTTCACAGGAACACAATTAAGGGAACAAAGAGGGACCATTAAGCAGTTCACACAGTGTCAACTTAATACCACAGGCTTTTCAGACAGAATTTGTGTTCCAAGGTTTACACACCCACAGCTATCACTTAGGCTGAGCCCTGGAAATCTGACTCTGAATGCTCCACACACAGCAAGAGCTCTCACACCGCCCCAAGCATGCTTCTCTGAGGTATTTGACAGCCTGGATGCCAGGCCTCTACTATCCTTCCTTCTCAAGCAGGACAGGGCTGATGACTTCCATCTGGAAAATCAGACCCACCAGCCCTGCGTTCACTCCGTGTCTGGCTCTTGTGCAGACTACCCAAAGCAGAGAACCAGCAAATCTCAGAGCTGGGAGAGAGGTGAACAATCACTATCACAGCTATTGGACACCTAGTTTCAGCCCTTTCATTCTGCAGATGACAATAGCCGGTTCCCAGGGAGGGTTGGGGTCTTGTTCAAGGTGACAGAGAGCTCCCGGCAAAGCCAGGGCCATAACACTCAGTTAACCCAATTCTGGACCACGCTGGGTTCATTTTTTCTGTGAAGCATGATTTCTCCAACCCATTTGGAACTCTTCCCCTCCTTCTGATATCTAATAAGGAGTCCTCTGCTCATACCCAGACAACTTGCGGGGTGATCTTTTCTTCCTGATGACCCCTACCAGCTAGGGGCCTAAAATCTGACAATAAAGCAACAAACTACTTTTTTCCAAGTCTTCCTTAGCTCCCGCTCAAGATGCCCTGTGTCACAGTGAATATGGCAACAACTGCTTTTCAACAGAAAGAGTTTGTTTTTTACTTCACTATTCCTTCATCTTTTCCCCCTTGCTTCCAGGGCTGGGCAATGAATCAAAGCCAGAAGAAAAACATCACCTGCTCTGTGGAAAGCAACATTTCTGCTGCAGAGAAAAGCTACTAGCAGTCAGCACCTCTTTGACCAATGGGATGGCCAGCCAGGGTGGGTGCGATCATTGTCTGCAAAGAGATACCGCAGCCTCTGCCACTTCCCATGATTAAGCACATCTTCACTGGGCACAGAGAATACTAGTCAGGCCAATGCAGCTGCCAGTCTGCATGGTGGGCAAAAGCCTCATGTGCATTTGTGTATTTGTTTAATTTTTTAAAGCCAGTTGCATGATCTGGTGGTTATTCTGTTTTTCAACAGTCAGATAAAGACATTTCCTTAAAAAGCTTCTATGAGTCATGTTGATACCATAACTTCAGGTTTTCAGGTCTAGTCTCCCAGTCAGGAATGGACCCCTTGCTGCAGTGGCAGCGCTGGGTCCCAGTCACTAGACCACCACTGGTTGATGTCTTGGTGTCTCACGAAGTCGCAGAAGGAACTCCGCAGACGCTTAGGCAAGCAGGCAAGACGAGGCAGATTTCTTAGAAAAAGAAAGTTTATTGAGAAGGAAAGGAACAGAAATAAAGTGGGACTCCCGAGCCAGTGGAACCAAGCCAGGGAGGTGCAAGGGAACCAAAGTGGAGTTGAGCTTCAGGGAATATATACCTTCTTTCCCTAGTCATTCCAAAGCTCCACTAGTTTCTTTGTGATTGGTTGTTTCTAGATAGTCTCACTCATTCTACCCAGATCTTCCCTTATCTCTTTGCCAGCCTTATCTCCAAAATCCAGTTCTTCCAAGGCCCGACCTGCCTCTCCCTAAACTGCCTAGTCACTCCTAACTTGCCCTTGCTTGACCTAGGGCCTCATTGTGACAAAGACAAACCTCAGAAACAGGACACAAACACTGGGACATGAAGCTGCCAAATGCAGAAGTCTGAACTTGGATGAGGCCAGGACCTCCTAGAAGATCAGGTTTATGGATTAAAGCTTTGAGAGCATAAGAAATAAAGATGGTGAAGACCACAGAGTCCAAAAAAGAAGAAAATCTCTTTTGGAGACCTATACAGACTACAGACCTATTCAGACTGCAGCATATGAACAGAATGTGCCTTAATCATGAAAATGATAATGACCCAGATCATATCACCCCTCTCCTCTCTCTATATATGCAAAATCATCTATATATGTAAAACCATGTGAGCAAAGCCAGGGTTCTCACAATCTTTCTAACACTGACGATGGTGATCAAACTGACCCAGAATTTCAGGCTGTTCAGAACAATATACTACCTCCTGATGCTGGCTTATTGTCAAACTGTATGATCTAGAAATAGAAAGCCTTGGGAGAAGTCCTGGTTATCCAATATTTTATTCTTGGGCACTGGGAATTTTAATCTGAGTCCTTGTTAAAGGGGTGGCACACACACTGAGTCCCGGCCCCAGCAGAGTCTGTGCCCTATTGCCAGGTTTCTCCTTGTAAAAAGGGAGGAACGAAGCAAACCTCTATATAAAAACATGGAGGATTTACTCCATGCATTTGTATCTACTAGCAACGTGTTATTACTCTAGAGGCTGTAATTGTACAGATTCCTTAGTTGAGACATGATAAGCATCTTGTAATTAAGGGATAGAAAGAAATAAGGAAAGAATATGTACCTAGCACAGAAATGTTTTCCTATCTCCAACACCCACTTTTGTTAGGGGGAAAGGTGGTCCTAAATGGATTATGGGTGTGTGGACTCCAACCCCCACTCCAGACCATCAGTGTTCCAGAACCACAAATCCGATAAAATGATTATCGAAGAGTGGATTACTGGGACCTGAGAGTGGAGTTAAGCAGCCAGGCTGGCTATAAAACCAGAGGTGAGCTTGGGGTCCCTCCTCTCTTACGGAGGAGCCAGACCCCTTCCTTCGGAGCCATCTCATTCGACTCAGAGCTAGCCCTCAACGCGCCATTGCTTAAATCTAGTAGGATATTTGTGAATTTATATCCCTTTCTTTTTCTTTTAGTGTTATTACTATTTTATTCCCCTTTCTTTCATAAAATAAAACGTGCTAATAACTTTTGCCACATGTACCTGGAGTTGGAACTTTTAAGTCTTCTAAGCGCGCGGGTGGAGAACCCAGTGTGGGGGACCCATTTTATATTAGGGTTGCCCTGTAACAGTTTGGCGCCCAACGTGGTTTACCACTTTGACATTTGTAAGAAGGACTTTCTTGTACTTATACATTTCAGTAAGCTAAGACCATCTTTCTGTCTCAATAAAAGACCTGCCTCACTGGGTACTCCCTGGCAGTACTGTATAAAAATTAACTCACACTTCTAGGGATAAAGTAACAAGATTAATTAACTAGTTTGTAACAGCTGATTTAAATTAAAGAACAATAGCGCACTGGATGAGTCACAAAATAACTACTGAAATTAAGCAGTATTTTGAATACTCAATAAACATATTAAAGAAACATTTTGAAGATGAAAGATAAGATGGTTTTCTTCACCTACTTAACTGAGAAGACTGAACCATTGAACTATGACAGCATTCTTTTTTTTAAAAAAAGATAGACTTTTTTTTTTTTTTCAAATAACCTTTTGATCCTTCCGAGCCCATGACTCCTATCTCCTAGTTGGGTGCAGGTTCTTCATGTGAAAGGAGAGAAAAAGCAAAGACAGAAATGGCATGCGTGGGGCAGAACCACCAAAGCTCGCTTGGCACAGTCTAAAGGACAGTGATTATGAGATACGTTACATTTTGTATAAAAAACAAAACAAAATCATACAGGCAGATAAGTAAAAACTGTTCAGCCTATTGGAGTTTGGAAAAATGACATGCTTTACTTTCCATGTGGCATGTGGTCAATCAATAACTGATCTGTCTGCTAGGCAATTCTATTAACATTCTTTGCTTAGTAATTTTAAGCAAGTTTAAAAGCCTTGTTCCAGATCACTTATCCATACAATACAAGTTTACTAATCCAAAGAGGTGATTAAAAAAAAAAAAACCAAAATGGGAAAGCAAGGTCTTCTTTAAGCACAGATTGATACACAATCCAAAAAAATCTCATTTCAGGGGTCTCCCTGGTGGCCTTGGGAGTGTCTTAGCACTATCACCACCACAGCCTGAGTCTGAGCCCTGTCCAGGATGCTAATTCACATGAGTCCTCTCCTGTCTCGCCTGCTGCTCCCCTCAGCAGTATATCTCAGTAGATCCTCCTGTTCTGCTCCCCACTCTGTCTCTGGTGAATGCTCTCACCTCCTGCACCTCTGGCCCACACCCCAGTTTTTATCTACACAAAAATAAATAAAACCTTTTTAAAAAATCATGCTTCAGGGCCCTCCCTGATGGCGCAGTGGGTTAAGCAACGCACTATGAAGCAAACCGTAGCCACTGCAGCACGAGTTTGATCACTGCCGCCGGCCGGGGAGGGGACCCACATGGCGCAGCAGACCTTTCCTGCCTCGCCTGCTGCTCCCCTCAGCAGTGTGTTTCCGTCAGTCTGACTGTTCTGCTCCCCGCTCTGTCTGGTGGATTCTCTCACCCTCCACAACTGTGGCCTGTACCCCAGCTCTTATATGCGTAAATAAGTCTTAAAAAAAAAAAAGACAAATATTAAAAAAAAAAATCACTCTTCAATGATGGAAATAAACTTTCAACCCTCTACCTCAGAAGCTGTCAAGGGAAGATACTTCTTATCTATGCGGTCTTCCTCTTCTTCATCTGGCGGTGGCTTTGCAGGAGGTGGTGGGCGTTCCCTCTGTAGAAGAGAAAATAATAATTTGACTATCTCTTTCTTCAAGCACCTAACTCTTTGTTTACTCTTACACTATCCTCAGAAATGGAAAATTATAATATAAAGAACTAAACTCAAGAGGAAAAGTCTCTGAATAGATAGAAAGTCCTATAGATGCCTTTGTGCATGCACGCATGCACACACCAATTAGCATGCTCCCTGATTTTTAATATTTGTGGCAAAAATTATAAACACCTCTTTGATATTTTAAAACACACTAAGAAGTATCAGCACTTAAAACACATAACTGCTCTATCAGAAAGTGTCCTTCATAACACTAGCACATAAAACTCTAGTATAGGAAACCAGTAGCTCAACTTTCAGTCTTACTCTAAAGAAAGGAAATACTAAATCAAAAGAATCAACTTGTCAAAGAGTTCTAATAAACTGGCTATTAAGGAAACAATGAGGAAAGTAATCAAGGACAAAAATATCAATTCTTGCTCAGACTTTAATGCTCTGATAACATCCATCCCCTTTCATTAGTTAAAGTTCAAAACCAGTCTCTTATCCTTGGTCACTTCCTTCAATGATTACTATTATATATCAATATCATTTGAAAATGAAAATCCTATTTTATCTAAACCCATTAAAAAGGAATGTTTGTGGTCCTCTCTGGTGGCGCAAGGGATTAAAATGCAACACTATGAAGCTAGCAGACCTTTCCTGTCTTGCCCGCTGCTCCCCTCAGCAGTGATTTCAGTCAATCTGCCTGTTCTGTTCCTCATTCTGTCTCTGGTGAATCTTCTCATCCCCCAGCACCTCTGGCCTACACCCCAGTTCTTCTATGAATAAATAAATCTTTAGAACAAGGAATATTTGACAGAATTAGCAAGCTTTTTCTTAAAGAGCCATAGAGTCAACATTTTAGGTTTTAAGGTCAACTATGCCACTGGAGAACAAAAGTATGGGCAGAAAATATGGACATGAACAAGTATAGCTATATACCAACCAAACTTTATTTACAAAAACAGGCACCTGCTGGTGGGCCAAGGTTTGCTAGTTCCTGCCCTAGAGCAAGAAACTCACTGAAGAGGGGAACACTAGATTATTTAGATCATGGGTAGGGAGTTTCAGGAATATACAAACTTTCACTCTTTATAATCAGTTTCTGTAGGGAAGGGAGTAGGATCCTGACATAGGAGTTGGCTCGTAATTTTATTCCCTGGTTCAAGATTTTGGGTTCACTGTTTTACTACAGTAAAGATAAAAATTATGTGCCAGCCCCAGAGGAATCTGCAAGGAAAGACGTTTCTTGTAGTTTAGGAGCTCCTGGGGTTAGCATTTGACATCTAGAAACTCTCTGTTAAGCATGCTTCACTTCACTGTCCAGCGTTGTTATCTTGATATAAGCCATTCCCAGACTCCCTAGAACAGACGGATGTCCAACAGCAACCACTTCCAAGACAGTCTGGAGGTTCAAGCCAAAGCTATTTAAATCTGATTTCTCACTGAGTCACACTCCCCATTCTTCTTTCCTCCAGAAGCACAGAAACAAGCCTGGTCTCAGTGACACCTTGAAAGGCAAGAACAGCAAAGGGAGTAGTAGGCCCTCACTCACCAACTATGCAGCCTTGGGACACTGATAGCTGAGACAAACAAAATGAAACACAAAAACAGCAAAAAGGCCCCATCCTAGATATCTCCCCAAAGCTAAAAGCCTAGAAAGAACACTATGAAAGACTTTTGAGGAATAAGTCACTATGGATGGAAACAGAAGCACCTACAAACCCTTTTTTTCTAAAGTGAAACCATTCCTCCAGGGACCTGGAAGCACAGAATTGGTTTATACATATCATCTTTGTGTCTATCAAGATGTTAATTACCAACGGCCAGAAGGTAACACACATACAAAAATGGCAAAGCATATATCCCCAAGATATAAGTTTCTAATTAGCAGGGCCATAAGAAATTAGATTCCTAAGGTAGAATGGAACAAAGAGACTAATACAAATTCAAGGCTCAGCCCCACAGAAACTTGGTTATTCAAGTGTACTTGGGTAACCCTGTGTTCCTCTCGCAAAGCCTCCAGCTCCCTCTAATGGGCGTCACCTGTAAGTACCACTTAAAGCAAAGCCTTCCTCCACAGCTGGATTCACTTAATTTCACTTGTGCCAAACAGTGGAAGAAATGGGAAAAGACAGCTGTATCTACGGAAGTGCGTGTGAGTGAAGCTTGGTGTATGCACTTGGTGGGCGGATGGGTCTTTCCAGAATGCACACTGAAATGCTGGCGCTACTCCAGGATAAAGCCATGAGTCTAACAAAAAAGAACACCAAGAAGCATCAGGTCACTCCCAGAGTACAGATCGAAGAGTGATCTAGCACCCAAAAGATTGTCAAAATGGTCATAAACCAGCTTCAGATGGAAAGGGAAAGGCTAGCCTCTCCAAGAGGAAGAAGGAATATATGCCTGAAAACAGACCTCCAGTTTGGAGTTTCGGTAAGGTCCTTTAGAACCGTGGCCAGTTTAGTGAAAGTGCAATGCTAAAAATCTCAAATTATCATACCTAGTAATACAGAGAGGTGGGTCGGGGGACCAGTGGTTCAGACATAGGTTCATGGTAAAATGCTAAGGAAGAAAAAGAAGTTTTGGGAACAATGTACAAGACTGGAAGGAGAAGCAAGTACTAGGTGGGAAAGTGAGAAGGGGAAATTCAGGGCTGTCATTATTTCAAAGGCTAGAGGGGTCATAACTGGCAGAACAGAAATGGCACATACAAATACACACAGTGTCTGATGCAACCCTGCCGAACACACAGTCTGCCCAAACCCAAAGAGAGGACTCTGAGGGCAAACAGAAGGCACATGTGTACTCAGACACACAGAGCTTATTTTACTGAGCTCTGTAACTGTAGGGACTGCTCTCCAGAGTGAAAATGAGTAACATATAACCAAAGAGACAAAGCGCTGAGGCGCAACAGAATAAAATACTTCCACTGGTTCTCAGGTCAGAAAGTAATAGAAAGATGCAAAGAGATTATACTGAAATTGGAAAAACTGGACTTTCACCTCAATGCCATCTGCATAGTTTTACCACACTGAGGAAGAGGGAGATGCATCAGAGCCCCAGAAGAACAGAGGGGTGGAGTGCAGGTCTGGGAAATGCAAGCTGACACCAGAATTTCCTTGGGATTTACTATTACTGACATTTCCTCTCCCCAGTGCCCCCCCCACCAAGTCCAAGTTGCTGAAGCCCAACCACGTACAGGCCGCACTCCCGCTGCTTTCACGCCTACTGCTTCTGACTCCTTGTTCACAGAGTCGCGGTCAGACGATCGCCCGCTGGTCGTGCTGTCCAACGACTGGCAGGAGACAGCATTGTACAGAGCCTCGTAGGGACCCTCCTCTTCAATATTTGTGTCAAAATCAATGATCAGCTCAGTCACCGCTTTCTCCACGTCACCTGAGGGGGAGATCAGAGGGCAAGAGAATCAACGAAGGGAAGACTACAATCTTGGATTTCCAGCCACTGCAACGACCCAAAGACCCTTCAGCAATCTGAACTTTACAAACACTGGCCCAGAGAAAGAAAATAAATGCCTGTTCTGCCTCTAAGACAGGAACAGAATGTTTCAGTTGCTGTTTCTAACTTTAGACAGTTAAACAGATTTTTCTCAAATTCACTATTTGTGAAACACTTGACATCTATGAGGGATACCTGCCAAGACCTTTATACATTTCAAAATACTTCAATGCTATTATAACGTAAACTTAAAACCATAAAATGTAGCTCAGTGTAACTGAAAAACCCAATCCTTTAAATTCTTAGCAAGAATTTGCCTGGCCTCAAGCAAAACAGAGGATGGCCACGGGCACTTTCCACCACGGAGGCACCTTATGTCTGTGGGGCTTACCACCAGCTGGCTACCACCCCAGTGCACCTGAGATCCAGATTTAGTACACAACAAAACTAGCAATTGATCCAGACCTCTGGTCACTTGAAAGCTGTCAAAGCTATGATTGTAAAATCCTTGAAAACTGAGAGCTGAGTGAATTACTAATCACATTATTAGCAGATTATGGGGATCAAGAAAACAAAGTGGGAGATGGGGAGGAAAAGAACTCCACAGTAAAGACAGGTTGAGCACCCTTACTCTGTACTCCTCTAAAAAAATTCCCTTCCCTTTTTAGCGCCTGGTTTTGTTCAGTTTCTCTAGCCTTCTTTATTGTGATTTGAGTGTGGGGGAAGATGTCAGTATCTTTTTCATTCTTCCTATCTAGGACCAAAAGGTTGCTCAATAAATCTGAAAAGAATGGCACATATTTAAAAAACTGGCAACAACAAATGTTGGGGAAGATGTGGAGAAAAAGGAACTCTCCCACACTGCTGGTGGGAATGCGAACTGGTCCAACCACTATGGAAAGCTGTGCGGAGGTTCCTCCGACTGCTAAAAATTGACCCAGCAATTCCACTCCTAAGAATCTACCCAAGGGACACAAAAACATTAATTCAAAAGGATTCCTGCACCCCTATGTTTACTGTAGCACTATTTACAATAGCTAAGATATGGAAACAACCCAAATGCCCAAAAAGAGATGACTGGATCAAGAAGATGTGGTATATCTTGAACACTACTCAGCAATCAAAAAAGATAAACTCATGCCATTTGCAGCAACATGGATAGCGCTGGAAAGGATTATGCTCAGTGAACTAAGCCAGAAGGAAAAAGGAAAACAGCAGATGCTTTCACTTACAGGAGAACCAAATAAGGGATCAGGAATTGGGAGGGGGGGGGGAATATATATATAAGGCATATTTTATATATATATATATCTCATAAAAAAACCAAAATCAGCAAGCAACTATAAATCAGAGACATTTTGCAGGGAGAGGAGTCTAAACAGGGGACAGAAGAGCACAAGGGACATGGTGATGGTGCACGGGTGAATTGGTGGTGGGAATTTTAAGGGGACTACACCTGAGAGGAAAAAGCAGACATTGTACAATGAAATGAAGCAAAACATATATAAAAATAAACATTAAAAAATAATAATAATAAAATAAATCTGAAAAGGTGGTTCCTGGCTAATGAGGGAGAGGCTGGACTGCCCAAGCTCACCCATTTCTAGGTCAGCACCCAGGTTTGTTGGTCAAGTGACACTTCACCAAGACCATAAAGTATTAACTGTGGCCAGCATGCTTCCAGCACTAGTGTGCGTCAAGATGACTTGAAGTCATCTAGAGATCATCTTGCCTATTATACACCTCAGAACAGATTTCCTAGAGCCAACTGTAAAAGTAGAGAACGAAATAAAGAAGGAAAGATGAGTCACAGCCTAGGCCTGTGCCTCACCTACATCCAATAAACTTCACAGACTAGCTGAAAAAAATATGTTTGAATATGAACTTATTAAATACTTCCATCCTCCCCCACAAATTATTTAAGGTGAGATTTTTTCATTCTATCCAAGAATTTTCAACTCTTTTCAAGCTGAGAGCCCCTTTGCTGGTTGAGAAGAGCTGCCTTACCCTGAGACTTTTGTGAGATGGAGTCCAAATTGGAGATGAGAGGTGGCTGCGGTGTAGGAGTTTTATCGACCTCTTTTGCACTTCTTTTTCCAGTTGTGTGATCTATATGGAAAGACAAAATAAGCTGCACCAAATACAAGTGCCTTGTTGAGTGAGTGCATCCCCTGGTCACCCCAACAGGGAGACGGACCAGTACCTTCAATGAGTGCTGCTATCTGCTGGCTCTTCTGAGAAGGCACCTCTCGGACAGTGTCTAGAGCAGTCAGTCCACGGTTATCTTTTATGTTGACATCAATTCCTAGAGAAAGGCACACCAGATGGAGCAGGAGAGTGAGCACTGTCAAGGCAGCCTCATCACAGAGGGTCAAATTCCAGGGCGCCTACCAGTCCCAAGCAGTACAACCAACACTTTTCATCTAAAGCCATTTAATCCAGCAATTCAAGAACAATTCATACACTTGCAATCAACCAATGGAGACACACATACACTGGGTTTGAATGCAGCCAGCAAAAACCCCCCTCCAGGGAGGATGAGGGAGACAATCCCCACCCTGGCATGCTGTGTAGACAAGAGCGCTGCCGACCTCTCACCTGCAGCCAGCAGGATTTGCACCACATCGGTCTTGCCAAACAAAGCAGCCTCATGCAAAGCACTGCCCTTCTCCGTCTGGAAAGCAAACGAGAGCGCAGAGCGGGATGTCATCAGAACAGTGACCCTGGTTTGGTGTGGCTTCACACAACAAACGGGACACAGGCGACAGGTGAGAAGGGACAGGAAAATAAAACAAACCATACAATATCCTCTGTCATTATCTTTCCCACTTTTTTGGTATGGATTCCAAAATCACAACTGTGGCCACACATCGTAAGTATCAGGTGTGCCACCAATAGGCCACATTTGAATAACTGCTCTGCTACCCTCTGAGCCACCTATTGGTGAGAACCCTCAAAAGCCCACCTTCCTGGGTGGAAGAAATAATGAGGGAAAAAATACAGGGGAAAAGCTTCGTATGCGGTTTGCCAGTGGAATGGCCATTCATCTGGATGGAGAAAGCTAACAAAGGGAAATGCTACACCTTCTAAAGGCAACATCAAGTGGATGGGGCTTCAGAGATGGTAGATGGTGGCAGCAGGAGCACAAGTCTAGCGAGGTAAACAGGAAGAAAATGCAACTTTTCTAATTTTGAGAGCTAGTTCATAAGCACATCTTTTCAGGGTGTAATGACTGCATACAAGCCCTGAAAAGAAAGAAAATACAACAGACTCACTTGAGGAGTTTGTCTCTAAAGTTTCACATTAAAATGGAAGCATCTGGCATGTGATGTGAAACGCGCTAAATAAGAACACAGCCCAGCAGCAGGGTACTTGTGCCTTTTCCAAAATGACTAGGTCCCGTGAGTCTGGGAGGCACATCCGCCCCACTACCTGGTAGTTGCTATCCATGCCAGCGTCCAGGAGGACCTGGACCACAGCTTTGTGGCCGTTCCTCGCTGCCAAGTGCAGAGGGGTGTGCTTCTTAGTGTTGCAGCTCAGGAGGTTGGGGTGTGCGTTGAGGAGCATCTTCACCACCTCTAGTCTCCCATACAGTGCAGCCAGGTCCAGAGGCGTCTCAAATTTGTTGTTGCGCATGGTGGGGTCTGTTAGCTCCTCTAAGAGAACCTTCACCACCTCCGTGTGGCCATACTGTGCTGCGCAATGCAGGGCCGTCTCGTTGTCATTGTTCTAAAGAGTTAACAAGCAGATCACATCAGAAAGGTGACTGGCAGGCTGGCACATCACTAGGGCAATCACATCTAAACCCGCTGAAATTTAAATGAGAAAAATAGCAGCAGGCTTGGGAACTAACAGAAGACAGAATCCAGACACAGCACTCCCCCACAAACAAGTCTGACTGCTCCAATCAGCCACATCTTCCCCATTACTGCAAGAGGGGAGCAGTCCTCTCTTCAACACAGCAGCTGCAGTCTCTTGTGTGCTGAGAAGGAAGTGTCTCCAGATTTGTGGGGGAGTGAACTAGGGAATGTGGCAGGCCTTGGGGAGAAGCCCTGGCCTGGATAAATGCCAATAACATCACTGCCATTGATTCATTTTAAATTTCAACTGGTTTTTAACAATTTATAGTCTACCCTGTAGTTCTGATTCTGGATCTCTTGGCCATCGTTGCCTTCCACACAAGCTTTTAAGAAAAAGTTTGTCATCTGCATTTCGATCAGCCACCTTGCATGCAAATCAACCAGCCACCAATGAAAGCAACAGCGCAGAGCACCAAAAATCACTCTCAAGATATCAGCCAACAGCCATTTCCAGGGGAGGGAGGCGCCTGAGTTCAGTCATGGTGGCGGAGAATCATGGGCCTCTAAGGCTGCCTTATGCTACTCCAGGAGTTTGCGCCAATCAATACATGCAGAATCTACAGCACAAGGAAGTGTTCTCATGTAAGAAGGACAGTGGAATGTATTTTGTGAGAGGTGCAAAATATTCAAAATTGTAACAATGCCATCCTTGCCATTCAAATTCATAACCCCATGGTCTTTCAAATGTTAATTTTGTTTCAAAGGTAGAACCTGCACAAAACAGAAGTTTGTGCTTTATCAGCCATCAAAGGAAAATGTTAAATCAATCCAATTATGCTCTTTATTTTACTACTACTGACAATATATATTACAACAAGAATGAAGACAATTCCATGCCCTTTCCTTTTTTAGAAGCATTAATGAAAATCATTTTCCCACAAGATCTTGAGATTCCTGAATTTTTCCATCAGGCTTCTGCCACTTTGGGAGAGCAAAGTGTATGAGGGGTGCACATGCACCCAGCAAATCAATATTGTGCACCTTTCAGTGACCAAAAGGTAAACATTAAACATTTCCACAATTGCTTTAATTTTATTAACGACGTTAAAAGTACCAGACTAGGAGTTACCCAAGTATGCATGCAATTCCATCTGCTTTTCATCTGGCATTTGACTGCATCATTTTTTTCCAGCTACACCAAGTGTACCAGAAAGATCCAGAGTTGCTGGGAGCAAGGTCCCAAAAGGCCAGAATGACAGCAAAGAAAAATTTTTAAATGAAATAAGGACAGAAAGGGTGGTAGCAGGCATCACATGCAAAGACAAATGCACACATATAAACAAAAGGAGCAGCACTGAGATCAAACAGCTCAGAGAGTAGGTGCTGAGAAGGTGCAGGCAGCCTTCACTGGTCACAGAGCATAGCTAGTTAGCAGTGGCCTCCTGTGACACAGCTGGGCCCAAGGGACGAATTCACGTCAACCCAAAAGTCTGGGGGGTGGGGAGGGGGGTAGAAAACAGAGGGCAGAAAGCAAATCCTTGGGGTTCACTGTGCCAAAGAAACAGTTTAAGATACCCATTTGCCACACCCATTTCCGATTAAGCTACAGCGTGAGGTCCCTGAGTCAAGTCAGAACTGTCAGTTATTGATCTCATGCTGAAAAGACAGCTACAACAAAAGACACTCACAGGAGCTTTCTGTAGAGTGACCCTGGGCCAGAGTGACAATATCCAAAGACATCTAAGAGGATTCCCAGGGTTTACATTTTAAGATTGGCATGATAGCAAGGACCAAGAAAGTCAGCTTTATTTGCATTAAAACGCCAATCCAGAAACACTTGTTTACTCTGAAGCAGACAGTGTTGTCTTTTTTATTTCCAAATTGTCTCCCAATAACCAGAATAATCTGTCCTTAGTTTTACAAAAAAAAAAAAAAAAGAGCCATTAGTGTCTATTCAGCAGAGGAAAAAAGTCTTCTCTATGTGTTTTTATGCCCAAATGAAGGCAGCTAGCACAAAGCTGAAGGCAAGGTCCTGGTCACTACCAGGCAGGTTTCCTGCCTGTGTTAAAAATGGCCTAAGCACATCTCTGCAGAATATTATGCTCATATTCAGTGTAGACGCATCTTATGTTTTTGTCTTGCCAGACATTCTAGTAAGTATAATACCCGTGGGTTTATGTCTGTGGTGACCAAATCTCTTAACTGTTGATTTAGGATACTACTAATATTTCCACTTTGAGCCTGGGTGGGAAGTCAGTAAGTGTTTATTCATTCAGCCAGAGATATGAGGCATTTCTAAGGAGAGCAGATTCCTAATCAAAGGGAATCCTTCTCTTTAACACCTTCCAAATAACACCATAGGTGCTCAGAGCATTTCAATAATTCCAGAATTGTATTACTACGGATCTGGATTGAGGAGGGAGACAAGAGATTACATATTTCAACTTTGCCCAAAGTCTTTGCACAAACCCTCCATTATTGCTCATCTTGAGACCCAATTTCATTTTCCCTTGCTATGGTCAACCATGTAACAACAAAAGGTACCTATGCCCTTTCTACCCGGAGACCTCATTGACATGTAAGTTCATTCTATTTGTGATATATAAACTTATACGCATGAGCCAGAAGCAGCAGAAAACTGAAAACATGTCTATGGTCTTTCTTTTCTTGGAACTATTCAAACCATCTCCTCCCAATGCCTAGATTAGCCTAGCTGCATACCTGTTGACAGCTCTCCATTCTAATGGTGGTATAGGCCTGAGAAGCATACCCAAGTGGGAACAAAAGTACAGACTGGGTCTACTGAAATTTAGAAGAGACAGGAGAAACATGAGAACCAAGTCCATCATGTAGAAGAGTTAGCCTTACTCTGTGATGATCTGGAAGGAACCACTCTGACCAACAGATGGGAGGTTTAGAAGACATATGTCAACCAAGCTTATGACACCAAAAACCAGTGGAATCTAATAAGAGACTGCCAAGTGGTAATTCTGTTTGCTACTAGGAGAAACAAAAGAAATAAGAGGTAGATAGCCTACCTTTCAGGTAAGGGAAAAAAGAGGATTCCTGCTCAGGGTGGAAAATTGGCCTAGATTAGTGGTTCTCGAATTGTCTTCATTTTTGTCTTCATTTGTCTTCATTTACTTAAGCACCAATTACATGGGTGCTTAAGTAACTAAGTCACACCCCAGACTTGCCAAGGGAGCACATCAAAGAGTCAATTCCAGGAAAACTAGGACTAAAGATCTTACCGACCTAGCAAGCAGCACTTAACCAAGCAATCATTTATCATTGTCAAGAACAAAAAACAAAATGATATCACGTGCCTTGTGATGTGATGCACTAAAACAGGTAGACCTAAGGCAGACATGCCAAACATGTAAGCCTAAATCTAATCACGAGGAAATGTCAGACATCTGAAGGACAGCCTGCCAAGATAACTAGCCTGTATACTGCAAAAACGTCAGTGTCATAAAAGACTAAAAAGATTGAGCAATTATTCTAGATTGTGTATGGTCCTAGACTGGTCTGGACCAGGAAAAAAAACAAAACACAACTGCCTTAAAGGACGTTACTGAGACAACTGGTGAAATCTGAACACAGATTCTGTATTAGATAGTGGTGGTTACACAAGTGAATGTCTCTGTTTTCGGGTGATATATGCTGAAGCATTTGGAACCAAATGATCATGATTTCCATGACTTAAGCTCAGGTAGTTCATCATTGACGGCAACACAGATAGATGGACAGATAAATGGAAAACAAATGTGATCAAATGTTACTAGTTGGTGAATCTAGGGAAAGACTATAAAGCAGTTTATTCCATTCTTCTTGTAAATTTTTGTGAGTCAGAAATCTTTTTTAAATAAAAAGCTGCATAAATGCTTGTTAGGTGATTCTGACCAAACAGACAATCTCATCAGCAAGCAGTAAGGCTGTGAATTTTTTATAAATGCACCAAAAATAAATCTACTCTAAAATGAATTTGACTACTGTTCATCTTATGATATTCAGACTAAGTTAAAAGTACTTTAAATGGGACAATTTTAATATTTCCACCATAACTGAAAAGAACTTAGATTTGGACACATGTATATTGAGTTGCTGAAAAAGGAAAGTCTTCATATGTTGAAGAGAAACCTGAAAACTACCTTTGCTCCCAGGAAAGGCATCTGAGATTTCTGAGCTTCTACAAGTACCTAACAGGCCTTAGCACAGAAATATACTTTAGCAAAATCCTTCCTAAAAGCAAATCAGATCTATAAAATCCACAGAGTCAGAAGGGGAGGTCAGATTGCAATCAGTTTAAGAATCATTTACTTTCTTAGCAAACACAAATGGCTTTATCCCTTTATACAGTTGCACTGTTTGGCCTCTGGGGCTGGGGTAGGGTGGAAGCAAAGGGCAGGATTTCCAAAGAGAGAAGTATGGTCTTCCATTGAGACCAACTTTCTTTCATGTGTGCAAACTCAAGGGATAGAAAAATGTGCTTTTAAGAAGGTATATCTTACCCTTTAAGCCAACTAAAGTAACCACCAAGTGAGAAAACAATCACTTCAAGGTAATTCTCCCCAATAAAACCCTGAAGAGACTAATTGAACAAAGTTTCATTAAACTTTACCCCCTTGGAACAGAATGTAGATTCCAAAATGCAGCTTTGAGAAATACCACATGGTACATACTTTTAAAAATAGTATTCCAAAAGAAATTTTTAAAAAGTAAAAATCAAATCTCAAATATTGCTAATTGCCAACTGTTATCTTACGTAACATTATTTTATTTAAACTCTAAGACAATCTAGCAAGGTAGATGGTACACTTCATTTTACAGAAGAGGAAACTAAGGCAGCGAAATTAAGCAACCTGTTCAAGTCAACAAAACCAGTAAGTGGCAGAACAGAATTCAAACTCAGACCTGACTTGAAAGGCTGTGACATGTGAGTTTTCCACTCTATCACACTACTTTCAAAAATAAGAAATGAGAAAGTTTTAGTAAGGAGCCTCACTTGCTAAATCAGTAATTCTCAAAGTAAAATATTAAGTATTTGTCTTGTGCAAATATGAAGTATTTGTCTTATGTTTCCCTTCCCTGAGGCTGTTGTATTCATAACAAGTGAAAGATGAATCATGGAAATAATGCAGTGACTCAACCAAAGGCCAGACTGTTGCCAAAAAGCAAACCTCATCTGAATGAAAACTAGATCAAAAACAGCAGGTGAGAGCACTGAGGAAAGAGGCTACCGCCATCATCCAGGCCATAAACTCTGCCTCCATCTGTGATGAAGGCCTGGGCTGTCAGTCATCAGGCCTATCAGACCATTTCTTGTCAGGGAGAGGGACTCAGCAAGCACCCTGCTTGGCTCTACAACGTTATTGCCTATTACTTCAGAGTGTTCAAGGGGTCAAGCAGAGAGAGAAGCTAATGGCTGGGGATAGGAACTCAGTTTGAAAACCCCCGGCAGAAGTACACAAACTCAAGGAGATGAGATGCAAGCCATCAGCAGCAGTTTTTAAAAGTAAAATGGAGTCACACATGCTTCTTTCTCCACCCTCTACCACAGCTACTAAAAATCAGATGTCACTTCAAAAGAAACACAGAAAGCAGTCTAAAAACCTTTAAAACCCAGAAGTATAATTTAATCACATTCTGTGCTTATTAAAAAAGCTAATTTGACATCTTTCAGAAGCATTTTTCTCTTCTGAATTTAAATGATCCTCAAAATCACAACAGTAAATCAGGCATATACTACGGTCCTTTATTTTTCCCCATTTCTGTCATTTCGAAACTTTTCTGACATTCCCAGAAGAGTGCCCAATCTTTCCAGAATTCACAGGGATTTTTTAAAAAAAAAGAAAGAAAACGAAAACAACCTACTGAAGCTGCCTTTTCCCAATCCCAGACAAGCCGAAAGCAGATGGGCAGGAGCAGACAGCAGTGAGTGTGATGAAGAGGAGCCTGAGTGCACAAGAGTGGAAACCAGAAAGGGCTAGAAAGTGCAGCTTGGAGAAATGATGCAGAGAAATCCTGACAGCAAAGTACACACCTTGGCATTGATATAAGGGTCAAAAGGGCCGTACTTTTTGAGTTCTTTGATTTCAAGAGCATTCTACAAAAAGGAGAGGAAAAGAAAATGTGATGATAAAATGGATGAAATATATCAAAGCTTCGCACAGCCCCGAAAGGGCCCAACACTAGAACAACTCTGATCTGCCTCTGGTGCCTCAAAAGGAAATTAATGGGGAAGACAACCTCAGGGCATGGCACTCACCACCCCCAGACCCAGGCACTTCACTGGAACCACATTAATGGTTTTTAAATAAATCAGAGTAGTGCATGTAACTGCTACCTAGATCCAGTAGGTTCTTGAAGCTATAGCAGACTTCTTACCCATTGCCTACGCCCCCCATCCACATGCCTGTCAGGTACTCTGAGTGCAGGGCTGTGTCCCACCTATCAGTGGATGCTCCAGGCAGGAAGCGACTGTGAGCAGGACAAGCTCAAGTCGCATTAGAGTGGCTCATAAATCCAAGCAGCTGTGTTCCAAGGCCAAGGTGAGCAAAGACAGGATTAGAATGGTTGCTGAAAATTTCTTAAATGAGAAAGACTTTAATGGGTGATTAGTCTTTTCAACATTGAGGAATATTAGTTAAAAGCAAAAATTGTTGTAAATTTCCTCCAGATAGAAGATACTGCTTTAGCCAGGAGGAATAAAACTGCTTTCAGATTCTAAAGAGGCAATTCTAAAGAGACAATTTTCATCCCTAATGTTATAAAACAAACATCTTCATTGATGATATTAAATGTCTACCTATCCAGAAAACACAGCCTGAAAGGGGAAAGGGAAGCTAGTTAAGGGTTATATACATATATATAAACTTCTCCCATATGTGTGTGTGTGTGTGTGTGTGTGTGTAAGCGCTCCCCAATTGGAGAGCACTGTTTTTCTTTTCTCACACCTCAGAAGGAAGCTTCCTTTCTCTGAACCCAAGTCATGCTCTGAACAGCTCACTGCTAACCGACATGGGTCATGTTGACAGATGGACTCACCAGAATGCTCTCTGATTTTTTGAGGAAAAATCTGATCTAATCCTATAGGTAATCTCTTCTCAGTTAAGTCATTAGGAAAATAGGCCTAAGCTTACTGAGGAAGAATCACATCTCTCCCATTCAAGTGACTGAGAAGAAACATAGCTGCTTCAGTTCAGAGCAGAGGAAAAAATGGGAGTGGCTTGTCATGTAGGGAAAGCTCACGTCCTCTCAAATCCAAACTACAGGTAGATGTATTTTTTAACAGTTTAGAAATTGCATAATTCAAGTAGAACATTCCCAAAGGAATAAATATAAAGAAAATAGTCGCAGAACACCTAAATCCAGAGCTATTGGAAATCATTTTCTAATTATTTTCTTATTTTCTAAGAATTATCTCTCCATTGGCAAAGCAAACCCACTCTGGAATGAGTATCAGTGCATGTCATGGACATGATCTTCTTTCTCCCGAATTACCTTTACTCTGCATTCATGGTTGTGTAAAATCATTTTTCTGCACTATTACAAGTATTTCCACTTGTGCAAGTTCTAATGGATGAAACAAACCAGCATGGTTCCCACAATACTGATACACATGGGGGAGCATTTTTGTTTATCAGTTAACGTTGCACTGACATGTTGATGGCTTAAACACAATTAATAATTAATCAAGCCCTTCACTTTGAAATTGACTCTTAACAATTTTATAGGATTTATTTACATTATTTAAAATTTTGTACATTTAGTAAGTATTTGTATTTCTATTACAGCACTATTCTGAATCTGCATGACTTGAATGCACCCTCAGGGTATAAATTTCCCTGATGCACTGAGGAGCGCTACTGGGAGGAGGAAACTACTGGTTCCCTGTGATTTGAGCTATGGGACTGAGATGGTGATGGGGCTACCAAGGTCTGGCGGTAGCTGAATGAAGGAACACTTTCCAGACTTCCGACCTGTTCATTGACTCTGGTGTGGGAGGGCCCTTGATGGATGAGCAACCGCACTATCTGGGCATCTCCTTTCCAGGCTGCCAAGTGCAGAGGGTAACAGCCTTTAGAATCAGCCACGTTGGTCAGCGCATCATTCCTCAGGAGAACCTCGACCACATCCCTAAAAGGCAAAAATCAATCATGAGTTGCAGAACCCAGAAGTCTTTCCTAGTAATAGCTCTTTATGTTTGTACAGCACAAAGTCCCTTCGTGGATGGTGTCTCATCTGGCACCCCTACCTCACCATGAGCTTACTGCCCAGGCTCTTCCTTTGACTCCTGAGCTATGAGTACAGCTGTTGATATGCAGCTGAACCATCTTGTGCCACACTACACTGACTTATCCCCTCTTTGTTTATTTAAGCTTTCTAGATCATCCATCTACTTTTCATTATTTTGAAAATGTCTGGTCTCCTTGTCTAAACCTTGCAATGTTTTCTTGTTTGTGACGTTTAAATAGTATTCAGGGATTGAATTTACATAACAGTCATGCAAGACAAATATTATTCACCACATTGTTCAGAGCATTTCGTGATGTGGGAGCTGAAAGTGGACAAGTAGAGCAGAATTGAAGTTGTTGCAAACATAAGCCAGACACACATGGTATCATTTGATATGTCCAGAATGGAAGACGGCTTTCTTCTTTGTGACACCACTAATTAGGCAGATACAAGTGTGTAATTATCCCCATGCACATGAGGTCAAAGAAAATTCCCACTGGAAATAAAAACAGCATCTGGAGATGAACTTGGCTAATAAGCTACAGTCACTTAAGATTCACTTTAATTCAGATTACTCCATTATTTAAGCAGCGAGGAGTCATCATGGATTCATTTATGAATTATGAGGTAAATCAGGTTACCCCATGATTTAAGTGGGGCAAGGAGGTCTGTTGTTAGCTTTATCTAAGAGGCTGTAAAAGACAATGATCATAATCTAGTATGTTTTAGAAAAGTCTAATGCAGAAGAAGCAACCACTGCCTCCCTTTGGCACACTGGAGTTAATTGGCTGGGCTGGATACTGCACAATGTGAGAGGGTCCCACTCCTTGGGTCTCCTTAGATTTCAGAAAAATCTAAAATTTCTTCACTAATCCCTTCTCATAAAAACTAAACTTCTAATGCTCATGTCCAATAGTATTCTGTCCCCAACTTCCCTTACACCCTCTATTTTGTTACACTCTGGTTTTTGTTCTTCCACATCCTGGCAAAGTGACTCACTGTACTCCACAACGCTGCCTATCTGTAAACTTGAAGGGCAGCACCCTTTGGGGCTTCCAAATCATTTAAAAATATGCTGCCTTCTCTCACCTCTCCCAAAGTACATATTCTCCACACAAATCCCATTATTCCTAATAACTTCTCTATATTTAAGAGAATTAAGTAGACATTTTATGCAAGTGCGTTTTTCCCTAAAAAAGGACTCTTGTTATCTAAAAGGCTTATTTGATGAGGAAATGGTAAACACAAAGACAGTAAATATAAACAACAACTTTAACAGCAGGATGTCCCAAATTAGATCTTCACATTCAGATCACTATGTGACCCTGCACCAATGCAGTGGAGAAAAGGACAAACAAGAAAAGGTAAAACTTAACCTTTGATTAAAGGTTTCTGGAATGTGGGTAACAACGTTGAAATTACACCGCACACAGGAATTCTGGATGGACTGAGTTTCATTTGTTCTTCTTTGTTCCTCAGTGTCACTATTTAGTAATCATTTACAATGAGGGAAAAAAAAGAACCCTAAAAGCAGCATATTAATACTTACTTATGGCCATTCAGAGCAGCATGGTGCAGAGGTGTGTACCCAGTGCTATCAACACAATTCACGTTTGGCCCTCTCCAGATGCTACAGGGGGAAAAGAAACATGCGGTCATAAACCAAATTTAGAGACTGCTTGGAAAAAATTCTGTGTGGGCTTTAGCCAAACTGATCACACTTCAACATGAATCCACACGAAAGACAACAGCTGGACAAGGACTTAAGTGTCAAGACAATGGTGTCATCATTTAAGAACTTGTTTTTCTGTACCCTTCTCAAATGCAACTTCATTACTCTCTCAGTTGGAGCTCATGCCTCCGAATATTCTCAGGATTGGAAGAACTGCTCTTTGAAAGCTCATCAAAAATATCATTGAACCAAGCTACTCTGCCAGTCGCAGGTATTGAGTGCCCACCTCTATGCTGGTGACTCAAGTCTAGGGATAAACCTCAAAAAAGATCAACAACCAGGACAATATGACCAACAAGAACGAAAATCAAAGAACCCACAATAACAAAAGCACCAGGATACATGCTGTTAAGGTACAAGAGACAAGTTCGTCTTTCTTTGTGAATATGGCTTATTGATAATAAAAAGAACAACAAGAGAATCTACAATTTGAGTGCCTTACTTGAATCAGAAATACCATGCTAGAAAGGTTGAAATACCATCTTATTTAATTTTCAAAGACTTTATTCTTATTTCCATTTCACGTCTTTCTGGCCAGACTTTAAAAAAATTAAATAGCAGAGGGTAATTTTGTTTTTGACAAGAATGCCTTTTGATAAGAATGCCTCTAATGTTGTTGGCAGTTGGTTTGATACACTCTATAATATGTAAAGGAAATATGATGATTTTTTCCTCTTAAAAGTATTATTAGAAATAGTCGTTTATAGTAAATGTATTTTCTGCATCTATGGAGATCACTACAGTTTTCCACATTAAACCAATGAATATGTTGTTATCAATAGGCTTATTATTATTGAACCATTCTTTTACTCCTGAAATTTGACACTATCCATTATGGTCATGTCTCAGAGTATCCACCTGAGAGTATTTACTCAGGATTTTCACATCTGCACCCAGAAGTGAGGCTACACTAAAGTTTTTGCTTTTATCTTACTGCACTGTATCAGTGTCCATTTAGGTCAGCAACCCAGCTTTGTACGCAATTTGTTATTCACAAAATCACTGACATAGAACACTAAAACTACAAGGACTCACCAGTAAAACTACCTGGGCCTAGATCCTTTGTGCCCAGATGCTGGAAGCAGCATTACTTACAATAATAAAATTTTGTAAAAAGCCTATCAATAAGAGAAATGATTATGATGACTATGGTACAGATATAGAGTAGAACATCATATCCCACTTATATTGCTAAGAGAGTAATGAGATTATAGTATAATACTAAAGAGAAAAAAGAAATAATTATAAATACTATATAGAAAGAATCATTTATCAGGATTGTAAATTGAGTTTATCTCCTGTCAAAAGTTCTATGAAGTAACAGAAACAACTCTCACCCTACACCATAGACACAGACAGACAGACAGACAGACAGGTAGACTCAGCTCAGGAGAATAATATGTCATCAAATAGTTGACTATTGAGGAATTCCTCAAAGGCAGAAATCAGACAAAATCAAATCTACACACACAACCAAGAAGAATGCAAGTTCTTTTAGTAGACTCATACAAATGAAAAGAATTACATTATAAAGTGTATACAAATATCAGGAAAACAAGCACTCTTAAATATCACTGGTATGAGTTTAAACTAGTAAATTTCCTTTGGGAAGACAATTTGGCAGCATCCACCAAAACCAAAAACAGGCATTCATTGGGAGCTAGTACTTCCACTTCCAGGCAACCATCCAACAGAAACTCTTAAACATGTGCACAAAACACATGCTTGTAAGGGACTGCTTTACTGTAAGAGGAAACACTAAAACTTAATGTCCAATAGGTGACAGTTCAATACCGATATACCCACAAAATGAGTTATTACATAATCACTAACAAGAACAAAGAAAAGGAAACAAGTTAGACCTATATGTCCTAACATAGAAAGATTCCTAAGGGCCTTCCTGGTGGCCTAAGGGTTAAGTCTCAGCATTTTTTATCACTACAATAGCCTGAGTTTGATCCCCAGCCAGGGAGCTGATCCATATGGTGCAGCAGACCTCTCCTACCTCTCCCAGACTGCTTACCCTCAGCAGTGTATTTCAGTAGATCTAACTGTTTTGCTCCCCACTCTCTCTCTGGTGAATCCTCTCATTCCCCACCTCTGCCTATACCCCATTTTTCTACACAAAAATAAAATCTTTAGGAAAAAAGATCCCCCAAAACACATTATGTTATATGAATAAGTGAAAAGGAAGCCATCATCCAGTACACAAAATGTGCACTCCCATTTTTGTTAGTGTATATGTAACTACACACACTTGTATGTTGATGGCAATTGAAAGAGTGCTCCCCCAGTGCTGACAGAGGTTATCTCTGGGTAAGGAAAGGACATAGCAGAATGGTGAGGACTGACTTCCATGCTCTGCTCTATGTTCTACCACACAGTTTAAAACTTTTACAAGGGGCCTCCCTGGGGCACAAGGGGTTGAGCGCCACACTGTGGAACTTCCAGAGCCACTGCGGTACAAGTTTGATCCCCGGCCAGAGGAGGGGACCCACATGACACAGCAGACCTCTCCTGCCTCGCCCGCTGCTCCCCTCAGCAGTGTGTTTCAGTTAGTCTGACTGTTCTGTTCTCTGATCTGTCTCTGGTGAATCCTCTCACCTCCCATGCCTCTGGCCTGTACCCCAGCTCTTGTGTGCATAAATAAAGTCTTTTTTAAAAAACCTTTTACAAGAATGTGTTCATGCAGTCATGTTTAAATAAATTTTCAAAGGAAAGAAAGAATCTGTGCTTAGTGAAAAAGACAAGAAATCACATAAATGTTAATAAATGATGGCAAATGTGTGTCGTGGCCACCTTAACAAGCATATAAATTTATAATATTTGAAATATTTGAAGTGAGAGGAGAGGATATGTGTGCTTTGGTTTCTAGGTCACCTGTTCCTTACTGACTATTGAGGATATGGTTGTAAGGTAAGGAGCCTGAAGTGGATCCTGGTACCCCATTCTCCATGAAGCATGGTCTCCTATAGTACCTTTGAACATGGAGGTAAAGGTCATTATATCTCTCTGTCCTATTTGTGTAATGAGCTCATTTTCTAAACCAAAAAATATATGCCTATGATGAAAGCATGGATTCAAATGATGTAAAAGTAAACAGATCTAGGGAATCTAGGGATTCCATGTCTATACTGATTTTCAGATTGTCTCATAAGACAAAAGATCACTGTTCTATTATAAAATAGGTGGCACTAAGAATCCAAAACCAAATTATTTGCTCCAAATTACAAGCTCCCATTTATGGAACTCTTGGCACTTGGCCAAACAAGGGTTTTACGCTCTAACTGGGATGATAAGATGAAGTGAGCATGCAAGTAATATGAGCCCATACATAATTCAACAGCAAGAGGACTGGACTAACCCAACAGGAGTTGGAAAGAGGTAATTACCCACACAGTTAAAGCAGTTGGGAATGCAGGCCTGTCAGCTCTTAGTACTTCATTATTCTCTCTCAAACCATCTCAACACAGGTCACAGAGTAACCTTGCAACTAAGACTTAAACTGACCCTGCTGTTACCAAAAAGCTAGAGAACTGAAAGAGCCCTCTGTCATCTTCTAGCTTTTATCTCATGGTTTAGAGATGACTAAATTTGGTTATCCTATACCAGTGCTAAGGGCTCCCTCAAAACAATCAGAAAAGACAAGGAAGAAGGAGAAGGACTTCCCTACATAAAGCGGCAACATTTCCAATGAGCAAGGCGTCCCACCCTCTTATCTCTCATTAGCATTTCCTCTAAATGTCCACGTAGAAATGTTGGGAAATGGCAACTATATTAAATGAAACCCAAATGAAAATGGAGAACTGTAATCTCTTTGCTTGGAATTTTAGTTTCAGACAGGATGGTAGTAACATCCCCCTCCACCCAAGGTTTTTCCTTTCTGGCAGCCCAAGAAAAGAGCTATTTACAATCTAGGTCTTCCTCCCTGTCACAGCTGTCCTATTAGTTTCTCTAAAACAGTAAGTCCCAAAGAGCAGCTCAGCACCAAACAAAAGTAGAATACAATGGACCAAGAGAATCAGGGGAAAAAACAAAGTCAAAAAAGGTGCAGGAGAGTCCTAAGTCAACTCTCACCCATATTGATCGTATGGAGATGTAACAACAGTGCCCTTGATTTACACAACAAACCCTCAGAGTGATTTTGATGGGTCTTAGAGCAATCACAGCAATCCTGCAAGAAGAAAACTGGGGTAAGAGCTTGGGCTCTGCAGTTAGTAGCAGACCTAACTTCAAAATTGTCAAAAATCTGCTACTTGTCAGTTGTGTGACCTTGGTCAAGTCATTTGACCCTTCAAACTACTGCCTCTGCTTAGGTAAATTCTATGGTGATTAGGTCCACGTGCCCTAGACTTAAATGGCTCATGGAAACCAGAACTAAACTGGCTTGCATTAGTTTAACAGCATTGTGGTGGGAGGGCCTAAGACGTGTCACAGCAACTCAACTGCATCAACATGATGCTGAAGACGTGCCTCGGCACCGGGAGAAGGCATTGAGAATGCAGAGGATAAGGGAGAATATGACCTACAAGAACTTATGACTTTTGGATCCTATCTCAAAAGCCTCTCTCGGTTCATGGCAGGCAGCATGATGGAACTGGAGGTACTGATGAATAAGAACCAGCCATACACACGTAGCCAACAACTACATGGAGAGAGGTGCCAAATGAGACTTTGATCACCAGAGTACTCATACTTATAGTAAAAAAATCAGTAAAGTATGCCCTCTATGCACCAGGTACTGTGTTAGCGCCCGCAGCTACAGATGGGCTAAGACTAAGTTTCTACCCTCGTGAAGCTTGAATTATAGGGGAAAGGAGAGTTAGTCAACGAACAAGTAAATACATAATAGGATGCCAGGTAGTGACAAACACCATAAAGGAGCATATAAAGCAGACAGAGCAAAGTAAGAGGGTAAAATATGATAAGTGTGACACTTAAATAAGGTATTCAGGAAAGACCTCTCTAAGAAAGGTGACCATCAAGGAGAGGAAACAAAAAAAGTAAAGAAATGAGTGGTACGGGTGTCTGAAGCAGACAGGCCAAGAGATCAAGTGCAAAACCCTGGAAAGGAACATGGTGACTCGTGGCTGGAGATTAGGAGGAGCAGGTTGCTCTGCCCACACGATGAAGCTTACAAAGGATCCCGAGGTCTAGCGTCTAGCTCTGCTGAGTATCTACGTGCCAGGCTCTGGATTAAATGACAGTGTAAGGAAAGAAAGGAAGATAGAAAGTCAAACCTGAAAGAAAGGCACTTTCAAAACAAGAGGCAAAGGCACAGGTTCTTAACTCTAAAACAAGGTGATCAGACTCAAGTCTCTAGAAGGGAGTCAAGGGTTCTTCTACCTGATGTAAAAGGTTCATCAACATCCATACTTAAATAATCCTCATACCTGACAAAAGTTAGGCAAAATCTTAGATTAAAACTGTTTAAAGTCTCTGTAAAGTCAAATAAGGACAGCAGAAGACACACTGCGACGTTTATTCTGTCTGGCACAGACAACAACCCAGCTCATAGGTCTCCTGACCCACAATGCCTTTCTTCATTATACCTTCCTCAGATTTTCCAGATCATCTACTATACCTTTGCCATAGCACTTAATATATTTGATCTTAAGTCACAGTGAATTCTTTATGCTGCTCCTCTATATTTTAAGCTCTTCAAGGGAATTCCTCATGTTTCCAAGAGCCCAATACCATACAGTGATGCAGTGACTTGGCCCAGGCCACCAGTTTGCAACTTCTAAGATTCAGTTACCCACCAGCTACCCCAGTGTTGCATGGTCTCTAAGCAGTCGAACAAACCTGTCACACGTCTGTTCGTTAAAAATGGCAATGATCACTTAATGGGGTACACAAAAATACTGCATTTGGGATGTCTGCACGTAAAACACAGAGACAGAAGAACCCTAAGTTGGAACCAAAGTGCCCATGGGATCAGATATTGCAATGGATTTATATCTGAAAGTGGTTCTGAGCTGACAAAAAGCTTGATTCATGTGGTTGCTCAGCTATTTAAACTGCTTACTTCACACAGACAAGTAATGCCTCTCAACGGCTTGGCTGAGTGAGTATCCAGTCCAGTTCAATCCAGTAAATGTTTATTCATTCTACCTTCCATATGCCAGGCTGCTACACAGTTACCACCCTTGAATGGAGGACTGGATTCAGACTAGTATGCAAATGACAATATTGCAGGATATGAGACATTTGGGGAAGGATGTATGTAAAGGGTAGCTCACAGGGAAATAGGAATAAGGAGGCTTTGCAGAAGAGACACTTGAGCTGAGCTTTACAGCTTAGAAGGAACTGGTCAAGCAGAAGGAAGGAAAACACCCAAATTCAAGAGCCTCAGAGTAGCCCCAGCAAACTGGGGCAAATGCAGTCACTGAAAGTGGCTTAAACATGCAAGTGAAAGAATGGTGCCTGCAAAGATAGGCAGAGTAGGCAGGCAGGCCACATCAAGGGGCCTGTCTGCCAGTGAAAAATTCTGAGCAGAGAATGCTCAGGTGCATGTTTTACAAAAATCTTTCTGTTGACATCTGGGAGACAGGAACCTAGATGACCAATCTGTTAGTCATCATACTGTTGTGATGACCTGATGTATTTGAGAATCTGAAAAAAATATCACTAAGCTAAGTAGGTATGTAGATAATAGCCTAGAAGAGGTATATGATCAGACCCAGGGAACCCATGAGGAATGGCATGAAGTGAAGACCAAAATGAAGGCAGAGGTAAGGAGGATCGAGAAAAAAGGATAGATTCAAGAAAAAAGACAAGGGACTAAATGAAGGTGAGGTGTATTGTCCACAATTCCTTGGATAACAAGAGAGTAAATCTAGGACCAGGATTGCTCAATTTTGTGATTGTGGCAGTGTGACACAGGAGATGAGAGTGAGTTTTATTTGCATCAGTGGAAGATGAAATGAATTTGGACTCACATTTGTTCAGTTAATAGGTAGATATGAGGGTCTAGAATACCATGGTTACAAGATTAGTTTAAAAAATGACAATGGGGGCCTCCCTGGTGGCGCAGTGGGTTAAGCAATGCACTATGAAGCAAACCGCAGCCACTGCAGCACGAGTTCAATCCCTGCTGCTGGCCAGGGCGGGGACCCACATGGTGCAGCAGACCTCTCCTGCTGTGCCCGCTGCTCCCCTCAGCAGTGTACTTCTGTTGATCTGCCTGTTCTGCTCCCCGCTCTCTGTGGTGAATCCTCTCACCCCCCCACACCTCTGGCCTGTACCCCAGTTCTTGTATGCATAAATAAATAAATCTTTAAAAAAAATATTTAAAAAAAAATAATAAAAAATGACAATGGGGTCTCCCTGGTGGCACAATGGGTTAAGCAACACACTATGAAGCAAACCACAGCCACTGCAGCACGAGTTTGATGCCTGCTGCCAGCTGGGAGGTGACCCACATGGCACAGCAGACCTCTCCTGCCTCGCCCGCTGCTCCCCTGAGCAGTGTATTTTAGTCAGTGTGCAAGTTCTGTTCCCCACTCTGTCTCTGGTGAATCCTGTCACCCCCCTCATACTTATGGCCTGTACCCCAGTGCCTGTATGCATAAATAAACAAATCTTTAAAAAGAAAAAAAAGACAATGTTGGGCCTCCCTAGTGGTGTAGGGGTTAACTCTATCATGCTATCACTGTTGCAGCCTGAGTTCGAGTCCTAGCCAGGGAGCTAACCCACACATGGCACAGACCTCTTTTCTCACTCACTGCTCCCCTCAGCAGTGTATTTCAGTAGATCTGCCTTTTTTGCTCCCCACACTGTCCTGGTGAATTCTTTCACCTCTCCCAAACCCCATACCTCTGACCTATACCCCAGTTCTTGTATGCATAAATAAAAATAAATCTTAAAAAAAATTTAAAAATGACAATGTTAATAAATAAGACTCTTACTACTTTATTATGGAGTAACAAAGTACATTTTATTTCCATTTTACAGGTAATAGACCAAAGTTCAAATGATTTGCTAATCGTCATACAGCTAAGTTAATGTGGAACTGAAACAAAATCCCACATCTGACTTGCAATGTATAGTCATTCCAGCTTTTCCAGGCCTTGACTGTTGAACAAACAATTTGGAGCTCTGTGGGGCTCTGCCTATAGTAGTTCTCAGGAGGTCAAACACTCAGAGCATCAAGACAGGAAAGGGTCTTCTCTATCCCTGACTATGAAGAGGAGCAATGGCAATGAACTAGAGGGGAAAGTGGTTCTGGGCAGCTCTCCATCAATTCTTCATCAAATCATTATGGTCTAAATAGGAGTTTGTCTCATCAGCCTTTTTTTGCCAAAGGCCTTCACTGTTTTCCTCTTTTGGTTATCCTTGCAAAGGCAAATTTATCTCTGAACCTCAGAGAGGGCTGGCAGTTTTCCAACACAATGAAATGTTGTCCAAAGTCAGAGTAATTTTTAAAAGGCTTCATCTTACTCAAATGAATTTGACACATCCTTACTAAACTGCTTTCTACATACTTAACTGTGGAGAGTAAAAGGAGAGATTTAACAAGGAGACTATACAAACACCCTGTTGTGAAAGCTTGTGATCTTTGGAGAAAGACAAAACTTACAGACATGAAACCCTTAAATCAGTGCCAAAGGAATTCTAGTAAACTGGGAAAACTGAAAACATTTTTATTTCTACTCACTCCTGAACCCCATTAAAATGAAGCAGGGAGGAAAAGGAGAAAAGATTACAGTGAACATAAAATAGCAACATTTTTCAGAAGATGAAAATTAGGTAAATTAGAAGAGCTGAGAAAATGAATCCCCTGTAAAAAGATGGAGGTGACAGGCCTCCTTGGTGGCGCAGCGGGTTAAGCACCACACTGTGAAGCATCCACAGCAGCGCGAGTTCGATCCCTAGCTAGGGAGGGGACCCACATGGCGCTGCAGACCTCTCCTACCTTGCCCACTGCTCCCCTCAGCAGTGTATTTCAGTTCATCTGCCTGTTCTGCTCCCCATTCTGTCTCTAGTCAACCCTCTCACCTTCCGTGACTCTGGCTTGTACCCCAGCTCGTGTATGCATAAAAATAAAATAAAAATCTTAAAAAAAAAAATGAAAGTGACAAGTCACACATGGATCCGGGGTAGACTCAGGGATGAGATGTCCCAGGTGACAGAGGTGACCAAGGATGAGGGTATGATGTGGAATTTGGTACAAATTCTGTGTACAGGGCATCAGATCACCAGGCCTCCAGTCATATCCAGGGCAGCCAGTAGACAATTAGTCCTGTACCCAGGCAGGAGAAGGCAGGTTTATTCTGTGAAGAAACTGGGCTCCACACTAGGGGACATGAGGAACAGCAGAAGGGAGGGAGAGGCACTATACTGAAAAGAGAGGTCCCAAAGGGGAATTTACTTTCTGAAGGAAGAGATCCCAGCCTAGCTCACCCATCTGGCTGCCAGAATGCTGGCAGGCCCACCTACCCCTAAATAGAAAGCTGGAAGATTTTTTCCTGAAGAAACTAAATGACTACAGAAAAGTTCAATAGATACTGACTTTGGGGCTTCCTCAACAAAACAAGTGGTGATGGGAATTTCACGGGGATGAGAAATACACACTGTACAAAAATGAAATATAAATATAAATTTTTTTTAAAAAGGGGGATCCTGTCCACACCCCACATTATGTAAAACCCTCTTTGGCAAGTCCCTCCCAACTCTGATCAGACCAGCTTTTCAATTTTTCTCTTAGATAAAAATGACAAAAACCATTACACATTTGAGAAAAGCATCCAACAAGGTACACAGTAAAACAAAACAACAAGAAGAGACTCTAAGGGACAGAAATAAGGAACCAAATAAAACCTCAATAATAATAACCTTTCAGGGCCCTCCCTAGTGGAACAATGGGTTAAGCACCACACTATGAAGCAAGCCACAGCCACTGCAGCACTAGTTCGATCCCTACCCAGGAAGGTAACCCACATGGCAGGGCAGACCTCTCCTGCCTCGCCCACTGCTCCCCTCTGCAGTGTATTTCAGTTAATCTGCCTATTCTGTTCCCCACTCTGTCTCTGGTGAATCCTCTCACCACCCCCCCACACACACCTCTGGCCGTATTATTCCCCAGTTCTTGTATGCATAAATAAATAAACCTTTTTTAAAAAAATAACCTTTTATCACACAAAAACAGGGTTAGAGAAAAAACTGGAAGAATCAGCACAAAGTTTTTAGAAATGAAAATATTACATTAGTAATCAAAATATAAATAGTTAGACAATAGCTAAGTAAATTTCTAAGAAAGTGGAACCAAAGAAAGAGATGGGAAATATGAAAGGAAAGAAAATTTGAGAGCCAGGAGTTCCAGAGAAAAATAACTTATGATACTGTCCACAGAAATAGAAGTAACTTCAAATATTTTCTAAGAACTGAAGGATACAAACTTCCAACTGAGATTCCATCCTCAGTACAATAAATACTTTTTTAAAAGACCCACTCCCAAGGCACACTGTGAAATTTCAGAATGTATGTGATAAAGAGAACAGTTTCCAGAGAGAAAAAAGTTTGCATACAAAGGACTGAGCAGTATCAGATATTTCAACAGTATCTCTGGAAACTGTAAGACAAAAAGAAAGCAGCACTGTCAAAATTCTGAGACAAAACGAGTTCCAACCTAGAATTCTACAGCAGACAAATTATTCTTTAACAAAAAGAGAATAAAATTATATTTAGATATGCAGGATCTCAAATTTTTACCTCCCACATACCCTCTTACCAGGAAGTGACTAGAGGATGTGCTCTACTAAATAAACCAAGAAAGAGGAAGACCAGAATCCAGGAAATTGGACAAAAAAGGGCAAAAGGAATTAGCTGCAGCAAGCCTCAGGAATAGGTGCATCTCATCACTGCAGAGCACACGGGGCTTCAAGGGAGGTGTCTGCTGGAAAAGTAAAATGGACAATTTCAAGTGATTTGTCTGCCAGGAATGTGGAAGAGATTATTTGGGGATTTAAAAATTAGGGTGGTCCTTTGGGAATGAAGAGTGAGCTTGAAACCAACAAGAGAAATTGGACTGCACAGAGAAAAAGACAGGGTTGTAGTATACTAATCAGTTCAGCAGGTGAATAATACTGACGACTGTAATATAAACATAAACATTACATGCTGATATAACTAAAAATTGTAATATATCTGAAGGGTGAAGAACTCAGTGAACCAAAAGAGTTCAAGGGAGCTAAACCCTCTTCTTCTGTAACAAAGACTGATAGTGTGTCTAATATTTAATATAATAATCCCAAATATGGAGGAAACATCTAGGAAAAAGCTAAGAAATAGAAATGGCTGCTTTCCCAGAAAGTCTCAGGTATGTAAAAATGGCCTTCTGGCAAGAAGAGAGCAGTAATAATGCTGACCTGACCTGGTAGCTGGACAAGCCCTTGTCAACTTTGAAATGTCTAATTCTTGTAACCTTCCTTTTTATGCCCATGTGTTTTTGTTTCAAGCATGTGGCAAAAGGTAGTGACTCTGAAGGTCTTATTCCCTCATGAAAGAGATACAATATTTTAACTTCACAAGTGACACAACTCACACAAGAAACCTGGAAGGAAGGCCTCCTTGTTCCAGACAGTCAGCAAGGACTTTCCTCCTCTTTCCTGCTAAGGACAATTATCTTTAGGAAAAAACAGATTGGTTCTATCCACTGTTGCTCTCCACAGCATTCTGTTCTGGGTCCTTCTGTTTCTAGTCAGTAATTTTCGTGGACATACATCATACCACACACAGACAAACTGGCAAGTTCCCCGACAGTAGAAACAGTTTAAAATCCTGTATACTGGCTCTAAGAACTATTTCCAGTTACTACTGATACTATCACAGGCGAACCACGCACAGCTGCCCTCTCAAAGCCTACAGCAAGCCAGGGAATCTGAACAGTGGTATGGAGTGCACAGTGAAGCTGTCATTTCAATATGGCCACGAATGTGACAACCCAAGAAGTACACTGACAGTGAATGCCACTCAGGGAGTTCTCTGCCAGCACTCCTACATTCATAAGAATTAATGTATATACATCAATTTTTACAAGCCGTGCTTTCCCAATGGTTTACACTCACTGTAGAGACCTTTACCTTTTTATTTGAGTCAATTTGACTAAGCATGACTTCTCTTTTTAAAATTTTTATTTATGTATTTTTACATCATTATTCATTTTTATACAAAACTTGATTTCTCCTGTCAGGTGTTGTCCCCATAAAATTACCACCAAGACACCCATGAACCATCACCACAGACTCCTGAATTAAGCATAACTTTTTAAAAAATATATATATTTGTGCATACAAGAACTGGGGTATAGGTCAGAGGTGTGTGGTGGGTAAGAGGATTCACCAGAGTCAGAGTGGGGAACAAAACAGGCAGATGGACTGAAGTACACTGCTGAGGGGAGCAACAGACGAGGCAGAAGAGTTCTGCTGTGCCATGTGGGTCACCTCCCTGGGCGGGGATCTAACTCATGCTGCAGTGGCTGCAGATGCTTCATAGTGCGATGCTTAACCCCTTGCACCACTGCACCAAGCATGACTTCTTAATGTTTAAGCATCCATTGTTTCTGTTCCACAAAAAATGTACAAAACTGCATCAACATGGTCTACAGAGCTCAAACTTTTCATGCTAAGTAGGGGATCATTCAGTATATTCACTTACTGAGCAAAACAACCAGTTGTCACACTGCACACACACAACAGCAGGTCTTGGACCACCTTCCCAGCAACAGCACACAATACCTAGCACACTGCCAATACTCAAATATTTAGGGGAAAAGAAATAAGGGGGGGGGGTGAAATCACTGAGCTATTTTAGTTATCTTTCAATAAATAAGACCAAGTTCCTAAAGAATCTCAAAGATTTAGAAAAAAACAATTATAAAGCAATGTGATACATGCTGTGAAAGAACACTACAAATGTCAAGGGAACATGGAGGAAGGCCTGGATGAATGGCATTCCATTAGTAAAAAAAAAGAGATGAAAGGGTTTTGCAAACAAGGGGAAGACTGTATGATGACACAGCAATCAAGGGGATTTTAAAAGCAAGCACTCCTTAGTTTTCTGCCTTCCTCACACAGGTCTTCTTTCCTAGAAGACCACGTTTCCTTCTCCCTCTTTCCCACCACATCTGTTTTATCTTGCTTCTTCAACTCCTATTAAACGTTGAACAAAGCTGTCCTCCTCAGAGAATGCTTCTTTTCCTTTGCAGGCCAGGCCAGGCCAGGCCAGGCTTTTCATGAGCTACTTGTACTTTGCTTTCATTACAATGATCTCACTTTAGAGATCTATATTTGTCATTGTTTTCACTAGGCCACAAGCAACTTAAGGGTGGATCTGAATAGGTTATGTTTACTCTAGTATCCTCACTTGCTTACAAGTAAGCACTTGCACCAAAGGGCATAGGGGTGTCATTTACTGAGGGATCCTAAGGGCCCAGCCAGTAAAAAAAGATGGTGAATTGTTTAGACAGTAGAGACAATATGAGCTCCCTCTGGCATGTTATTACTTGGGGAAGGAGGTGAAGAGGGGAGACAGGAAAGTAAAAGAGGGGTGTATGTATGTGTTATGTGTGTATGTGTATGTGCATGAGAGAGACAGAGACAGAGACAGAACCTTTAAGAATGACTTGCTCCCTGGTGTGTCAAAGTCCAGAGGATTACTGAGTGGTGGTAGGAAAGCAAGATGCCTTAATCAGTTTGTGTTTGGGGGCAAAGATGCCTTCATCATTAACTTTTATCTCTGCTAACCTAGTATAATCATTAACATCCTCTTGGACTGGAACAGTAAATTATATGTTCACTTTACTCCATCCAGACTATGAGACCCCTTTCTTGGGATTTTGAGTCTAAAAGACCTCGATAAAACAGCTAACATTTATTAAATATTTATTATGAGCCCAGTACACTTTAATTGGATTAAAGAACAATCTATTTACTTCTCATCAAAACCCTGTAAGGGAACCCTAGGAAACTAACTATGTTGTTGAATAACTAACAACCCAGGTTTACAGATTTGGAATTATGTTTAATTCCAATATCTTAACCACTGCACTCATATACAACTTCTTGAAAAACTATTCTCTCCTTGTTGCTTTTTCTCATGCTTAAAGAAGATGAATTTCCCATAACTCATATCCGTTCACTTCCACCTTGTTTCACAGACTGACTCCTCATTCATTCTGTCATGCTCTTTTCTTTCTCTCCAGGGTCACAGAAAACCAATAAAGAATACTGAGCAAGAGAGAGACACTATGTTCTAGGTAGGAAATGGGCTCCAGAGGGAAATGAATAGGTAGTTAAACATTCCCATTAACAGAAATCCAATTAGTTGACCAAGCTTGTTACTTAAGGTAGTAAACTATGTCGACATCAACATTACAACAAAAGACATAAGTTGACTGAGTTGATTTAAAGTATTTCAGATGTTTTAAGAAAATTAAAAGGATCAAAAATTCAATATAGAAATTAATAATGCAAAGGGATGAATACCTATTTATTATCAGTTTCTAAGTCCCTCATACACCACACATTTTTCTTCATAGTCTTATTAAACACTCTAGACCAAAATGGTATTCTAAGTATAACTAAAATATAAACCAAGTGCTAAAGATCTAGGTGATTTTTCCCCACACACACATGCAACTGACCTTCTGTGAGAGCATCCTGGCGTTGATACAGATTAAATGCAAAATCTTTAGTAAATCATCTAAACTTTATGTAAAATGAAGATGTTACTTTCCCTTCCCTACCCCTTCCCTCAAAGGATTATTTCATGGAATGGAATAACATATGTGAAAAATTATAAACTGGAAATAATTTAAAATATAAGGGTTTGGCATCAATACCTAAAGTGAGGTAAACCAGAACTGGGACAAGTGTATATTTCTGACAAGAAAAAACATGTAAGTTATATGAAGTGAAAAATGCACCTGTATAAAATAAGCAGAATATGATCTCATTTCTGTAAGAACAGTCTATTTTTCTAAGCTTATGCTAACATATGGAAGGTTACATAGCAAACTGTTAAGAATGGTTAGTTCTGGTGTGTGTCGGGGGGAGGGGGGAGACATACATTACTTTCATAATAAAACACGTTGGCATGAGCACACGCAGGCTCCCTCCTTGACCAAACTTCAGTCAGGCAGCTCATGGGTTCTGTCCTGCCTTTGGCCTGCCAGTTCGGTTTTAGTAAGTTCCTATTAAATAAGTGTAACAAGAGTCCCCTAGCCCTTGATATCTGATCAGGATCCTCATTACACACCTTTGATGTCTAAGTCCTTGGCCTGCCTTTACCAAGAATCCTGTTAGGTCGGTTTAGCAAGACACCCTCTCTACTTGATGTCTCCTCTTAAGTCATTTTCTAACCCTTGACCCCCCTCAGTGTGCTCCTTGGCTATAAATTCCCACTTAACTATATTTGAACCTGAACTCTCTCTCCTTTTGCAATACTCTTAAATCAAGTCTTCCTTATAGTTTTAACAAGTGTCAGAACAATTTTTTTCTTTAATAACACAACACAACACACACTTAGTTTCTGTTGTTTTGTTTTCAGCGAAGTCAGATTTGTTTCAGAGAGATGGGCTTCAGGTTACAAGATTCTTAAGATCTTTTGTAAAAGTCCATTCTTTTAAGATGGGGTTCTGGAGAAAATTTATTTCTAGGTTTGGCCTTCTTTTTTAAAAGCCTCCTGTGGTCTTTGATTTTTCCAGCCTCTGGAGTATAAAAATCAATTACTGTCCTTTGCTTCTGAGTGGAGCTCTTCAATTACAGAGGCTAAGAACAAGCTTGCCCAAAAGATTTGAGTACAGGTTCCCAGGGGAGGAGACCAAATAGGTTAGTGATTTCAAAAGCTAGTGAATTTTAGGAGACACTGCAGGAACTGTACATAATGGTCATGAACCACTAGTGTAGGTAAAATTGGGGGTTACTAAATCCCAGATAATAGTCTATAACCTAAAATTCAAAAATCTGTCCCTTTCTCTCCATTTCCAAAGTCACTGCCTTATTCCTGACAGAACCACCAAAATGACCTTGACTGCTCCAAATGCCTTCCTTCATTAAAAAACAAAACACTCTCTACAATGTCACCACTATTCTATTTCTAAAATGCATATCCATCAGATTTTTCTCAAAAACCTTTTGATGGCTCTCTCTGACCTATAGAAAACATTTCCTAGACTGACATGCAATGAGCTATTGACTCTGTTACCTTTCTGGCAATGCACACCCTGGGTGCCGGATGCACCACTGGTGTGTACTTGCTGGTCACTCTGATTTGCCCAATCTTAATCCATGTGAAAGGTCACACACCCATCAAGCCCCAGCAAAATGGTGTTCCACTTTCTTCATTACAGACTCCTCTATAAAACATTTATAATACTATGTTCTCTTCATCTGTTTACAGTAAACCCATGATCTTCATCAGACAATGATCTGTTCAAGGACAGGAACCATATTTTATTCATATCTCAATCTCCAGTGACTAAAACCATCTTGTCTAAAACCTTTAGTTTATAGATGAGAACAGTAAGAACTGAGAACAGTGAGGGGAAGGGGACAGCTAGTAATGGCTGAGCCAGACGCCTGTTTCAGTAAAATGTTCTTTTCACTCTGCCATACACGAGGATAAAACATCTTCTCATACGCTCTCTCCTTCGATCATTTTCTCTGCCCTTGTCGCTCTACTTTTCATGAAGTGACCAACCAAGAGCCCTAAACATTCAGTCCAGTAGACAGGTAACACTTTTAACTATTAAGGCTCAGAATCATTTCCAAATGAGTAAGTCTCTAAATCTGGGCACGAGGTATGGTCAGGTAAAAGAAGATGAGGTTAAGTCTATGAAGTTTGCAGAGGAAACCAAATCATTATGAGGGGACAGATAGATAGCAAGTGAAGTCCTGAGAGGCCGCTCTGGCCTGCCTAGCTTCTAGTCCATAGCAAAGACCTTTATTCAAGTGCCACCATTTACTCGGAACCACAAACCAGGTACAAATAGCTACCCCTTTCTCAGAATCATCTTACTAGTAACTTCCTTTCTGCTTTAGTTCTATGTAGCCAAGGTGACTGCCCAAGAAGATTATTTCCTTTCTAAAAATTATATTCTGTTCTTGAAGGAAACACGATTATTTCTGAAGAAACATGTATAAGTGAGACAGACTGGATTTTGCTGCCTTAAGCTTCTCTGTTTAAACTAATTTTTAAAAAGTTATTTCTCCATAATTCAGTAAGCATTGCAGCCACTTATTGCAACTTCCGTCAGTGAAAATAGCTGAACAAGGCACATTACTTTGGGACAAAAAGAGTTGGCTTTAACTAAATCCAGGATTTCTCACTTTTTTTGTCTCTGTTTGTAATATGTTTAAATTTAGCTTAATCCCAGAGACTGTCTCAACATTCTACTGAGATCTGCATTTAATCAGCCTCTCAGATCTTCTCTATTTGCCAAATTCCTTTTTCTAGCTTCCCCAAAAGACACCTAGTACCATGTCCTTGAAGTCTGTCCAAAAATAAGCACTCACTTTGAATGACTAAAAATCTTGGCAAACACCTGGCTAAAAAAGCAAGGCCATGTTATGTATATCATCTTCCAATCAGGGAATAAGAGACTTGAACATAGAAATTACAAAGGAAACAATTTCCCAAAATGAAAGGAAATGAATTCCACAAACAGCTTTCTGCTTCTCAAATTTTAAATGTACAAGTCAAGAGGCACCCTTTATAATAACTAAAACTCTACATGGGAATAAATATCACTTCATATGTCAAAGAATGAGAAGAAAGCCCTACCATATGTTGATGGCCTAGAATATGAAGAAATCCAGAAAGTCTTTAATAAATCTAATAGTTGCCGTGTAAAGTGAAATAGTTCAATAGAGTCCATTATGTGCTAGATATTTTATATATATAAATATATATATATCAAAGATCAGTTGACTCGCCAAACACCTAATATATATCAGCTCTACTTCTCATGTTAAAAAGTAAAATAAAAGCTTGCATTTTACAAATTTTAACACACGCAGGAGTGAACGGGATCTGAATCTAGAGACAGGGAAGCCACTTGTGTAAGGACAAACTGCCAGCATGAGAGACAGCACACAAACTTGTTCTGCCTGACCTGTCTGGATTACTCTAATTACCACTTACTTCAATCAGTAGCCTGGTGGATTTTAATGAATTGTTGGTTCAAATAACCATCTTGTTAATAATGAGAGCATTAGGACCTATAAAGCATTGTGAATTTTGTCACTTTAATTAAAAACAAAGAACGCTTTCCGTAGGGGCTGGACCAGTCTTCATGCCCACCAACAATGTATGAGATCTTTTCTGTCCATATCCCCGCCAGCACTTGTTGTTTTTGCTTTTGTTTTTTTTTTTTTTTGTTTTTGTTTTTTAATATGGGCCATTCTCACAGGACTGAGGTGGTATCTCATTATGGTTTTGATTTGCATTTTCTTGATGATAAGTGATGATGCACATTGTTTTCATATGCCTCTGGCCATCTGTATGTCTTCTTTTGAGAACAGCCTGTTTAAGCTCTCTTGCCCATGTTTTGATTGGATTACCTGCATGCCTGGAATAAGTCCAACTTGGTCATAGTGCAGCATTCAGATACATTGTTGTATCTGAAGATTTCTGCAGTTGTATCATGAGATAGTGATAATGGTATGTAATTTTCTTTTCTCATAATGCCTTTGGTTTTGGTATTAGGGTAATACTTCATAGGATTTGAGGTCCCTCAAAGATTTAAAATAGATCTATCATTTGACCTAACAATTCCACTCCTTGTTTTCTACGCAAAGAAGACTAAAACACTAATTCTAAGTGAAACTTGCACTCCCATCTTCATTGCGCCACCGTTTACAATAATCAAACTATGGAAACCACAGAAGTACTCAAACACATGCGTGGATCAAGAAGATATGGTACATATACAAAATGAAATACTACTCAATGATCAAAACAGATAAACTCAGGGCATTTGTGGTAACAAATACAGCTGGAAGGAATTGCGCTACGTGAAATAAGTCAGAAGGAGAAAGACAAATACCAGATGGTGACACTTATATGTGAAATAAAGAGAAACCAGACAAATGCTCAGGAAAAAACAAACTCAAAAGCTAGCTCTTTTTTTTTTAAGATTTATTTTATTTATTTATGCATACAAGAATTGGGGTCTAGGCCAGAAGTGCAGAGAGGTTTCACCAGAGACAGTGGGGAGCAGAATAGGCAGATTACTGAAATACACTGCCGAGGGGTAGTGGTGGGTGAGACAGGAGAGGTCTGCTGCACCATGTGGGTCAGCAACCTGGTTGGGAATCAAACTCATGCCAAGTAGCTGGTGATAGCTTGACAGTGTTTAACCCCTGTAACCTCAAAAGCTCGCTCTTGGAAGCTGACTACAGAATTGAGGCATCAAAATGGGGAGAGCTGAGCACAAATCAGGGAGGGACCACAATGGCCTATGGTGGTGAACTATGGATGTTTTGGTTGTAGGAGCGCTATGACAGCAGCAACAGAAGGGAGGGATTCTATGCATCCAAACACAAAGAACAGTATAAACTAATGTGACCTCAATAAAGATATTTTAAAAAAAGAAAAGAAAGTAAAAGTTATTCAGATTGGGAAGGAAGAAATAAAACTCTTTGTTCACAGATAATATGATTGTCTATGTGGAAAATCCTGAGTAATTAACAAAATAACCTCCTGGAACTAAGCAATTACAGCAAGGTTGTAGAAAACAAGGTTACAATACATATTAACAACAATGAACAATTAGTGTTTGAGTTAAAACCACAATATCATTACACTAATTAGCATACTTCAGTATAACACTTCAGTTCAACACATTATAACATTTACCAGAGACAGTGTCACACAGAACATTTCGTATAACACTCTAACGTAAAAACATAAGACTTTAGTATAAATCCAACAAAATGTAGATAAAATTTATATGAAGTCTATAAAGCCGATAAAAGAAATTAAAGATCTCAATAAATGGAGAGATATTGTATGTTCTTGGGTAGGGAGACTCCATATTAAGTTATTAGTTCCTCCCGACTTAATCTGTGGATTCAAAATAATCCCTATCAGAATCCCAGTGAACTATTTTGTGGCGATCAACAAACTGACTCTAAAGCATGTGTGCAAAGGCCAAAGACTCAGAAGAGTCAACACAATATTGAAAGGAGAAGAACAAAGCTGGAAGGCTGCTCTATCAGACTTCAAGACCTAATATAAAGCTACAGTGATCAAAACAGTGTGGCACTGGCAAAATAAAAGTCAGATAGATGAATGGAATGGAATACAGAATCCAAAAATAGACCCATACAAGCAGAGTCAACTGATCTTTGGCAAAGGAACAAAGGCAATTCAAGGGACAGTCTTTTTAAAAAAATGGTGCTATAGCAAGTGGACATCCACATGCAAAAAAAAAAAAAAAAAAAAGACTAGAATCAGACCTATATACTTTTTGCAAATTTTAACATAAAATGGAACACAGTCTTAAATGTAAAGTGCAAAAACTATAAAATGTTTAGAAGATGACAGAAGAGAAAATAAATACAAAAAAATACAAAGAACTCTTAAAATTCAACAATAAGAAAACAACCCAGTTTAAAATGGGCAAGAGATCTGAAAGATGGCAAAGAAGCATATTAAAAGATGTTCAACATCATATGTAAATAGAGAACTGCAAATTAAAACAACAGTAAAATGCCACTACTATTAGAATGGCTAAATCCCAAAAACAACACCAATGCTGGCAAGAACAGGGAGCAAGACTCAGCCAGTGCTGGTGGGAATGCAAAGTGTTACAGCCACTTTGAAAGAAGTTGCTTACAAAGATAAAGATAATCTTACCTATGACCCAGTACCTAAGTTCCCAGGTATTTACTTAAATTAGCTGAAAATTTCTGTCCACAGACATAAAACCTCTCTATTCGTAAATACCAAAAACTAGAAGCAAGACGTCTCTCAACAGGTAAATGGAGAAGCAAAGAGTGATACATCAATAAAATGGAATACTATTCAACCATAAAAGGAAATGAGCTACCTAGTCAAAACAGGAAACTTAAATGAGTAGTACTAAGTAAAAGAAGTCAATCTGAAAAAGTTGCAGACTATTTGATTACAAATATTTGACAATCCAGCAAAATCAAAACTATAGACAGTAAAAAGATCCGTGACGGTCAGGTGCTCAGAGGATGTGGAGAAGGGATGGGCAGACGAAATGCAGGGCATTTTCAGTGAAACGATTCCTATGTGATACAGTAATAGTGGGCATATAACATTATTTCATTCTTCAAAACCCTTAGTACTGTACAACACAAAGAACAAACCCTTGTGGACATTAGCTAATAGTAATATATCAATATTGGTTTATCAATTATAATAAATGTACCACATAATCAAGCTGTTAATGGCACATGAGCAAGCTATAAACAACATGGGAGGGAGGGTGAAGTAGAGAAGGGGTAATGTGAACTCTGTATTTTCTAAATAATGTTTCTATAAGCCTAAAACTATTCTAAAACAAATTAAAGATTATTCTAAAAACCTCACACTCCTTAAACATAAACACGCCAGATGTACCAAGGTACAATGCATAACTCAAAATATGGGGAGAAAAAAAATCAGTTCAGGATGAAAAAAGGCACAGTCCATCAAGAGTGATACAATTTAAAACAAATTAAGACCCTCACTATCCATACCCTGTCTACAGGCCTCAGTTCTCAACTAAGCGATGGGCCTAAGAGAAATGGATGCAGTTAAACAAAATAAAAATATTTCCAATATAAAAGGAACTATAGGGATCACCCCACCTACTAACTCATTCTTCAGATTGGAGCATGAAACTGAAATGCTTAAATTCTTGTCTTAATTCCTAGAAGCCCATAGAAGCTACTAACCTCAGGTCTAGACCAAAAAGCCTAGTGAGTATTTGAGTTCTGGCCCTGACTGTTCATAGCAGCTCTCCAACTACTGTGTCATACACAACATCACCTGTTGGTTCAGCGATAGCGGGTAAAGTAGAGAAAACTTCCCCCTACAATCTAGTTCCCCAAAGGAATGAGAGATGACCAAGACGTAATCTAAAGCTTGGAAAACACCAGCATAATTTAAATTTAGGATGGCATGAGAAATTCCACCTGACAACTAAGCTTCCCCAAAAGACTATGAAAGGAAATGAAATGCAAAAAACTCCAAAAATCGAAGGCAGTCACAGCACTTAAAACTCCTTAGTATACAAATTCCTCAAGGCTACAACTAAAATGATGCCTACATCTAATACTATGTGGGCTAATGATATTATTAACCTCCAGTTAATGTATCGCTTCTAACAATCACATAAAAATAGTTCCTGGAAGTGCAGAACTCAGTTCAATTCCCTGATCCCTACAGTGTGAGGTCCATCCCATCCTCAGCACAAGTCAGATTATGTCTCAGGTTTCCTAGCCCAGGTTACACACTACTACTTTGTGACAGCCCTGAAATGCCTCAAACGTATGAGCAGCTGTCAATTTTAAGGACTGATGGACATTACACCAAGAGTGCCAGGGATGTTGAACATGAGAGAATCTGATGTACCCATTACAGATCAAAGAAGAAAAACCAGAATGAAAAATCTTTCATTAGACATAAAATATTTGATGATTCAATACTCATTCACTAAAAAAATGCCTTCAATTAAGTGGTATCAATAATACATTAAGAAAAAAATTTGCAGATTATGTATCATCTTCAAAACAAAAAGGGAAGAGACTTGCATAATCATGAAAAATATGGATATAAAACTACTAGGATGCCTGAAGGAAAGCAGAAGAACACACTACACATTTTTATATTGTTTGACTATTTCATTATATATTATTTTAACAATTTTTCTTAAGATTTATTTATTTATGCATATAAGAGCTGGGGTACAGGCCAGAGTCGCAGGAGGTGAGAAGATTCACCAGAGACAGAGTGGGGAGCAGAACAGGCAGACTGACTGAAACACACTGCTCAGGGGAGCAGCGGGCAAGGCAGGAGAGGTCTGCTGCACCATGTGGGTCTCTTCCCTGGCCGGCAGCAGGGATTGAACTTGTGCAGTGGGTGCGGTTTGCTTCATAGTGCGTTGCTCAACCCACTGTGCCACCAGGGAGGCCCTATTTTAACAATTTTAAAACTATAGTTTTAGAAGTTAAAATCAACAGCACTTCAAATTTGGCTCATTCAATTTTATATCAAATGTAGAAGAGAGTTTATTAAGAATCATCAGGAAAAAAACTTCAATTAGATACACTATGCAAATTAAATTCTCTCTCACATCATTTTTCTCCCAAATTTTCATCATGTCTGTCACACACAAAGTCTCATAGGTGCCGTAAGGATAAAGGTCATTCCAAGTATACTGCCCTGAACTCTGCACATTTATTAAATACATTTTTTCAAGCAAAACAATGTGAAACAGCACATTCCAGATTTCTTGGAACCGTCTTCAGGTCAGTGAACTACATTGGGCAACCCAGGGTGTTCAAAGAGATAAAGAATATATAATTAATCTTTCCATTATCTTCATATTCATGGACAGTTGTTTCCACAGCTCACTATGTGGAATCTCAACTTTAGAGACACAATGTACTCACTGAACAGTGCAAACCACACTCTGTTTTAAATTCACATAGCTGCTTATCTTACAACTTATTTTTGGCACAAAACACAAGTAACTAGTCCCTGAGAAGTCAAGCCTGGCAATGAGAGCATTAGAGGCTATCTACCCAGGACCACGAGGACTGAAACTCACTATGCCGGCACCACAGAGTTTCCTCCAAAGCCTGCTCAAGTGGCCCACCACTGCCCACAGCGCCAGGACCAGCAGTCATATTTCGTAGAGGAGTCTGATATGAAAAGGCCGCAGAAACAGAAAAAACTCCTGACTCTTCAAGCTTGCTGTGGTTAAGTTTTGCATCATCATTTCATTGCAGACAGTTCTTCAAAGCCGATCAGAAAACTATTAACAAGTGCCAAGTGAATAAAAGAAAAATATTATCTTCAGCATACTTTCCCATTCCTTTGATTCTGAGTACTTGAAAGCAAATAGTGCATATCATAACATGGCTAAATCACAATAAAAATTCACAATAATTCTAATTCATAATAAAAATACTGATCAAATGTATACTATAACCTAGGTGTCCACTGAACCAACAAGACATGCAAATACCCAACTGGATGAAACAGACAGGATCAAGTGAGGTAAGTTTGCTGTGAAGATCTGTGCGATCGCTGCAGTCAGGCTGCTGAACACAGATTTCCATTCTCCTGTCTGCAGGAGGCAAGCTTTCTACCCGCTCCTTGGGGAAGCTCTGCTAATGCTAGTCTTTAAGTGTGTCTGCTCCAGTTGTTAAAGTTAAGGAGCTTATTTGGCTGCCATCCAAGGCCACAAATGTTAAAATGAATGGTAATAAAACCAGTACTTCTATTTCCATCTGTCTTACTCTGTATGTATTTTACTCTCTTTTCAATTGTTTCAGAAACTCATAAAAAAAAAAAGCTACCTCCCAAAGAAACTAAAATTAGTTCTTTAAGCCCTTATAGAAATTAATCAAATGTTTTTAGAACAAAAATTCATAATGCTAGGTCAAGCTAATACACTAATGCTAAAATTTCAATGACACACTTATTTGTCAGACTCTAAATTCATGAAGGGGGAAAAAAATGGAGGAACCATAGAGTTTCCCTGGTCACAAAACAAACAAAAACTAAGCAAAAATACAAATTTAAATGTGACAGAAATATACTTCTGCAGGGACGAACAGATGAACGAGCCGTGGTGTGCACAGTACAGAGACGGGCAAAGAGACACATGTGACCAACATTTGGCTACTAAGCAGCAGATGTCCGCAGATGTGAAGAACAGAGCAGGAGAATGACACAGGCCTTTTCCACTGAGTAATGTCACCCTATTCCTCAAGGGAGAGTAAAATAAAACCCTCTTTGAGGAAAATATTGGAGACCTCCTGTGGCCCCTAAATCTAAAAAACCTAAATAAGATTGATTTTTTTCAGGGTCTCTTGAATAGTCCTAAAAGGATTGTTCCCAATCTCCTTCATGCCTGAAATTCTTCTACAGAAAAGCCTTTTAAACTGCAATTAGAAATAAAAGGTTTAAAATGGTTCAGAAATAATGCATTTGCTATAACAACACTTTAGTTAATTATGAATAAATGTCACTAGAGCCCTCCTAGCTTAGATGGAGGGAAGAAGAGAACAGCAGGTCAATAGGCGCCTTAAATGGAGGAGAGGTCACTGCAGCGGGAGGCGTAGGGTGGACTGGGAGGGCAGGATGTACAGCCACCACTTAAAATGATGATGAAATTTCAATGACAAAGGAAAGTGTTCCTAATATATATTGGACCAAGTTATAGAACAGTAAAAGCTGTGAGGCAGCTGATTCAGTTCAGGCCCTAGGACCTTGTCCTATTAAGTTTCCCCACAACAGACACCACACTGACTGCTGTCAGATTACTAATCATTACTCGCCCACCCCAAAATCTTCTGTGGCACCCCTCGACCTTCAGAATCAGGTCAAAATGACTCAGTGAAAGGTTAATGACTTGTGTGATGCAACTACAACTTGTCTTTCCCAATCGAATTTTCTTCCTTACTCTTTTAAATACATCAATTCAGCAAAGTTAGCTTTTCTCCAAGTAAGCACATCCTCTTTCACTTCAATGCTTTCCTCATCTGCCTCTTTCCCCAGATGTGGCTGTTTAATCCTCACAACTATCCTGTGAAATAGGTACTTATCCCTATTTACCAAATGATAAAACAGAGTCTTAGAGAAATAACATAACTTGTCCCAGGGTCCTACAATAATTAAAACTAAACCAGGACTTGAATCCAGGCACTTGGATTCCAGAGCCCAGAGCCAGAACCGTGGTGCCTTCAGTACTACAATCCCAGTGTCTCTTCTCTGTTCTAAACTTGCAGTGTACTTTACCTATTTACACTATTTAATAACAGGCTAGTAAGGGATGGGATATGTATCGAACAAAGTGCATGCACACATATGTATAGTCCTGGATAAAATGTTTGATCAAGCTAAAAATCTCTTATGTTTTGTTTTTCAAACAAGAGTAGTTTCTTAGAAAAATCTGTCTATCAAAGAATTTACCTAGGTGTCATGAGATATATTAATTGATTGCTAGCAATGGATACATGCATTCTATACTTTTGGGAGTGGTGGGAATAAAAAGTGAGGGAAGCAAATTTCCTTAATAGCTGTCTCCTGTTAAAATGTATTAGATGGACATGATATAGACATGAACTCATCACCTGAAGCAGGGTTTTGCTACATCCCCAAAGCCACAGAAATGTTGGAAAGGGCCATAGAAGCCCCAGTTGGCCTTGTCATTTAGCACTGCCCCTGCTCCTGCTGGAAGAAAAATGGCTTGTCCTCCTATGCGCGTGCCTATTCTCTATGAGGTAGCCTCATTTAGCTCTGTGAGCTGATTATTTTGGTATTTACCTTCATGTCTCTAAATAGCATGCTGTATTACTACTTCGCCAAAAAAAAAAAAAAAATGTACTAGAGACACAGCAATTAGAAACCCAAGATCGGTTTAAAATTACTGTAGCACTTTGACCACTAAGGAAGGAAACACAGTCTAGTGACTTGGACAGTCTGGCAAAAGGCCTGACAATGGAAGCAAATGAACATTTAAAGAGGGATTTCAATTCCACCCAGTCCACCCCCAACACACATACACCCTTTGCCTGGAAAGAACAAGAGAATTACAAGTCAAGGTAATAATGATCTCACACTATCCTGAGCGTCAACCTGAGGCATCTACCAGTCTCCCTGACAGTCTCAGACCTGTGTGTTCCTATCTGCTGTAGAGGCAAAGGGGGTTCTTTGGAGACACCCCTCAGTTGTGAGAACAGGCACAGTCACTGTCTTACACTCCAGAATCCCTCCATCGACTCCAGCAGACGTCATTCTGTTTCTGCAGCCACCCTGAACGTTCCCACTGCAGGTAAGGGGGAGCTAGCAAATACGTATGTATTCCTTCAATGCACGCTAACAGAACAGGGTATGTATACCGAGCACTCTAAAATAAGTTCCTAAAGGCCCCTCACCAGCTGCTAGGGACATGCTGATCCCATCACCACCAGGGTGAAGTAACTTGCACCTACTTTCATTCAAGGTTGTCCTTACACACCTGGTCACCAGAGACATTTATGGAGTATAAATGAAGCTTTTAATATGAAAATGCTGGTATGAATTTTACCCTAGGGGCTTTTAACAACACAATATTGAAAATGTTCCTGCTATTAGGATTTGGTTTAAAGATAAGAGACAACTAAAGTTACAGGAAAGGAGAGGCCAAATATTCAAGGCAGTTCCCTTTCTGATATTCAAGTGCTAAAAACAAAGTCCAACAACATTAGCAAATCCTAGTTCTACATCTTATCTCAGCAGTTTTTAATACAAACTAATATCAGAGCATTCCCACTTTTTTCCAGAAAATGCAGCATTTAAAAATGTAAACCAGCCCATCCTTGTGTAGAGATGCATGAAATTGTCAAATCTCCTAAGCATGCCCAAAGGACAAAACTCAAAAGATTTTTTTACATTAGAGTGAGCCAGAATGGCTTCACTTCCTTGCTCAAGATGGAAAGTAAAAACAGTTTGAAAATAGAAACCTGAGCAGCCTAATGTTTGAAATAACTAGAAAAAGTAATCCACGGCAGTAATATAAAATAAAATGGGAAGGAAGATGAGGGATAAGACTAAGAAGAGGTAAGGGGGAAATGAGGGGAATAAGACAAGACTGTTTCAGCTAAGATGTAGACATTTTTCACTTTCTGAATGCCTTAGCCAAAAGAAACAGGTTTCACATGTGTAAAAGCAAGGGACGCCTGGTTCAGAGCCAACTTGTCATTGAAGCCCAGTTTCCAACACTTACTAAGGAGCAAAGTTGCAAGGATTTTTTTTCTCCTGCATGAGGTTTCTGAGGAGGCGACATAGGGAGACCCTTGAATCATATGCAATTGCAAATGAGAAAATATCTAGACAGAGTCCTTGAGTAAGGCCAAAACAAATTAAGTAGGCTCTTTTAGGCAAGCTCCAAAGACTTCAGTGAATAAGAAAAAATTTTACCCAGTGTTGTAAGTACCTTGGGAACTAAAATGAGGGCTTTCTGTCACATCATTCTCTGAAAATGCTTCAATTTGTAAGAAGAGTAAAAGAAAAAACAAACTTTCAACTCTAATAAACACAGTTAACTGGTTGGTTCTTCTACTTTTATTTTTTTCTCCAAGTCATTCCTCCAAACATTACAGTATCTGAGTGTAAGGTGACCATTTTTGGAATAACAGCCATAAAATATCAGTTAGTGACTACAATATTTTAAAAAACCCACAAGCCTCTCAAATAAAAATGTTTAGTTGCATTAATTCCATTTAATGCATTCGTTTTTTAAAAGGCATTAGCCCTGAAAACGTCTTAAAATAATTTTTAAAAGAAAAATTTTTTTTTTTTTTTTTTTTGCATAGGAGATTTGGGGTGTAGGCCAGGTAAGAGGATTTACCAGAGAAAATGGGGAGAAGAATAGGCAGATCGCTGAAATACACTGCTGAAGGGAGCAGCAGGTGAGGGAGGAGAGGTCTGGTGCCCCATGCAGGTCAGCTCCCTGGTCAGGGATAGAACCCAGGTTGCGTTGCTGTGGTAGGGCTGATGAAGTGGTGATGCTGAGACTTAACCAGGGAGGCCCAGCTCTGAAACTCTTTTGGAGAAGCCAGTCTAAGCCACAAACGGGTAGGAAGAAACCACATATCAGTACGATGTCAAAGGAAGTCAAGTGTTTGAAGGAAGGGCAGTTGTTCAAGAACACTTACTCAATTTTTCCAAACAGTGAAACCCTAACATCTTTTCTTCTCATTGCTCTGTGCATGGCCCCTCAGCCACTTTGAATTTAAAACCTTTTTAAGTTTCCATTTCTAATACTACCTTAAAGTCTAGTTAATGAGTGACATTTAGTTCACCAGTGATAGAATGACCAGTGATGTAAATTTAAATTCCAGACTGCCACACAAAACTTTTAAAAAGTAATCACACTATTAACTGAACAAAAAAAAAAAATTCAAAAATGGCCACTGAAAATACCTGTCTATCCAAAGAAGATATACAAATGCCTAACGAGTACATGAAAAAGCTGCTCAGTGTCATTAGTGATGAGGGAAAGCAAATCAAAAACTCACTGTGTAGACATAAAAATGGCTAAAATAAACGTTAGTGTTAGCAAAGATGTGGAAAAATTGAAGTACTTGTACATTGCTATTACAGACAATTTGGAAAACAATTTGGTAAGTCCTCAAAAAGTTAAATATAGAGTGACCATATAACTCAGCAACTCACTCTAGGAGAAATGAAGATGATACCACACAAAAACTTGTATATGGTGTTCAACGCAGCATTACTATAACAGCCAATAGACGCAACAAGCAAAATTTTCACCAACTGCAGAATGGATGAAAATAACATGGCACACCCATACAACAGGACATGATTCAGCAATAAAAAGAGAACAAATTACTGATGTTTGCTACAACATAATTGCTGAACCATGAAACATGTAAAGTAAGAGAATTCAGTCACAAAAGGTCACATATTGTAGGATTGCATTTATGAGGAATGTCCAGAGAAGACAAACCCTATGGACAGAAAAATTAAGTCACTGCCTAGGATTGTGGAGATTGTAGGAAAATGGAGAGTGAATTCTAATGTGTCTGAGGTGCCATGAAAATGTTCTAAAATTACACTACGGTGATGTTTGTACAATTCTATGGGTAAACTATAAAATACTAATCTGGGCACTCTAAAGTGGGTGCATTTTATGGTATGTGAAATATATCTCATAAAAGCTTTGGGGGGGGGGGGGAAGGAACATACTATCTGACTGGTAGTTATGACCAGGTTAAAGAAAGAATAAAAAAGACACATACACACACACACACACACACACTCTCTCTCTCTAAGGCATTATCTGTGTTTATCTTGTCTCTCCAACAAGTAGAATGCTAGGAATTAGAGTATTGGAGCCAGTAGGACCTAAGAGGATCCACATAACTCCCTCATATTATAAATGGAAAAAAAAAAAAGGTCAAAAGAGGGTAAATGACTGTAAGGCAGAGTTGAGGCCAGCACTGAAGTCAAGGCATAATCCTCATGCCAGATCAACCAGTCTCTCTCTGTACCTTAAACACTGTCAGAACTACCCTAGGTCATCCAACTGGCTGCTGGAGACCTCAGCCTCTAAAGGTCCACTGCATCCGTCTCTAGAGACTAACAATTATTTCAAGGTAATTCTCTCTTGTATCTGCAATGTATGGTCACTAAACTGTGAACATGGAAAAGGCCATTTACATGTTTATTAATCTAGTATTTGTGCTTCTTACTCAACTATTTACCTCCCCTTAGCTCTTTGAAAGTAAAGAGAAGGCATGGATTTTCCCAGGTCTGATTGCAGGTATGATTACAGGGGACTTTCCTGGAGAAGGAAAAAGGACTAGCAGTCTGGCTTCATTCCTTGTCATGAACTGATTAGAAAAAAAGTACAACAGTTCCTTCCTCTAACCATTCTGAGTCATTCAGATTTTATAAGATTTAAATACTTAAGACTTTGTGGCCTCATAAATCAATGCCATTTGTAAGATCTTCACTCTTTTCTCATTACTTATGAGAACACTCAAAATTAGGAAGGTATGAAAGTCCAATATTGAAAACAACCTGTATCTGAGGTAAGCATCAAACCCTTTCCTCTACCAAGTAATAAGGACCATTTCTGACAGGCAGTTTACCAACTAGGAAGGGTACTCAGCTACATCCATGAATATGATCATGGGAATGAAGTAAAATGGTACTTTTTAGGAGTCAAAACATTCCTAAATTTGAAAAAATGCAGTTCTTTTCCATGAGAGGAGATTGTACAAAGGCTGAGAAACTGGTTTCATCAGAGAAAAGCAAAGGACGTAAACATTAGTGTTTCTGGTTTACAGAAAATGAAGTTGGGATTCTGAAGAATTCAGCGGGCTGCCCAGGTTACAGAGCATGTGACGTGGCTGACTCTGAACTCTGTCCTTTAAGACTTCACGGCCTGGCCTAGCAACACTTATGGACCATCCATTCACCTTCCTTCTCACAGGTGCATCTCTTTCTCCATTTCCTTTCCTGAGCATATCTAATTACATCAGGAACACAATTAGGTAGCAGCCCAGAAGAGATGCACCTACCACCCCCTTGCTAAGCCTCCCTGACCCCCCCCCCCATAAGTAATGAGAAAAAAGTGAAGACCAATATTAAAAACAAAATTATCAATGTTTCAATAGACTACAGCATTTAGTGTCATTGGGAAATGACCACGTCAAATGTGGAAGTCAATTTCCTGTGCTAAAAACTACCACTGACTGCATGACAGGAAGACCAAAACCTTTAATTGAGTTAAAATAAGCCTTCTGAAATCCAAGGTGGAGGGAGACAGCTACCAACGAAACATACCTTTTTTTAAATAAAACTGCATCATGAATTTCTGAAGTCATATAACAGGAAAATGGAAAATAAACCAGAACTATCGGGGGAAAAGTAGGATACAAGTAAGGCCTACCAACTTTTAGGGGGTTGGGTATCATAATTAAAAGCAAGGGTTAACCATTATGACCTTTAAGTAAAGGCAGAAATAAAACATAAAGAAATGAAGAAATAAGAGCAAAAAATGCTAAGCAAAGTGGCATATGGCTAAATATTCCAAATAACAATAATGAAAAACAAAACTGCTCCACTAGGAAAGATATCTGGGTGCTAAGTTACCCACTAACCACACCTGTAGAATGTACAAGAACAGAGGGCATTTCCCATGCAGATAGCTGCCACACAAGAAAATCAAATGTGTGGGATACATTTATTCATTCAGTGTTATAATCTCCTCTCTACTATGCAAGGTGCTGCAGCTCAGGAGAGTCAAATTCTATACAAAACTAGGTATGAACTCTGGCCAAGCTACTTAGCCACACTGTGCCTCAGTTTCTTCACCTGTAAAACAGGTTCACAACTGTACTCGCCTCTTAGAGGTTATGTGAAGATTAAATGAGGCAGTACCTGGAAAGTGTAAGGGCAGTGTTTGAATAAAGCAATGAGTAAAAAGAGAGAATGCTCAAAAAAGAATAATTGAAACAAAGTAAATATGGCTAAGGTACTATCTAATCCACTCTACTGAGGTAACACTTTTATTTGGGTTTTTGAGCCAAAGGCCTCGCCTGCAGGGAGCCAGGGCTCTTCCTTATCTTAAACTGCAGCTTCCCTATGACAGAGTACTCTTGAGAGAGTGATTCCAAGCATGAATATCTGAGACCATTCAAGATGATCCTTGAACGCTTGGGGCTCTTAAAGGCTGCTCTTGCTCCACTGTGTTTCTTCCTTTACAATCTCCAAAGCAATCATGTCACCACCAGTGTCTGGCCAAGGTAGTTGTGGGATTTACAGAGATTTGTAATATCAGAAATATGTGGTTCATGAAACAAGAAGGGAAGATAATATCCTCACCTCAATCAAGGTTCATAGTTTCTCTTACAGAAAATAGGGCTGAAGCCCAAATACCCCCTGTACAATGAGAAGCTGTGGCTCAGATGGGTCTGAGGGAAACTGCAGTAAAGCAGAGCCACTAAGAAGCAAGTGCCAAGTCCGGCCCCTGCAAAAGGCAGACCATGTGCAGCTGGCCGCCGTGTGAATGGACAGGGGAAATGCCAGCTTTGACTACTGCACCTGCATTCAAAGTGCATCACAAAGGAAGTCATCTCAGCTTGAGGCTGCTCTTGAGCTTCTTCTTGGTGGAAGGAGCCATTAATTACTTACTTGCTTGTCAACAACTCTTCCCCCAACCTACTCTTCCTCTCCACTCTTCTTTTTTTTTTGCACAGGATTGGAGACTCAGGTCACCTTACACGTATCTTCCTTGTGTCTCCTTCAGTCATTGAACCCTTCACATTACAATACTATTTCAAAGCACCACCTCTCCTCTATACCCTCCTCTTCATTTCCAAGCTATCTCTTAGTCCAGACCCCAGGGAGGTAAACTATCAGAACCGCTTCCTGATTGTCTTCCTGACTCCTGTCACTCTCTTCACTTCAACCCACCCTGTAAGTCCACAGTTGATTTCATTTACTTGAACTTCCAGTTCCTTTTATCATTCCATGGTCCAGAAATCCCTGATGAACTAAAAGGTCCACAGAACTCCTCAACAAAAACGCATCTTTAGATGAGTATAAGAATATATCATTCTCCCACCACCCATGCTCAAAATCACATGCTAATCTTATTTCTCATTACCCTAGTCAGTTTCCTTACAGCTTCTAGAACAGATCAACTTCTTTCCTACTTCCAGGCCCTTAAGCACATTGCTGCCTCTGCAATTTGTTTCCTTTGCCTGACTTAAATCTTCAGTGCATTTCAAGTCCCAACAGGGAAGCCACTCCTGACCATGCTCCTTCAACTTACCTCCTCCTTCTCTGAATCCCACTGGCACTTACATTCTGCACCACCTAGTATATGCCAGGTGCCACTCTGAAGATACTATGTTCATTTAGTCTTTCAACAACCTGATGAAACTGAGTATTCCTCATTTCCCAAATGGACAAACTGAGGCACAACTAGGCTAACTGGCCCAGGTCCACATCAGGAAACGCCAGAGCCAGAATTCAAACTGGTACCAGATCCCATCTCTCTCAACCACTGTGTAATAACCACAGGCTGCTGCACATCACCCTGTGATTACAGTGTGATTATAATCACTCAGTAGCAGGACCCAGGCCTAGAGCCCTCTCAACCTATCCCTGAAGCCCACGCTAGCTAATGCTCCATAACTGGTGACAGGAAACAAGGTCAAGCCTCCAATCAAGGGCTGGTTTTGTTCTTTCTCCTCCTAGGGGATTGGGGGGACACCAGGGTTGACACCAGGGTAACAAGGTTGTGAATGAGGCACAGTACCATTAAAGCTAAAATCTAATGTGAGCGCTCCAATGCAACATCCACCTCAAATATCAAGACAGAATTCATTTTACATACCCTGCACCTCAAAGTTCACAATTTGGGGTCTAGGATTCTACAGCGAGAAATACTTGTTTTAAGGAATTCAAATAAACTGCACTACACAAAATTATAAGGGGTCACAAAACAATTCACAAAGTTCCATTTTGTGAACACTGGATAAAATGATGATGCCTCCTTAGACAGAAGGGTGTTGGCTTCATCAATATCCCCCACCTCACCCAGTAAGTCCAGGGACAGAGGTCATTTAATCTCTAATATTGTTACTCCCAAGAGGATTGGCTCTAAGAGGCTGGGAATACAATGCTCTCAGAAGACTCTCAGAAGTCTTTCTCCCTTAAACAGATTCAGCCAAAGGCATGAATGGTCAAAGAAAGCTGTGGGTGGCCTTCAAAGAGGTTTCCCAACAACCACAGGTAAGTTTCCCAGGCTGCCACCAACCAGAGAATGGGGGTCTGCTGCAGAGTCCAAGACTCCAGAATGTCCTGCCCCCTCAGAGGTGAGTATCCCTGGATCTTATTATTGAGAAATTCTGTTCTGCAAAGTAGCACATCAGTGGGTAGGAATGTCAAGTTTCTTTACTATAATTTGTGATCAAAAGATACAAACCATACCAGAGAGAACTACATAAATACAACCTTAGCATTTCTCTTCATGTTAACCTAGGATGTACTTATACATATAACAAGATGTGAGCCTTTTTATAGCTTCCTCTCGTTTTAATTCCTAATTCTAATTCATTCCTGATGAAAAGCCCTCAAGACTCTAAAGCAGGGTTTCTCAACTTTGGCACTACTGCCATTTTTGCCTAGAGAATACTTGGCTGTAGGAGGCTGTCTGTGCACTGGGTGATATTTAGAGCATTCTTGGTCTGTATTCACTAAGTGACCACAGCACTACTTCCCACCCCTGAGTTGTGAGACACAGGCATTGCCAATTCTGGGGGACAGGGAGGTTCAACCTGCTTGATTACCATTGGTTTAAAGATACTAAGGAGAGCTCATTTTGGTCTAGCTCCCAGAGAGCATTCCCTACCACCAGTGCAACCTAAAACAAATATTCCTCCAGTTCCCCAGAAGTCTGTGAACAAAATCACCCAAGAAAAGATTCTCCAACTCTTGGCAGGAAGGCTCTTTACTTATGCCTCCTCTATGATTTCTCAGTTCTTGCTCTAAAAAGGATCTATGTTTCCACTCAGTGACCCCTGGGCCCACCAGCTTACCCTTCGATCACACACAGGGTATGTGTGTGAAGGTCTTTGTCCCAAGGCGCAGGGACATGGTCCTATCTGGTCACAGTCAGAGACTAACCAGATTTCCTTTCCCCAGGACCCTTGATGTCATGTCATACAGGAGTTTAGAAAAGCCACTCTAGGAGCAGAAACTAGGGGGAGAAAATACACTAAAAGAGACTTTATGGAAGAACAAAAACAAATGTTTTATTAAAAAATAAGCACAGAGAACAGGAAAGAAATCAAGAGTCTGTTTCTGAGAAAAATAAAGGGATACGGTAACTATAACTTACACAGATCAGTGAGGTACTAAGAAGCAAGTCTCCTTGGAAGTAAATGTAAGGAAGAAATAGAAGAATGCTTGAAAGTCCAATGCAAATAAACATAATACTGACTGCTGAATTACCAATTTAAAAAAACTAGTGTTCAACAACAAAGAGGAACAAGATTTACCTAGTTAAATAAGAAAAATAAAAATGATACTAGAGACCAAAAGTCTTGTAAGATCAGATGATACTAATAAATGTCCTGACAGATTTTTATGTCTTTGTCCCTCTTTGCCCGCTCTTCCACCAGCCTTATCATTTCATACCCATTTGGAAATCTAGAATGCCTCAAGCCAGTGTTTGCCAAACCACATACAGAAATAGCAGTGCTGCAGGAAAATGTGAAACTTAACAAATTATCCCCAAAAGAATGTCTCCTTTAGAAAGGGTTAAAGAAAAAAGGAAACTGCGCTCACAGAAGCTTTTTGGAAGCCAACTATGCTCACCACTGTAGCAGCTTTTAAAGTGGAAGATGTGTACAAATCTTCAACAACTTTACAAGAACCATAATGAATACTGAGGTACAGGTCCCAGGGACCTATAAATACATAACAAACAAGAATCCTAAAAAGAATTGAAAGAAAAGCCAGAGAAAAGTGTGTCTAAATACCAAACTTTGACCAATTTTTATGGAACTTCTCAGGCCTGGTTGAATGGTTTGCATTAACTCCTATAAATATAGGAGAAAAGAAAAACAAACACACCAAAAGCTCTCTACTCAATGCCAAGTTCCTTGGAGGCCGTGGGGCCAAGCCAACATTCCCAGTGCACTCACTGTCCACAGAGCTGACTTTTTAAAACCTCCTCGCGATGTCTGAAGACCCAGCCTCTGCAAAAGGATTTGGACCATCAGAAAAACACGCCGTTTGCCAGCTCTGAGCACAGAGTAGAGGGAACAGTGTGAAATCTGACACTGGGTTACAACACAGGTACTTCAAGGGTAAAAAAACATCACACTTCCTCTCTCCACCCGCATTTGGAAATCCTTTCCCTGGGTTTCTGAGGAAGAGAAGCACCTATTTTCTCAGACTCGATGTCCCTATCTACAATCTGCTCACTCCACTGTATCTGTGATGTAGCTTGACAGACCTCAGTTTCAAACTAGTCAACACGGCAGCCACCCAAGTTTCTCCAGTGCACCGCCACTGCCTGCAAGGATGGGGATATCTTTGCAAAACTCTTCAAAGACATGTCTAGTAAAAAAAGAAACGTGCATTCTCATAGAGGGCCTGGACACCAAGGGAAGACCACCATCCTGTGCAAGCTGAAGGTGGGCAGGGCTGTGACCACCATCCTCACTATGGGCTTCAGTGTGGAAAGTGGAGTGTGTAAGAACACCAGCTTCACTGTGCAAGACAGCAGTCAGGACAAGACCCAGCCTCGCTGGTGCCGCTACTCCCAGGACACACAAGCTCTAAGCACGCGTGAACAAGCCAGCGAGGAGCACATGAGGAAGCTGGCTGAGGACGAGCTCACGAATGTTATCCTGCTCATGTTTGCAAACAAGCAGGAAATCCCCAATGCCATGAACACTGCCAAGATACCAGACAAGCTGGGCCTGCAATCTCTGTGCCTCAGGAAGTAGGACACTCAGGCTACCTGCCACCAGTGGGGCCAGGCTCTGTGGGGGACTGGACTGCCTTTCTAATCAGCTCCAGAACCAGAAGTGAGCCCACACTCCCTTCTCCTCCCTCTCCTCCCCTTTCTGCTCTCTCCTTTCATGTGGCAAGTGTGCGCCTGTGGTGAGTGCCAGAAGCTGTCTCGGGCCTGGTCACAGTGCTTCACTGTGCTATAAATGTGCAGACGCAGCTGTAGCCAGGTTTTATTTAATATAAATAGGTTTGGTTTCCAATGAGGCAGTTTCTGGTACTTTCATGCAATATTAGTCAGCTTTTTTTTTTATTATTATTGTAAAAAGAGAATCAACCTACTGTTTGGTACTGAGAAGGAAAGGTAGGTATTTGAGACCTCCAGGAGCTGCTGGGTCAGAAGCCCCACAGGCTCCTCTGAGCTCCAGATCTGGATTGAGATCTATTTTGGTTTTTAAAGCAAAACTCGGTGCATTGTAAAAAGTTAAGAACACAATCTAAGGAGAACACTTGAACACAGAGATGTGTTCTTGTGAAATTCTGCAGAAATGGCCTATGTGTAGTCTTGTGTGCCAGCAGGATGGGGATATCCATACTACACGATCACAACTGGGTACCTGTGACTCCACGTCTCAGGTGACCCCACCCCCACATCATTTGTGCTTGCAGTTGTGCTTAGTCACTTGGGAGACAGGCTGGAGGCTATGGCCAGCCACTCAGACTCTTGGTAGGACTCAACCTTCCCTGGGGTTTGCAATAAGCCCTCTGGCTGGAAAACTGTAACTGGAGTGGAATCCTATCTCCCCCTCAATCACTCTGGGCTGCCTGGGGTCTCGGCAGTGGGAGCGTGGGCAAACGGGCAAACAGGGCTATCACCCTAAACCATGGCCCTGGAGCCCCACCTACCTGTGGTTTCACTCCCTCTGCCTGAATGGTCAGATATGCCATGGAAAGGATGACCTCTACTTTTTTCTTTCGTATTTTGATAAACACTGAGCTATTAAAATTTATTTTGGGGAACACTTCAGAAGTAGTTTATCTGGTGTTGTGAAAACTCTTCTTTCAATAAATGATCAGTTTAAAAAAAAACAACAACTGTATAACTCAGTTGTTTTCTTAGCTTAGGCAAGTGGCTTAAACGCTGAGGCTTTGTCTTCACATCTGTGAAAAGGAGTTTGACTTCCTACCTCCCAGGGCTGCTATGTGAATTAAATAAGATATAACAGCAAATGTGCTATTCAGTTTCTGGCATGCAGTAAGCATTCAAAGTGTGCTACTAATATTATCCCAGCATCTTCGATTGCTTCCTTTCTATCTGGTTCTTCATTACCTTCAGATATGTTCAAAACAGAGAAGCCAACAAAGGGAAAAAAGCTTTACCAGGCTCCACTGCCCCAAAGCCATCATCCTATTTCAATACTTCCTGTCCTTGTTCTACACCCAGTGGCCTCAGTTCCCATTCACTGCACAGTCCCACAAGATAACCATCAGCTTTTCCCCATCTTAGCAGAACCACACTCTCAAAGAACCACAATTCACAATCCCCAAACTCATCTTCTGTTTCCATCCTGCTTGGTGATTCACACTGCAAACAGCTGATCCAAACTTTTCCTTAAATTCTCTCTTCCTTTGATCACTAACTACATCATGGCCTTCCTAGAAGACAAATCCTTCACTCTTTTACAGTCCTCCTGTGGTGCCTTCTCTGGCATCTCCCGTCAGTTCTGACTGTGGAAAGACTCGGGGCTCTGTATCACCTTTCTCTGGCGTCAGGGGACGGAGCACCCTCTCGCCATCTTCCATTCAGATGAACACAGAGCTACAAGGGCTGCCTGTGAATGAGCCTAAGTGAGTCTTTCGTGGATGAAGGAATTCTTCATCCTATGAGGACAGATTTGATCGCTGCACAGTCGTTGAAGTGAAAAGCCCAGGTGTGCTGACCAAGGCGGGAAGGTGATGTATGTGGCCAAAACAATGTGTGAAAACAATAGCTTCAGTTGGTAGGTTTACAAAATGTTTAAATTTCTCATGACATCTCCAGCCCTGACAGGTAGAGTGTGGTGGTTAGGAATGTGGGCTCTGGAGCCAAACTGAATCCTGACTCATCCACTAACTAGCTCTCTGAGCTTGGACATGCTACTTACTTTTTATGCTTCGGTTTCCATATCTGTAAAGTAAGGTTAACCGTACCTATTCATAGGACTTTGTGAGAATTCATATTCTAGCACAATGCTTAGAATAGTTACGTACAAGAAAATTTAGCTGCTGTTGCCCTCAACTTAGATTCAGTATCTTAGTCAAAAAAGAATTTGAGCTAAATGCCCCAATAAGATGGCCCAGATGGAATAATACACATAGGAAACATAGCAGGGAACAAGATATTTAATGATCTGCATGTACTATACTAAGGGGTATCAATTTATGCAGAATATCTAGATACGGTCTTCTGAGTCTCCCCACAAACCTCCAATACCCTTACCATTTGTTTATTCAAAAAGTCCCTGATTCTTTTACTAACCATCAGTTGCTAACAACAGCATCTCTGTGTTTAACTAGATGAAGCCACTACCAAAAAGAACCTCGAGATTTTGGAGCTCAGGTGGTTATGAACGTAAAACATAAAATATTTTGGTAATGTCATCACTTATGATCTTCTGATCAGAAAGTTTCATAGTTATTTTGGGAAATATAAGTCATCACCTATAAATCAACAACAAAGAGTCTCCTTTCTCCTGTAACTTCAGAGCTCTTACAGAAGTTCAGAGTTAGGAGAAACCTTCAATACTTTTGAAGTCACAGCTTTCATCAGCAGCTACATTTTGAAGCTCCTCTGAGTGTCCCTGTACTCTCAGCTCATTGAAGTAAGGACAAGCCAGAAGAGGAGATTCCTTCCTTACCATGCAACTTGTCCAGGCCTATCAGCTTAGCTGAGCGATGAGGATTAACCTTATAGGAGCAAGCCATTCTTACACTGCAAGTTTTTTTTAACTATGCAGATAAAAAACTTAGAACTCTAATGATTCTTAGAGTAAAATGTAGATATGTTATTCTAATAATTCTTTAGGTTATCTTATTCTTTGAAAATCATTTTTTGTCCCACTAAACCTTAGCTTATTTTAGCACACCAATGTTCTATTGCTTAAAAAGCCATATTAAGAAGAGAATTGGAACCTACTATTTAACCGACAGTATATTTTGATAGAAGGTCTTTATACAAACTAATCTTTGGATATGTTGTGCCAGTCTGTGTGCCAATCAGAGGTCCAGGTGGCTGAAAGGGCATTGCTAATTCTATTTTTAACTTTTGGACAAGCTAAAAAATGAAGCTATAAAAATAGATGTCTCTCTGCTCTCGATTCCAGAATGTTCCCTAACTTGTTTTTGTCCATAATCCTTATCTGCCTGCATGACAGTCTCATTGTTTTGTGCTATTAAAGTACTGCAATTGTACAATATAAGACTATCTAACTCAGCATCTTCCCAACGAAAGAATCAATCCCTTTAACGATCACTTCTAAGTCTGACTGCATGCTCCCCAGGGGATAGGCAACAAGGCCCTGGGACAGTGGCTGTGGCAGGGGATCAGCTGACAAATCCTTAGCACAGCAGTGAGCACAGAACAGAAAGTATGTGCTGTGACAACAGAGACCCAGGGTTAGAGCCCAAGCCTGACACACTAAGCTGAATGAATGAGCACCTCATACTTTTTCTCTTTTGGCCTGGATTTCAAGTAACTAAAGTACCTAGAAACTAAATTCAATATGAATAAGTAAAATAAATTAGTTTGAATATTCTTTTTTTAAAAGACTTATTTATTTATGCATAGAAGATTGGGGTACAGGCCAGAGGTGTGTGTGTGGGGGGAGGTGACAGGATTCACCAGAGATAGAGTGGGAAACAGAACAGGAGGACTGACTGAGGGGAGCAGCGGGTGGGACAGGAGAGGTCTGCGGCACCACATGGGTTAACTGCCTGGCCAGGGCTGGAACTTGTGTTGCAGTGGCTGGGAAGAGCCTCCTAGCACTTAACCCCTTGCACCACCAGGGAGGCCCTAGCTTGAATATTCTTAATATGTGATACATATTGTGTGTGTGTGATTTTCTCAATCAGAAACTACTAATTAGAAGAAAACAAAGGACTAGCAGGTGTCCTATTTCAAATCTGTGCCTTTTCCAGACATATGCACACTTCAGATTTCTTTATTCTTTTTTTCCCCCCGACCATCATCCATCTATCCCTTTACTCCTTTTCCACTCCCCTCTCTTTTAACCTCAGAGCCCTCATGGTGTTTATTAACATCCACAAGTATTTTAGGTTATTGAACTGTTCACTGTGTACATGTCCAGTATTGTTTTGTATCATTCTAACTTGCTTTACTACACAGACTTCTCGCAAATGCCCTCCATATTGTTGAAAATAGAAAATCTCTTCTCTCCATATGACTGAATAGTATTCCATAGTGTGGACAGACTACATCTTCTTTGTCTGATAGTCTAGTGATGGGACATTTAGGCTGCTTCCACGTCCTAGCTATTGTAAATAGCGCTGCCATGAACAGTATGGAACACAAGGGTTTTTGTGTTGATGGTTTCATATTCTTTGGATAGATGCTCAAAAGATTGCTGGATGGAGCAGCATTTCCAGCTTTAGTTTTTGTTTTTGTTTTTTTTTTTAAGTAAATCTGGATTGCTTTCCATAATGGTCATACAAGTTTACAACCCCACCAATACTTTAATAGAATTCCGCTTTCTCCACATCCTCTCCAGCACTTGATGTTGGAACTCTTTTAATATATGTCATTCTCACAGGTGTGAGATGGTATCTCACTGTGGTTTTACCTGTGTCTCTCTTATTGGAAGCCAGTATGAACATTTTTTTTCATGTCTACTGACCTGGATAGCCTCTGTGGTAAATTATCTGTCACATCTGCTGACCATATATTATTTTTTTTCTTGAACTGTATGTTTCAAAAATGTATCTTGGACATTAATCCATCAATTATATATTGTTTCACGTGATTCTTAGATGTGTATATTCACACCTAACTCAGAAGAGCTGAGTAAATTCATTAAGACTGTATCTAAGGAACCTCTGTAATGCCAGGCACCAGCAGGCCTTATGAATGTCAGTTTTCAACCCTAAACCTTGGTAACATCTTTTAAAACTGCCCTACTGAGGGAACAGGGCAACACGTAAACCTCTGCTTCTTGGCTCATGACAAAACAGTAAGCAGATCCATTCCAAATTAACAGCAGTTTAGGGACTAAAAAAAAAAAAGAGGAAGAAGAAAACCCCTGCCCTAATATTTCAGAGCAGGTCGAGGAAGGAAACAATGTCTACCAGACAATGGGGTAAGGACTGTGGAAAAGAAAGAGACCACGCCTACTTTCAAGGGATGTGCAGTCTAGAAGTGGAAAGAAACAAGTAGATGGAAATTACAGTGTAGCACAATAAATGCAATGCCAGGAGAAATATAACAGGTCTGGGAGCACAGGGGAAGGACCTTCATCTGCAGGAAGTGACATATAACCATGATGATAATAATAGCTAACTATACTTGCTAAGAAGTTACTGTGTGCTAAGAATATGCTAAATGTACTTGTGGATTACCACCCGTAATTCACCAAACAGCACTGCAAGACAGCTACTGTTATTAGTGTCATTTTAAAGATGAAACAAAGAAATCAAAAAACAGTCTCAAGGCTATGCAGTCAGTAAGCAGCAGAGCTGGGATTCGAACTCACACAGCCTGACTCCAGAGTCTAGGCACTTATATCACATACCTCCCACCTTTTCTAAGATGAGGTCAGAGGCTGTCAAGAGATGGGAGCGTGGGAAATTTTACAGGCAAAGAGGTGTATGTGCAGCTCTAGGTACAAGTCAGCGCAGGGCCCAGGTTCAAGGAAATTGCAAATAGATACGTCATAATTGTTAAATTAAGCAGCTGAAGCATCCAAGGCTGAGAGAGAAAATAAGGATTCTTAGGAAGAGCCTGTGTCTGTGCTATCAGTAGTAACAAAGACAGCCTCTTCCTCCCTCCAGGGGAAACTCCAGTCTGGGAGTTCTAGAAGTTGTTTATCAGCTGCCACCCACAGCTTCACCCTTGCAAGTTGTTATAACCCTGGCCAGAGCAGAAACACCTAGAACTCCCTAAGCAAGCAGCCACAGGGTGGAGAGAGGGCCCGCCTGAGCCAGGGGCATCCTGGTCTTAGGTCCAGAGAAGAGGTCAGTGAGCAGGAGGGAGTTCGTGCAGTCAGCAGAGGAGTCTGTGAGGACAGGATGTCCTTTCCCTCTACCCAGCTGGAAGAAGGCCCAGAAATTCTACTCAGAAAGATCTCCTATATGGCACGATCAGATCTGTTGCTTAGTTTGACAGATAATAGAATGGTGTTGGGGGGGTGGGGTGGTCTCCCTGGCACTGCAGGGTTAAAGTCAGCATTATGAAGCTATTGTCAGCCACTGCAGCACGAGTTCCATCCCTGGCTAGGGAGGTGACCCACATGGCGCACCAGACCTCTCCTGTCTCACCCACTGCACCTCTCAGCAGTGTCTTTCAGTAGATCTGCCTTCTGCTCCCTACTGTGTCTGGTAAATCCTCCCTATATCTCTGGCCTACACACCAGTTCTTGTGTGCATAAACAAAAATAAATGGTAAAAAAAGAAAAAGAGACGGGACAGAGTAACATTTCATTTGCACTTTAACATGAATTCCCTTCCAAAACCTACATTTTCTAACATCACGTTGAATCTAGCTACACAGAGGTCACAGGAATTTTGACGGGTACTCTAGTATACTTGGGGATAAGGGAGCTTAGCTGGATGTGAAGAGGTCACATAAATAGGAAAAGGTGCCAAAGAAGTCACTGACATCTAAATGCTTCTTGAGCGAAAGCTTCCTTTCCACAAAGTATGTGGAAAGGGCACCTCTGCTCAGCCAAGGCCTGCTCCCAATTCCCCAGCTGTAGCTCTGTCTGCCATGCTTGGGGCAGAGGAAGGCTATGAGCAGGCCCCGGAGACTAGCTCTTTAAATCCCCCTTCCTCTGCCAGTACACACAGGATGCTCAGAGGGCCCACAGGGAAAGGTTCAATAGTGGGTCAAATAAAGGAATTGCTGGAGTGTTTTATGTTGTCCTTCCTCCCACCCTCCCCAAAGAGATGCCTATTAGAGGGATTTGTGCCACCAATTCCCCTTAATTATGAAGTCATTCTACCTAGTATTCCCTGGGAGGTAGGACATTCACACTGCAGGCAACCTGTCTTAAGGACTAGGAGCAGTATTTGTTAAAGCAGGTGCTCAGTAACTGTTGATCGAGACAAAGCTGGAGTATACTGAGTCACTGAAGAAAACTTCCCAAACTCTCTAGTCCAATAATGTCGTATTTTTTGCCTTTATTTTTAAGCAATACAATCACAGCTGAACTACAGAGAATGAAAAGTTCTCCACAGAATAGACTATGAGTATTTGGAAAAAACTTTTTAAAGTTACATGGGGGCAGAGCATATTTCAAAGGTAAAAGAAAGACCTTTATAATAAGAGACAAAATGAGGAAAATTTTCTTTATGATATCTGTCAAACCTGGCAATTCAGTTTTCATTTGTTGATGAAAATTTCTTGGACCTAGGTTCCTGTCTGAATCAGTCTTCCTAAAATAGAGGCTTTATAGCGTATTTTGTCTAATTTTTCTTCCATAACAGGCTCCATTGAGAACACAGAGGAAGCAGCAGTCTCAATCCCTTTGAAATTACTTTTAACTTCATTTTCACGTTAATTAACATTTAAACTTCAATTCAGCAATATTTGTTGAAAAGTGCACTGTAGTTGAAACCTTCAGCTCATCCTTTCATAAATCTCCAAGTCCAGATTTCCCTCACCATGTGAAAAAGGGGCAGACAAGCTCCTTTACCCTCATATTCGGTAGAGGTTTTTTTCCTGAGAAGATGAGAACAAAGAGAACCAGCTCAGCCTTGCTAGGTGTGGCCCCGGAACAAAACACAGTGGTTTAGAGATCAGGACGTCAAGAACCTGATCAAGGACCAACCAATCTTTTCTTTCACTTCATTATTACTCTTTCATGAATCAAGTTGAGTTGAAAGAGAAATCCCTCTAAAAGAAAATCTTGGGAATATAAAAATTCAAAAATTCACCTTGTTAACCATAACAAAAAAAAAACCTCCATAGGCCTCAAGGCTCAAAATGCTAACAAATGCAGGTCTATACTTATTAGGCAGCCTGGCTCCATCTTCTGCAGGCCTCCCCTAGTAATAGCCACGGGGCGCCTTCACTCAAGTGTCTGGGTGCTGAGAAGCTCTCAGTCTGCCACAGAGGCAGCAGTGTGTGTGAGCAAAACGCACAGACATTGCCTTGGTCCTCACAGAGTTTACATTCTAGTGGCCAATACAGACTTCAGATGATTCCAGAAATAAGTGTGCATAATAAGCTAGCTACTATTTCCCACTACAGTACTGTATAGGCCTTTGCTTATTAGGGCAACATGTCTATATACATGATCTTCTACATACATGATACCCCAAATTTCCTTTTAAAGTATCACCCTGTTTAAAACTGAAAAACTGAGATAAATGTTTTGTCCAATATCATACAACTAACCACCTAAGGTCAGCAAGGCCGATGCCCTGAGTCCGTGTCCAGAGTCGACGCTCTCTGACCACACCAGGTCACCTTTGTCCTCTCACTGTTGCTTCCAGAAGCTATCAGGAAGACACAACTCTACAACCCACCCTGGAGCCTTCGGATTAGCCTGTGTTCAATAAACAGTTTTGGGGTCCACCATGCAATATTATAATGAATGCTCTTTGGAAAAGTTTCCTTCTTAAGTTCTTCAGGAAATGAAAAGAGCCAATAACACAGGAAGCCCAAGGCCTTTTTCAGAGAATAAATCTAAAATGGTTACTGGGCCCTAGAGGATTTCTAACTATACAAGAAAATGGGTGGCACTTTACCTGAACTGTTTTTCTCATCCTGGCCAAATCACTTATCAACTATCATAGTTTTCAAATATTTCCTCCAATCTCATAAAAACCTTACTACCTCCCAAACAAGTTTAAAATATATTTAACAATGTCCCCCTAAAAGTATGGTGATGACTAAATCTTCTAGACTCATTAGGGTGATTTACTAAATGAGGAATATTCTTGTTGAACAAGCTGTAAGTTCTTAATATTGTTTATAAATTTTAATATTTTTAACTATCAAATTTTCTAATCATTCGTAATATCTACATGAAATTATTTGGGTAGGGGCCATCCTCCTTCCTGGTTGGTTAGTTTTAGATTCCAAGATTGTTTTGCTTAGATTTTCCTGAGAATGAACAGTTGGGGGGAGGGCATGGGAATCAAGAGACTGAGGCTTCAGCTCAGCCACTGTTGAGATGTATAACCTAAACCAAGTCAGCGCATCTCTCCATGCCTACTTTTTTTGTACTGTGGAAACAGGAATAGGTTTTCTGTTTTACTGGAATGGTGAGATAAATGTGATTGACAGAGGTAAATGCAAAGGCATTTTTAATATTTGATAATCTTTCTGTACCTGGCTCATGGCACAGAGCGTATCAGGGAGCAGAAAATCGTGTTTGAAGGAAGAACAAAACCCACCTCTGCAGAAGCTGATGGTGCTCCTCAAGTAAGAAAAGGAGATCTAACCTTAGGGAACCAAATGGTGGGTCAGGTTAACCACAACAAACATAGGGAATCTACATTCACCCAGCAGGACTGGCATAAAAGCTTCAGCATCTCGCCAGCAAAACCAGAACCACCCATTACTGTATGCCACACAGATACACAAAAGAAGGCCGAAATGACACTAAAAACCTGTTCTGGTTCTCAATGCATTCAAAATGCATCATTTTCTTTTTAATGATCCTCTAACTAAGAGATCAAAGTATTCCCACATCCTCTTTTTAACCTACAATCAACTTTGCAGTGGAATGAGACAGTGCTATAAATAGCACAAGTCTATTAATAGCAAGTGTCCTTACTGTTAAGTGAGAAATTTTTAATTATCTCAATCCACACCTTTTAATAAAAAGTACTGTCAAACTCATTCTCGGAGGTACAGGGGTCTCTTACCCAACTGTATGTGTGCTCTCCACTTCCCACCGCTGAGAAAGCCACCCTGTCTCAGGGTCTGGAGCTCCATCTCTCTGAAGACCCCAAACTTCCAGAATACCTGGGATCAGGGGGAAGCCAAGGAGGGATGCTCAGGTGCAGAGCGAGCAGGGAGAAATAGAGCCAAGGATCACCCTCTCTCTCCACCAGGCTCTAGAGGAGAGAACCTAGACTCTTGTGTTTTAAATCAGTGGAAGCAGAGCATGCTGGTGATGAGGCTAAGACTACACATGGCTTCAATGGAACATGTTGACATTGATGCTAATTAGATGCTGGAGAACCAACATATTCGTGAACAAGGAAGTGTGAAAATTTGTTGGCCATGTCACTTGTGTGAACTGCCTACCTAATTTTCATGCAGCACAACAATCACACATGTCACTGAAGGTGTCAGATTCACACGGGTGTTTGAGTCTCGGAACACTGATCAGAGATTACCATGTTCAGCTTTCCTACGTTGTTGCTCACTGAGCATGCCTGTTTACTCACATCTTAAAGCTGAAGACAACATTTCTGAGTGAGCAAGAACCTGAGTTGTTACAAGAGCATAGAGAGTTCCTGGCACAACCTAAAACGTGACGAGCTGAGATTCATGGAGGCTCAGAGCACTGTATTGAGATTCCAGGGGCAAAGACTGCACCTCCTAGTTTTCTGATGTGTGACTCTGCAGCCAAACTGCCATTTCTCTTCTATTCACTTGAATAGATTCTCCATCCCACACAAAACCATCCTTCATTCTAAACTGCCAAGGATATATAGTAACAGGAAATTCAGAATTGGGGTAGGAAGATGACTGAATTTTGGCTCACTAGAAGGAAAAGCTTCCTCTCAGCATACAGGGTGTGGTTTGGGCTTCTTAATGACCATTCCGGGTCAGGACTCCAGACACTGGAAATCACAAAGCCAGGGAAACTAGTTTTGCCTTTTCTAGATGTTCTCAGTCCCATGCATAGGCCCTGGGCTTCATGAGGCACCATTCTCATAGTTAAGTGTGAGTGAGGAAGTCCTGGGCGCCAAGATAATAGCTCTGTGGGTTTAAGGACCCTGTCATCGTGATCCTGCACACACAGAAGGAGCTTATTTCGGCAGACCACATGCCAAAGCAAAAACAGGGTTAGCTTCAAACTTTACAAAACCTTTAGAAGCAAATTTATGTCACTGCACAAGAAGTATTGGTTTGACTTTCTGTACACATTTGGGTAAATAAATCACTATAAATTCTGAATGGAGTATGAAAGTCTGCCTTTTCTTCTTATCAATAATTGCCCCTCCAGTACAAGTCTTCTCTGTGGGGATTTGTAGATTTAATATGCATCATGATAACCAAAGAAAGGTTAGAACAAACCAAAAGACAGATTTATCTGCCTGATTTAAAAAAAAACTCTAGACCTTCATCTGTGAACTCCTGTACACACCAAAATAAATAACAGCGTCATTCTAAAGCAAATGCTGCCTATATGCTGAAGAGGAGGAGAAGTATTTCAGTACAAGTATATCTTACAAAACTCCAGTCCTACAAAAATGCACTCTCCCATTTTACACTGTAAAGTCCTATTTAAATTTCTCCTATTTAGGCACAGGACAAATCAACCTCTCACCTGGAAATCAACAACCACCAAGTCCTGTTCATTTTACTTCCTGAATATCCAATATGGCCTCCACGCCACACCTTCCCTCGCATCTTAATCATTTTGCACCCTGGGTCAATCTCAACCCCTCTGACCCATTTCCCAAAAATCTAAAAAGATGATCCAAAATTGCAAATCCTTCATTTCCTTTGATGTAAAATCCAGTGCCCGACCGTGGCCACATGGTCTCACCTGTCTGTCACTCCACAGCATCCCACTTTCCTCCCTCCTTTATACCAGGCAATTACTTGTAGTTGTGTGAATGTGCCCAGTGCTCTGGACACCCATTCCCTGGACACATTGTAGATGGTCTTAGCAGCATAGTGGGGCCCCAACTTTCCTTTTCTATGCCTGTACAACTCCTTTTAGTGCAAATACTGCACTCAGACTTTACTTCTTCCAGGGGAAACATTTCCCGCACATACCTGTCCTTTCTCACCTCATCACCCTGTCCTTAATTCCTCCATTTCATAGCACCCATCACATTACTATCTGTCTCCCTCATTAGAAGATTATAAGGCTGGGATTAAGAAGCCTTCTTACTCCACTGGCTAGCACATGTTACAGAACTCATAAAATGAAGAAACTGTCATTGTTCTATGGTTCCAAATCAGCACAACCCTTCCCACACCCCAAGGGTTATGCACAAAAGCACAGAAATGAGAATTGGGTATTAACTGTTGCTCTTTGCTCAAATAAACTACTGAAGAAAAAGAAAACTACTAAGGTGACTTTTCATTAGTGATGACAATTATTATGAAAGCACAGAAAATAGTGCAATGGGAAAAAACTTAACTCAGTTAACTCTGAAGTCAATGAGATACTGGGATGAATTTAGATAAGTAACATAAACCTGGGTCTGCGGTTTTCTGGGAGAATTTACAGTCTGGGAATGTGCTTAACATCATATTTGGCAATAAGGAGTGCACAGAATAGGTATGTGGTGGGGGAAAAACTGTGGCATGCAGGTCAGAATGGTGGGGACCTCAAAGAGGGACATTTTTGACTAGAAGGTAATGCAAAAAACCATTCTGGAGTGTTGGGGATGTTCTGTCATGATCTTAGTGGTGTCTGCACTGAGGTACGTATATACGAGTAAAAGATACACCGCTCTGTATACTTAATGTCTGTGCACTTACTAGGTGTAAATTCTACTTCAGTAAGATCTTCTAACTAATAAAAGAAACACACTCTCTCTGGCGTAGAACTCAGCCCCAAAGAAATCAAAGAATGCTCTCACGGTGATGGTTCCTGGTCACTGACAGCAGTGACTCTTAGCCCTGAGGCAACAGTCAGCAAATGCATTTGTGCACAGGGATCGGCAATAGGCAGAACGAATGTCTCTCACGCACATATCACAATGTCCCGAAGGTATAGAGATGCTCCCTTACTTAATATAACACATTTATTTCATGGTGATACCAAGTTCTCAGTCACACTGTTAAAGTGTATTTTCTTTATTAACAAAGAACTCATGTACAACCACAAACAATCCTTTTGGGTCTCAATCGGTCTTTTTTTTTCCCCCCTCTCTCCCTCTTTTTCTCCCCCTTTCTCTCCCCTTTCCCCCTCTCAGAAATGAAGCTTGGAATATTAACTGATGCTCTTTAACCACAACATAAACTACTGCAAAAATGAAGTTGAAGATGACTTTTCATTAATGAGAATTTCTTTCTCTCCAGCTTACAGATAAAGTCTAAACACAATCAAGTCAGCATCCAAGCTGGCATCCACCCACCTCACTGGTCTCACGACTCCAAACACAGCCTCCAATCCCACAGGACGGCTTTACTCACTGCTTGGCAAACAGGTCTTTCCCACTATAGCTCCTCCACCTTCGCCCCTAGCTGTTCCCTCTCCTCCTCCAGACCAGTCTCCTAGCAGCTATCTCAATCTTTGGCTTTCTTTAAGGACAGGACTCAATTCCAACTACCTTAGAGGAGGATATGTGGTGGGGGAAAAGGTCTCCAGACCACCTAAGCTGAACCTCTTCAAAACTCCTTCAACATGGACTACTTACATCCACAGCTAAGTAGCTGAGTACCTTAAATGTGTATAAATATTAATAATATTAACAGCTGACATTTCTATGTTCCAGCCACTGAAATGCCTGTTCTAACTACTTAGAGCATTACCTCATTTAATCTTTATTTAATCTTATTATAGGGAAGGTACTAGTTTTACAGATCAGGGAACTGAGACAAAGAAATTCTAAAAAGTTGTCTAGTATCTGTTAGTTGGCAGGTGGCAAAGGTAAGATTTGTTTTTTTGTTGTTGTTGTTGTTTTGTTTTCTTTTTTTTTATTAAAACATTTTAAAATTTACATATACTTGCCATTAATTGTAATCCCCGTGTATTCCCCATCACCATCTCACCAGTGCACCATCACCTCAGTCCCTCCTGCTCCCATCTTCCCTCAACCCTCCCCCTCCCCTCCCCACCAGGTGTCCC
>JAGFMF010011803.1:15174349-15186142 GCA_019455555.1 Galemys pyrenaicus
GTGTTATATTGAAGAGCAGTGGTGAAAGAGGACAACCTTGTCTTGTTCCAGATCTTAGGGGAAAGGATTTTAACTTTTTGCCATTGAGAATGATACTGGTATGGGCTTGTCATATATGGCCGGCAAAGGCAAGATTTGAACCCAGGCAACTTGACTCCAGAGCCACCACCCTATAGGGCCTTTGTTTACTTCCTTTGTATTTTGAAATAATTTTAGGCTTACCGAAGAGTTGCAACGATAGGCGTTCCCGTACTTTCACCCAGCTTCCCCTATGTTAACATCTTACATAAGTATGGTACATTGATCAAAACTTAAGAAATCGTGACTGTTACCAACTATTTGCTACACTATTTACAGGCACCTGTGTCCTTTCCTGCTCAAGATGGCACTTTAAATTTAGTAGTCATAATTTCTTTGTCTGCAGCCTGTGACAGCTGCTTAGTCTTCCCTTGTGCTTCTGTGTCCCTTTGACATGACCCTCTCTTTTTTATTTTTTTCTGCCCCTCTCCTAAAATCAACCATTTTCTCCAAGGAACTGATAAGGCTGTTTTATCATGGATCTAATCAAGTCAGTTTCTTAGGGAAATTGACAAATTTTATATTCCTAAGTATCTCCTCTGACACTATGCCTAACATACAGTAATTAGGAACTATCAGTATGTACGAAAATTTCGAGGGCAGAAAAGAGCAATGGCAACTTACACACGCCAGAGTGAGTGGACAGACTTCCTCTCCTGACCTATCCCTCTGGGTATAAAAGGCAAGGGTATAAAAAGCCTCACACAGTCCCCAGCACACAGTAAAACTACAGTAAGCAGCAGTTCCTTCTCTACGTCTGACTCTGCACCTGCCTTAAGACATTGTGATGCACCTTCCTTAAAACCTCTGCCAAAAAATATTACACACACTGCTTTTAAAAAAAAAAATGGGGCCCCCCTGGTGGTGCAGTGGGTTAAGCAACACACTATGAAGCAAAACGCAGTCACTGCAGCACGAGTTCGATCCCTGCGGCCAGCCAGGGAGGGGACCCACATGGCGCAGCAGACCTCTCCTGCTGTGCCCGCTGCTCCCCTCAGCAGTGTATTTCAGTCCATCTGCCTGTTCTGCTCCCCACTCTGTCTGGTGAATCCTCTCACCTCCCGCGACTCTGGCCTGTACCCCAGCTCTTGTGTGCATAAATAAATAAATCTTTAAAAAAAAAATCTTAGAAGAAAAAAAAAATGAATGGGGAAACGGCTCTGCAGGAGACATAGATGACATTCCCATGATACAGCTGGAGGGTGGCTGAGGGGGGTCTTAAGTGGAAGGCACCTGAGGGAACTGCTCCCCTTGCCCTTCCCCGGAGCTTCATGGACCCTTGAGAAAGAAGTGTCCTGGAGAAATGTTTCCTTCAGAGTGGTTTTCGTCTAACCCACATCCCCCTCTCTTAAGAGCACAATCTTGGAGACACTAGAGGATCAAACCAAGCAACCTAAGTACTCTCCAGATGCCAGGGATCCAGGCCCACATAGAGTAAGTTAAAACTCTATGAAGCAGAAGTTTCACTTCCACATGAGGGTTTTGTCCAGGTGTCTACATGAAAAATAAAAGGTAAAATCTCAACAAATGAAGAAGGAAACATTCAGATTTTACTCCGCTCAAATCCAGGGGGCCACATGAACCCAAAGACCAATACTAACTTCTTAGTGAATAATCAAGTGAATAATCTTTATGAGAATAAAGAGGTTAAAACCAATGTGAATCACAATGAAAACAGCAGTTTATAGGTGTTAAGATCTCACAAGTTTCTGGTAGTGAGAAAACCTGATGTCGGATTCTTCACATGACTCCAATGACCTCATTATTTCATCACCAAAAGAAAATCAGATAAAACCTTGAGCAACAGAAAACATTTAAATAGATGTGTATGTATATATATGTTAATGTTTTAAAAGATATATATGTATATACATGAGGTAATAATGGTGTTTATTAGGCTATACATAATTCACATTTTTTTTCAAAGACCTGTACTTGTGGCCCGAACTCATACCTCAACCAAGTTATCAAAACATGTCTTTTACATGATGATTTTACTTTCAAAGAGTGGGTTGTGGGCAAACTGGCTTATTAGAATGACAACCAAACCTCACTGTAAGTCAATTAGAAAGCACTAATATTAAGATTTAAAAAAAAAAAACACCGATGTTATTAAGCAATCAGTTTTATAAATTACAGTGAGACCTCCTCTACCCCAATAAATCTCAGGTTTAGTTTCTACTATATCATTCTATTAATACTAGAAACATTATCCCAAACTTACAATTACATATTCATTCATCTCAGCAAACACATTCTCAAGTGATTGTGAAAACTTACTCCAAAAAATTGGCTCATCATACATGTCTCCCAATTTGAGTAAGAAGCTAAAGTACCTGAGCTACCACTTTCATCAGTTCTCTCAAAATGAACTAATTAGCTGACAAAAGAGCAAAATATTAAAGAGAGGTGAACAGAAAAAATGCCAACTAAAGACAATGAATCTAAAGATCATTATGGCTAAGAAAAGGACTTAAAAAAAAAAAACCAGCTTTCTCAATTTGGTCAACAAAACATAATTAATTAAAAGTACTGGATCCTGATTTCTTTTTCTTTTTTTAAAGATTTATTTATTTATGCATACAAGCACTGGGGTATAGGCCAGAGTTATAGGGGGTGAGAGAGTCCACTAGCCAGAGTGGGGAACAGAACAGGCAGACTGACTGAAACACACTGCTGGGGGAAGCAGCGGACGAAGCAGGAGAGGTCTGCCTACTCCATGTGGGTCCCCTCCCTGGCTGGTGGCAGGGATCGAACTCGTGCTGCCGTGGCTGTGGTTTGCCTCACAGTGCATTGCTTAACCCACTGTGCCACCAGGGAGGGCCCTGGATTCTGATTTCTTATACACTCTTTAAAAAAGAAAAACTGTTAAACACTACAAGAAAGCACTAAATTCTAGATCATTTACTTAAAAATCTTTTTTGAAAGCCTGTTCTGGGTCTGCTATAGATAGCAAAAGGATTTCTGACTAGCAAAGGAGTGACTAGCAAGAAAACTATTCTCCAGGCAGATCTTAAACATACATTTAGGGAGATAGCAATAGATTAAAAAGTAACAAATCTGGAAGCCCTCCAATTTCAGTATCTGAGGTATTTTCATTTGTAGATAAAAAGTAATAGAGATATTCCATTACTGCTAAGCATATAAGACCCCTGTGTGTTTTCAGAATTACTTAGCTAGAATACTGTCTTTTCCTTCTACTTCTACAACCCAGGAACTCATAAATCTCTCCGGACACACCACAGTCTCTGCAGAAAATAGACTCTAAAGGCCCTGCACAAGGAAAACTTTAGTCCTAAGCATGTCACTTTCGTTGAAGCTCATTAGCAAAATGGTCACTAATACCTGTATCAAAGGATTACGAAGATTAGCACAACAAGGATTATAAAAAGCAACATTTCCTGTTTCATAATCCCCAGGTTTTGACTTATTATCAACAATCAGATGATGAACCAGTCAGTTTGTACTCTTTGAAAATAATTTATTTTAAATAATTGTATATATGTATTTTTCAGTTCTTTTTCCTTTTTTCTTTTTCACTGAGGTAGCATTGATTGACACACTGTCTGTCACTGAGACATAGGATCACACCTCCTCAGATGCAGGTCACACCACACCCACAGGCAAGGCGCCCACAGCCCTCCACCAGAGTCCACTGTGCCCCCTCCTATGTTTTCCTACCTCTCCATCTGAAGCCATTTTATTGAACAAACTATTATCTGGGAGTGTAAGATCTGCTTGTAAATCACTAATAAGGGGGCGGAGGAGGAAGAGAACTGTGAAGGAAAAACAAGCAGAATTGGTAGCAATATATAGAAACTCTGGTTTCTTGCTCATCGTTTACATTTATTTCCTTTGCGTACACTTTGGCCTGGGTAGTACATCTGACAGTCATGTGTTCAAAACAAATCTTTATCACTTTGAACTTGAGAGTCCTGAATTTCCTCACACATGAAATTCATAAATGCATGAACCTGCTAGAGAGAAAATGACAATTTTCTAGAAGAAAAGTTTAGGAAAGGCAACGTAAGATTTTTTTTCTCCCCTATATCCTCTAAACTAATATATTATTTGGCATAAGTTTAAAGGCATTCCTCTCATTTAACTTTCCTATATTCCAGGGAAATTGCCAATGATTTTTTAAAAAAATAAGCCTCTTACTTTATGTAGTCAAAATGTCCCGAGGGATTTTGTGTAACACTACTGGGTAACAGGAAGAAGCCAAGTCACAGTCAGTTTACCTGACTTAAAAGCAAGCTCTAACACTCAGAAGCTTACTGTCTTACATAAATTATTTGACCTCTCTATGCCTCAGTTCCCTCATCAGTTAAATAGCAATATTTAATTAATAATATTTAATAATATTAGTGTCTTCCCCAAAGAGTTGTTATAAGAACAAAATGAGTTAAGATTTGTAAAGTGCTCAGAACAGTATACAGCACAAAGAAAGGGTTATAAAAGCAACTATGACACCAAAGCAAATAAAGTTGCAATTCATTTTGTTGGTAAAATATTACCTAAGCATGGTTTGAATCTCATTCCAAGAAATGGAGTTTTCCAAGTGGTCATACATAGTGCTTTACAAGAAACAGTTTAGAGGCAGCAGAGTGAACCGCTCTGTATGGCCCTCAACTAGTCAGGTAAACCTCTCCTTGAGTCTGCTTCTTCATCTGTAAAATGGGAATAGTAACAATTATCTAGCAGGCACAGTGAGAAGGTAAACTGAGAAAATATAGAGATATGGTTCAGGACACAGACAGAGCAAAATATTACATGCTCAAGACATGAGACATTTTCCCCCTCCCAACCACATGTACAGGGATTCTATTGTATAGGTAGGGGGGTACCTACCGTACAGTCTACAGCAACATCTCTAAGCAGTCATGAATACACTACTCAAATACTGCAACATGGACGCCCTGGGCAGTACACTGAGGTTTTATCATGGTTGTTGGCCTACCTGAAGAAGCTAGAACCAACCAGGACAAGAGTCTATGTACAGATTTCACCAGGTCAGAGGAAGAGGGGGGCCCTGCCACTGACAGTCACGAACAAAGCCAGGACTGGGACTCCTCTCCAAGCCCAGCAAAGAACAAAAGGTCTAAAAACAAACACCAGAAACTAAGAATCTTCCAGTGATTCAGATAAACAGCCCTGAACTGATTTGTTTTGTTAGCTTTTCTGGCCCTCCGACCTCTCTGAAGGAGATTTTGACTGTAATTCAAAGAAAAAAAAAAAAAAAAACAACTTGAGAAATGGATTGTGTTTAAAGGAAACTGAAAGAAAAATCACAATGACTGCTTATTTGGGTGAAAGGAAAACCAAGTCAATATGTTGGTTCATTCAGACAAAAACAGACCCCCTTGCAGAAGGATTTTTATGGTCAAATAAAGCACCACCTCCAAATAAATTATTTTGTGTTTCCTAAATATCTGAAACTTCAAGAAATAGTGCCACTTTTTCAACCTTTTCACAGGTAAAAATTGGGTTTATAATTTTTTGTAAAATGTCCCTTGAGAGTTTAAGCTTTCTCTGTGGCTGAATAATAAGGAGCGGACTGTACCAGGCAAAGTGGAGAGTCCCAAGATGTACACAAGGACGAACAATAATAAATTCACTTTCTTAATTCTAGTTTGGAAAAGGACTTAATAATGCCTTCCAATTGTAAAAATCATGTATCACTATATATGGGCTACTGGTAGTTTGATTAATGGGACAAACATTTGGAGGTGCAGTTCCAATCTCCGAGCATCGTGTCACTTCTAGTCACTACTAGTAGAATGGTGGTGCACGACCATGACAAAGAATGGATTCCATTGTGTGGAAGCAGAGCCAAAGCCTTAGTCTTGCAAGAATCATGAACCATCCAATTCAATGGTGTTGAGAATTCCTAAGCACCATGAAGCAGAGTGGGCTTCAGCACTCAGCTAGACTATGAACATGCTTAGATTCGTTTTCCTTTCTCAGTAAATGAAGTTCAGTATATTTCTTCTCTTATTTTCATTTTATCTTAGCTACAGTCAATCCTCTTTAAAGGATCTATGAATCCAACATGAAAGTGCTGTGAAATCAGTTCATACAAGACTTGGATGTTGTCATTACTCAAAGAGGATGAGACCTCTCTGAAATAGAACCCTGACTGTCCCAACAACTGTCAAAAAGAAAACCCAAATAACTGGTTCCATGCAATGCTTTTATCATTCTTAAATTGGCTCCACAGATATAACATTTGCATGGTTCAACAATGAGGGGCCCAACAGAGACTCAGCCCTCCCCTGCCCACTCCAAACACATAAAACCAATGGATAAAATATAAGGAAAGAAATGTTTCCATATGCAGTGAACTTTGAAACAAGAAAGGGAAATGCACAGATGTCAGAACAAGAACTCAAAATCAGAACTGTTGAGAGCAAGCTCTCAACTCAATAAATCACTAAGGATACAGAAATATGCTTCATATAATAATAAAAGCAAACTTAACTGATTTATTGATGATTATTAATGATTAAAAGTATGACACCAATGAAACATACTCAGAGTAACAAATGAGACAATAAGATCTAAGTAACAACCCAGCTTGACACATCTAGATTCTCATCTAGAGCTTCCAAATAAAATCGATGGGAAAAACACCATTTAAAGTGGGTATTTCTTAATTCCTTAAAAAAAAAAAAAAATTCAGTGATTCAAGTCCCTAGCACAGATTTTTTTAAGATTTTCTCACCTATAGGGTTGTCTTCAGCCTTTAGGAAATGTACAGAAAAAGGGGCCTCCCTGGTGGCGCAGTGGGTTAAGCAACGCACTATGAAGCAAACCGCAGCCACTGCAGCACGAGTTCAATCCCTGCTGCTGGTCAGGGAGGGGACCCACATGGCACAGCAGACCTCTCCTGCTGTGCCCACTGCTCCCCTCAGCAGTGTACTTCTGTTGATCTGCCTGTTCTGCTCCCTGCTCTCTGTGGTGAATCCTCTCACCGCCCCCACCCCCCACACCTCTGGCCTGTACCCCAGTGATTGGATGCATAAATAAATCTTTGAAAAAAAAAAAGACATGTACAGAAAAAAATGAAAGATTAGAAGGCCCCTTAACTAATCTATACTCTTGAAAATAAAAACACTTGATTTGCAATTGGCCAAATGAACTAGCACAAAACTGGGCCACTCTTAAATAGAAATGTTATGCATTAAAATAACAAATATACATAACATTTCATTACAACCTAATTCAACTATTTTCCATAGTAAAGTAAAATTGTAAATGTTTCAGCACATTTTAAAAAGGTTATTACTGAAGCACAAATATGTTTAAATACATAAGTTTATAAAGACATTTTATTTGCAAATCATTATTAAACCTCTGAAGTCTCATCAGACTCCTCTAAAGAATACTAAAAAACCAATTTGACCTGAAAATTGGAAACTAAGGGGAAAAAAAAAAGCATTTAATTCATTTTTTCCTGTACAAACTATACCACAGAGTCACTGGAGGTGGTAACTGGAGATGTTTCTCTAAAAGCATTCCTGTTAATAAGTGAAGAAGAGAAAGCAGAAATGAAAATATCATCATTTTGTAAACATAATTAAATCTCTGGTCTAGATTGAACTGTCAGTGGGGGCTATAACATCAATCAAAGGCCAACCTGAAGGAAAGGCACACCACCCCTGGGAAGAAGTCCTGCCGAAAAATGGGAGCCTGAATCAAATCAAGCCTATAGATTTGATTTCCAACTTATAGGAAATGCAGGGGAAAGAGGAACACGCTAGATAATACCTCAGAGAAACAATTAGCAAAATCCAGACTGTGGGAAATGGGGTTTTCCCCACTGTTAAAACATATGTTTAAAAATGATTTGCACATAAAGATCTTTTATTTTAACAAATAATTGGGAGGAGGCGGGAGGGGGATGAAAGATGAAACCTATGACTTTAAAGAGACTGAAGCAAACGAAATGTTTGGACCTTGTTTATTCAACGGAATACAGATTTTTAAAAAAACAAGTGTAAAATAGACAATATGGAAATAATGAAACATGACTAAATATTTGATGATTTTAAGGAATTGCCATTTTGAAGGTATGATAATCTGCATATTTTTAAAGAGTCTGTATCTTTTAGAGATACATACTTAGATGATAAATAGAATTTTCTTTAAAAATAATTGAGTTGGGGGTCAATGATGGTTAAAAACCAAAGTAGGACATAATTGGTTTATGAGTGCCTATGGTATGTGAAGATTCATTATTTTAGTCTCTTGATTTCTATAAGTCTGAAATTTCCCACAATAAAAATCAGAATAAAAGGAAATGTTTTTTTGGGCCTCTTCAGTGGTGCAAGGGGTTAAGGCACAGCACTATGAAGCTATCTGCAGACACTGCAGAACGAGTTTGATCCCCGCTGGGGAGGTGACCCACATGGTGCCGTGGACCTCTCCAGCCTCACCCACTGCTCCCCTCAGCAGTGTATTTCAGTAGCTACAACTGTCCTGCTCCCCATTTTGTCTCTGGTGAATCATCCTCTCATCCCTACCCGCCTCCCGCACACCTCTGGTCTGTAACCCAGTTCTTGTATGTATAAATAAATAAACCTTTAAAAAAAAAGGAAATGGTTTTTCAATGAGGTACACCTGAAACTTAAATAATGTTATAATACAATATACTTTTATCTTAAATGGTTTTTGTTTCATTCTGCCTGAAACAGTACTGTTCCATGCATCTATATTAATGGCAGTCTTCTAAACATTCTGCCTCTGAGGGTGCAAAAGCCCCAGCTGACCATTCAAGTTGCACAGAGGCAATGTTCTAAATATGAGTAATAATTATCAGTCACAGATCAGTGCGCTATTTTATCATCAGAAAGACCCAGGAGATATAAAGGGCCTTAGAATTATGATGAGTTATCAAATTCAACTGCACATAGGTGATTTCTGCAATGGTTGAATACTCAATTCTTTCTACTATCCTATAGCGCATATAAAATGATATAAGCACAGTGTGCATAAAAACTTGTACAAGGATGTACATGATGCCCCAATAGCAGAAAACTAAAACAAACCCTTGTTCAGTGGCAGGAAAGGAACTAAAAAATTAAAGTTCATATACACTGGACTATCACTTATGTAAAATGAGGTTGAGGAGGATAGAAAATGAAAGTTCACAATACAGGGGAATTTTGAGAGAAAGTGTGTATATAGAACAATGTCATTTCTGCTATCAACAACAAAAAAACTTTGTATAGAAAAAGACCAAAATATGAAAATATTTTCATATTGAAAATATGAAATTAACAATAGTTAATTTCTCTAAGTGGTAAAATTATAGATAATCTCATTCCATTCTTTGTGCCTTTTTGAATTGATCAATTTGTCTATAATAATCCTAATAAGGCAGAGAGATCCACTACTCCCTATTCTACAATTCAGAAATCCAAATAGTTTTGAAAATACATTTTCAAAAGTTAGCCAAAATCTCATTTAGCTATAAAATCTGACCAAAACTGACATTAAGCTGCTTGCTATTTATCCCCATTTAGTGTGAATAATTACAGGTTCACTGCAAAAATACAGTGCTTGCAAGTACTGCCCTAGATCCCACTAGAGGTTCAATATCACCCTCCAAAAACCCCAAAATTTGACTTTTAAAACATATCTAGTCCCAAGAAATTTCAAGTGAGATTATGGACCTGTATCAATTAGTAACATTGCCAGCATTATCATTTTTAGGCTTTAAAAATGGGACTCATACTCAAAAAGGTTGCTATTAATTATTATAAATCTTTAAATGGCAACATTATAAAAAACAACAAAAAGTGGTCTTTAATGAACAGAATTATTATTCCCAATGCATCAGCAGTGGCAAACACTGGGCTTCCATCAGATGACTTCAGTAGCTGAGGCTTACCAAGCCCTGGCATGTGTCTGGAATTATATTCCTTCCAAACTTTACTAACTTAGGTGATGTTGCTTCAGGAGGTAGGGACTATTTTGGGATCTGTCCTGCATACGAAGACACAGATGCCCAGAGAGGTCAGTAACCTGACCCTCAGCAGCCATGTTAAACCCTTACTAGTTAAGCAAGTGAGGGGACAGCTGTGCTTCCTGGAGCATCTCCACTGTTTTTAATAGAGGTAATAACATCACAAGTAAAGCAGAGACAACAAACTTGTTTTTAAAACTCTTTTTTGATTTGTAAACTAAACAAACTTGATCTACAAATTACTGAGAAAGGATAAATACAAAGCCATAACATATAATTTTGAGTATTACTACCATTAACTCTAACCACACCAAAGTTATTTGAAGATGTTCTATGAGTGTAACGATATAATTTTCTATACCACAGAAAATCTCCCAGTAATCTTTTGGAAATCAGTGTGGGGAACATTTTTTGAGGTCTCTCCAGAAAAGGCCAAGTTTCTACTCACAGGACAGTTTGACATTTCCAAGAACAAACTCTCCACTATCTACTTTTGAGGTTTCCTTGGTGTCTCTGGGATATAAAACCCAGTAATTTACTTTACCTACTGAAGAGCACAGCAGAAATAGTCTTGACTTCCTTTTTGCAAGCCAAAATTCACAGATATTTGGGGTGAACCAACCAAAGGGTAAAAGGAACTTTCTGAAGGGTTTTTCTGGCTAAGGATATAAAACTTTAGCTGGAAATCCACAACCTCCCAGGACAAGTGAACAAGTTCAAGCTGAAGGATACAAGTCAAACCCTTCAGACCACAACAATGTTTCAGTGTTTCCTGTCTCTAATTTTTGTAACTAAGATAGAACTGAACTTCAATTGAAGAATTCAAAAAAGAAATCATACTTATCAAACTTTGACTAAATTATCTTTTACTACAAGTAGATGACTTAACTCAATTTAAAACTACTGCTCTCGGAAGTCCCGGTGGCGCAAGGGGTTAAGCACTGCCCTATGAAGCATCTGCAGCCACTGCAGCAAGAGTTCGATACCCCACAAGGGCGGTGACCCACATGGTGCAGCAGACCTCTCCTGACTCTGCCAGATGCTGTTAACAGTGTACTTCAGTCCATCTGCCTGTTCTGTTCCCCACTCTGTCTCTGGTGACTCCTCTCACCGCCCCGCCCCATACCTCTGGCTTGCACCTCAACTCTTGTATGCATAAATGAATAAATCTTTAATAAAGAAATAAAATTACTACTCTCAATTTTTAGACATAAAGTAACCATACAGAAGTAATTTCCTTACTACCTTTTCTGTTTGTTTTGTTGTTTTTAACAAAGGAACCACATTATGCCTTAGGCAAAAATGTGTAGTAATTCCAAAAAAAAAGGCAAAGGGTGGCCATCTTAACAAAACTTACAAGAAGTATTTTAGGAATATCTTAAAACACCATTTTAAATAAATTGAGGCGATTTAGTAGAAAATCAAAAAACTTCTATCCTATGGATAGTTGGGTTGTGCTGTTTTGGTTTCCATTTTCTTAGAGAGTGTGAGCAAACAAGTCCATGAGCTCCTGCTTCCATGCTCTCCCATTCTACAATCCTACATGGCCAATACTACCCTCTATCTTATAACGTTAAATAACATGCCTCAAAATAGGCACATTCTATATACCCAAAAGACACAAATACACTGATTCAAAAGAATACCTGCTCCCCTATGTTTATAGCAGCACTACTTACAATAGGTAAGACCTGGAAACAACCTAAATGCCCAAAAACAGATGAGTGGATCGGGAAGCTGTGGTA
>JAGFMF010011803.1:15186201-15218278 GCA_019455555.1 Galemys pyrenaicus
ACGGGAGCACGAGGGACTGAGGTGATGGTGCACTGGTGAGATGGTGATGGGGAATACATGGGGATTACAATTGATGGCAAGTATATGTAAATTTTTTTACATTTTATATTAATAAAAAAATAAAGAAAAATAATTAAAAAAAAGAAAAAGAACGGAAGAGGAAAATTGAAAAAAAAAAATAGGCACATTCTAAAGAAATCTGGCACAGCGCAAGGGCCAAGTAAAAGGATCCTAATTCCCAAGTTACAGGTACATTCTGAGAGGTGAATAAAGATACATGTCAATAAAATGGTTATGCTAACTACTTCCTTTAAGTATTAATTCCTTAAATTAAATATTAGCAACCTTTCTTTAAAACAATGCAATAATGTCATATCTTCTGACAATTCAGGCAAACCTGTTGTTATTCCCAAAATGGGTCCCATTTTCAAACTTTTTCATTTTTCATTCCTCATTCAGAACCCTTTCATATTTTTGACTAATTCATGTCTTTTTGGATAGTCTTTTCCCCCACCTCCCCCTGAAATGGTAGAGTTGAAACTAGTTCAGAGTCACATTTATTGCTACTGTCTACACATTTGCAGATATCTATAGCAATCCTCCTTGGCTTCTTACTCATTTTTCTTATGCTTCAGAAATTAAGTATAGAATATTCCTAATCACGACACAATCTGCTCCTCTATTACGGCCTGTGGTTTAGTTTCTCTGTGCTCCTGAATGCTCAGGAGTGCAACATACTTTCATATATGTTCACACTCACATACATCAGTATTCAGCTCATAATTCAATTTATAGTTTTTTTTTTAAAGATTTATTTATTTATGCATACAAGAGCTGGGGTACAGGCCAGAGGTGTGGGGAGGTGAGAGGATTCACCAGACAGAGCAGGGGGCAGAACAGGCAGACTGACTGAAACACACTGCCTAGGGCAGCAGCAGGCAAGGCAGGAGAGGTCTGCTATGCCATGTGGGTCCCCTCCCTGGCTGGCCGCAGGGATCGAACTCGTGCTGCAATGGTTGAGGTTTGCTTCACAGTGCGTTGCTTAACCCGCTGCGCCACCAGGGAGGCCCTCAATTTATAGTTTTAAGCTACTGTATGAGGTTTTCTTTAATATTTTCTTTTCTGAGGTCTTTTGTTCTTTAGTTGACAGATTTCTCTTTTAACCTCAATCTTACTGTAATCTTAATAGAGAAGCTGTTTCGTTAGACATAGTTTCACTGTGACCATAAACACACCAAATTCCCATTACATGAGAATCTGAGTGTCTGCTATGTACAGAAAGCTGAAAAATGCTGAGACAGTCAAACATCTAAAAGAGGTTTAACACAGGGTCTCCCTGGTGCCCTAGGGATTAAGTCTCAGCACTATCAACCCCTACTGCCTGAATTCAATCCCCAGTCAGGGAGCTAACCCACATATGGCACAGCAGACCTCTCCTATCTTACCTATTGCTCCCCTTAGCAGTGTATTTCAGTAAAATCCACTTGTTCTGCTCCCCCCTCTGTCTCTGGTGAATCCGCTCACCCCCACACCTCCATCCTATACCCCAGTTCTTCTATAGAAAAATAAGAGGTTCAATGCAGTGTTGTTTCAAGAGAAACTTAAGAGGTGCATCTGCTCAAGAATTGAAAAATGAGACAGTATTATATAAAGTAAAATCCTTGCTATGGGAAATCTCTGTAGGACTAGACATTTAGAAAAGCATTTTCTATATTATCTATTATCTATCCTTGTCCATAACAAAAATTTACATTTGAATCATTTTAAGTAGAAACTACATTTTTCCTACTTTCATGAACAAGCTATATTGAACATAATTCAATCTTTATTTGATGACTAAGAGTCCTAATGGACAGAAATTACAGCACTAAGCTATAGAACAATGATGCTTGGGGTTTAAACCAGGAGTGCAGGGCTATGTCCATATATGTTAATAATCTCAAATTACTGGGAAGTAGGGAATTTTGTACTAGATTTTGTTTTTTTGTCACTCTGTCACACAGACATTTTATGCAACTATAAATATTATAAGAAACAAGCCATGTACACTGCTCCTCTCAGGAGTGTATTTCAGTCAGTCTGCCTGTTCTGCTCCCCACTCTGTCTCTGGTGAATCCTCTCACCTCCCTGGACTCTGGCCTGTACCCCAGTTCTTGTGTGCATAAATAAATATATCTTTGAAAAAAAAAAAAGAAAAGAAATAGGCCATGTATCAGGAAAGGGACTAATTCTGATAGAGCACCTATTCTGTGCGAGGTCTAAGATAAATGTTGCAGTGCAGCTAGCAAGTGACCTGGCACGAAGCAGAACATGAGTAAACACTTGGCAAGTGAATGCCATCACTGTGCCGGCCTGAGCAGGACCTCTCCCTTATTGTTTCTAATTTGCCCTGACTTGGAAGCAGATAACCAAACATCAAGAAACATATTAACATGCGTCTGGCACGGTACTTTGCAAAAAGTGGCTGGGTACAGTATGGCAAAATTGCATGTGCTGAACCGAACTGAAGAGACTAACAGTGAGCACTTACAATATGCCAGAAACTGTGTTTTTTATATTATCTAAGAAAATGCCTATAATGCAGATAGGATCCCCACTTTATTGATGCAGAATTTGAGAGTCAAAGTGGTCATGGTTCTATAAAGCAGTAGCAGTGGAATGTGTGTGAATCCAGACAGTGTGAGGGCCGACTGAAACAGGTGGTTTTAAGCATAATACTATAGTGCTTCTAAATAAATGTATAGTAAATAAGTAAAGGTTAGAAAGACATGAAATATGTATATAATAACTCTTTTTTTCCCCCCTAGTAAACCCTTCTTTGCTGACATCCTGATTCTCAGGTATATTCTCAATATTCTCAGGTCACTAGATGTAAACATTATACTGACAAATCAAAGCAATAAACTGTGAAAACTAGGCAAGCAAAGTATGAGTTGAGCTCATACATACAGATGGGTTCCAAAGAAGTAGAAGCTTGAGAGATCTTTGTGTTTTAGGGTCATCAGGGAGGGCTTTAAGAAGACCTGAGCTCCAACAGTATAAGAGAAAAAAGGAATTGGGGGAAACAAGGGAGTATTTTATAGCTTAAGAATAATCACAAAGCCACTGTGAAATCAGGGGTGGAGGTCATAATAGATGAATAAATATACATGTAGTCTGGAACATTTATATCCACTGCAGCTGTAAGCTCCCATTCCTGCCAGATTTACTTGGTCATTCAAGCAGCTGGACAAACAAGGTTACAGATGGCAGTACCACTGAGTTAGGATATGGTAGCTAACTCAAAAGCCAAATCTGAAGCTAAGATTCCTTGCTCTCTTACAGCCCAGGTTCCTTGACTTGGAGAATGTGAGCACCCTCTATTATTTCCAAACCTTAAAAAGAAGGACATGCTGATGTAGGCATTACTTAAATACATGGTCTCATTTGTTCAAAAATCTTTCACTAGGTAGAAGCAGAATCACCTCTAATTAATGACACACCTACTGTAACTAGTGCCTGCAGATCCTCCCTGCCCCTAGGAGTCACAGGGATGAGAGACTGGGGCAGTGCCTGCTCTGCAACAGACACAAGGGCAAGTCAGGAGAAGTCAGCTCTCTTATACAGGGAATGGGGAGACCATCCACATTTTATGAGGGAAACTGGACATTTTAGCATGAGGTCCAAAGTAAAAACATTGTGCTCAACAGAGACCACTTAACTACCTGGTAGCTAAACCAGCAAACAGTTCATTAGTCTCTGGGTGGGAGCCCAAAGCGTAACCTGGCATGCCCCTGAAAGCTGAAGACATGTGAAAGTTTCTCACTTCAACAGGATATTCTGGGGGCTAAGTTATCTCTGGCAAACCTCCAAATGCTTTATCATTCAACTCCTTACAGAGAGGCACTCCCAAACTTGGTAGTCTTTCTCTCATCTCTCAGATATCAGCAGTGCAAAAGTATCAAAATAATACAGGTAAAACTCAAAACCCAATTCATGCATTTGTCTATATATTTCCTGAGCACTTCTGTGTTGTCAGGCACTGATGTAGGAACTGAGACTAAGTCACTCTGCAAATGGGAAGTGTACCCATCCATTATTATTTTCTTTACCCTGCCCAACCACTCAAAGTTCCAGACAGGGAGTTCTAAAACTCCATTAGCACCAAATCATTCTCCTTTCCCACGTCTGTGCCTCTGGTCAAGCTGTGCACACCTAGACACTCTCACCATACTTCAACCCAAATCCTCCCACCCTCAAAATTAGGTAAAGTCCTCCCCTTTCTCCTCCTCCTGGAAGCCCTGATTTCCATCTCATCCCAACAATGTCTCATTGCTCTGAACTAACAATTAAAGTGAGTACCACCATTAATTTACTTAGAAATGCATCATCCCCTAATTGACACATTTATTCAATAAATTCTGACTATCAGTCACGCACTGGCACTGTTTAAGGGCTGGAGAAACTGCAGCAAACAGTACTTGTTATTGCCTCCCCAAAGCCTCTCTCTTAGAGTTATTCTCTTATACCTCTTTTTAAAATTTTCCAGTATAGATCTGGGTTCATATTCAGTGCCTGACATCTTGGGCATCTTTGATCCAAGCTCACTCAAATTGAAGTTACATAAACTAATGGGGAACAAAAGCAAAAGAAGCCATTTCTAAATAAACTTCCACTTCTTGAAAACCTCAAAAGAAAAAGGAAGGAAAACAGGCTATGAAAGCAATGCTGAACCGACACATTTTACTTACACCGACAAAGCACCTCCAATGCCCCCTCCAAACGTCGAAAAGTGACCTTTTCTTTCAATCCTTACAGCTCCAGATGCAAGTGGTTTTTTTAAGAGACTTTGGAAAGGTTTAAAGCGCCCCTCAGTTTCCTAAACAGGTCTTTCTAAAGCTTTGTTTCTTTATGAATAACCCGCCTTATAAATCCTGCATATGTCACTTAACAGAGTAATGCAATGAGGTTCACTACAAGGAACTAGATTTGAGCTTCACGCACAAGTAAGCCTCAAAGAACACTTTGAACGCGATAAATCCAGAGACAATTTTAATATAAACAACAAAAGCCAGGTCCTGCTGAGGCGGGTGGAAGACTCCAAGTTCCCAAAAGAAGGGAATCAGTGAATTTCCTCCAAGGGAGTCGCGAGATCCTGCAAGGCGTGGGAGTTTCTGCAGGAGGTGAGGGAGATTTGAAAATATATATGGTTCTAAAGTGATTTGAGATACGACAGCAGGCACCCTAAGCGGGCGAGGGTGAAGCCCGGCTGTGCCATGCGGCGGAGACAGCCACCTGGGCACTCCCACCATTCTTCACCGCCGGGTCGGGACGCGAAATAGGAGGACCGCGCGCCTCACGGACGTGCATCAGCGCCCCTAGCCCCAGGGCCACCTGCCCTCGCCCCAGGACACCTCGCAAACCCATCCCGCCAGGTCACAGATGCCTCAGCCTCTCTAGGGACCTAAGAGCCAAGTGGGAGAGAGAGGGTCTCAGGCGACGGCCCGGCCCTGGAGCGTTACCCACCTGAGCAGACTGGAGAGGGGATGACTTGAGGAGCCGAGGCCGCCACTACTGCCGCCGCCACTGCCGCCCCCGGAGCCGCCGCCGCCGCTGCCGCCGCCGCCGCCGCCACCGCCGCTGCCCCCGAAGCCCGAGGAGAGCCGCTTCCCGGACAGCAGCTTCTCCACAGCCGGGAGGTGCCCGGTGCGGGCTGCCTCCAGCAGCTCCTGCTCCTTCCCCATCCCCAGGGCCGCCGCCCCCTAGATCCCCTACCCGGGGCAGCCTCGAAGCTGCACCGGTTCCCAAAGTTTCGGTCTCCGGGCAACGTACCCCCTAAACCCACCGGGGACGCCACCCCCCTCCCCCCCGCCTTATTCCCCCCCAAAACCTGTGCGTCACTTCCGGGATCTGGCGTCACGCGTCACCGCGCCCCCTTGCCCCGCCCCCTTGCCCACCTAGCTGGGCGGGGCTAAGCGAGCGGGCGCAGGTGGTGGCTCTCTTGCGCAAGTAGTGAACGCCTCTACACTAAGATATGCTTCTAAGGGCTAGAGGAAAGTGCCATGTTGGCACGCGCTGCACAGGTGGAAGGGAATAGACAGGAGCCACCTGTATGTACCTCCCGAAGTGTGCTCCTCCAAAGGTTTTGGGAGCCCACAGGAGCGGAAATACGGTAATTCATCCAGGCAGCGTAAAAACAAAGAGAAAAATGTGGTAATGCGCACGAAAATTTCCGTATCCGTTTTTTCAGCATGAATAAGTTTAATATGTAATGGTATAAGGACCTAGCGATAGAGAGGTAAATAAAATGCTCCCCACTGTGCCTCAAGAGAGGAATTTTTTTTAAAAAATAGCAACATACGTATTTTTTCATGGCCCCAACCCTGAAATAACTCGTTAAAGTGAAACGTTCATAAGAAAGACCACTCTCCCTATAGAATTCATTTCCTTTTACTTTGATAAGATTAACCAAACTGACATGAAAAAGGCAGGTTTGTGAAACTGACCTTGATCTGGACTGATGAATTGTAAAAATTATATAATTGGATAGCAACTGTGCCTGTTTTGTTTCTGGTGCTAGCACTGTTCTGGAGTGCTAGCTCGACGGTTGTGGAGTAAATTAATGGGCTGGTTAATTTTGTTTCAAGCAATATGACTTTTTTTAGATGCTTGTGGAACAGAAAGAAATACAGGTAATTCGATGTAAAAACAGGCGGCCCATCTCTGTCCAGCTGAAACGAACAAGGTTGAATCTAATCCGTCTACCTGTAGCCGTTTCCCGACACGGAAATGAGTTTTCTCCCCTGTCCAAACTTGATGAGCAAACTGGCATTGAGATTTTTTAAAGGTGGAACGTGTCCTTCAGTAAACACACAGCTTTCTCTCTCAAAAGCTGGTTTCCAGAACTCCACAACCTCAATTTTCCCTCTCCCCGTCGCCACCAAATCAGAGTCAAAACGGAGTTTTGAAGTACTCTACGCGCGCCGCAAATGACCCCTGCGAGGAGCAGTAGGGATGATGTCATCGTAGCGCGACCAAGGAAGTAAGTTTTTGGTCTTCCGTGCAGTGCATAGTTCTGAGCTCCTGAGTCTGACAGCAGCGTGATCTCCTTTCTCCTCCTCTTCTTGCAGTTATGGACAATGCCTGCGAGTCCCCCTTGGGAAAAGGTGGAGAGACAGGGGAGTCAGATGAGGCGACCGCAGCTCCCGGGGTATCCGGGCCTACTGACACCGACGCAATCCCGGAGGAAACTGAAGGGGACGGAGACGGGGATTTAAAAGAAGTCGCAGTTGAGGAAGGCGAGGTAGGAAGCTAGACCAGATAGTATCCGAGACTGTGTCGCTGGCTGCTTTACCTATTTATTCGTTTGTCTCTCCCAAGTTACTCGAACTCGCGGGGACTCCAAGAACTGCGATCGCGGGAATGGGGTGGGGTGGAGGGAGACGACCATAGTGTTGGTTGGGTGCCAGATACCCAAACGGCTAGTTAGTATTTTTAATATCTTAATTTTAACTAATGTATTTTAATTAAGTATTTTATTCTCTTAGGTATTAAAGATACTTCTAAGGGAATGTTAAATAACATTGGTTTTCCTGGTGAGGAAATTGAGACTTAGTGCAAGAGCTAGAACCCAGGACTCTTAGCACCCCTTTCCCATAGACTTTACTTAAACATAACTGACTTTAAAGGCTGAAGAGCTGATCAGATCCGTTAAAGGGAGAATTTAAAGGAAATTCTTGGCGTCTGGTTCTTACCCTTTTGGAACATTTAAGTGTCCCAAAATTAAGTGTCACCAGTGGCGTGGATAATAACTTCCAAAGATCTCTATAGAATAAACACACCAAATCTATCAGCTAGGCCACCCCAGAAACTCAGCAGTGTTGCCTAGCTGAGCATCAGCCAGAATCTGAGTGCTGTCTGGGTTCCATCTCTAGAGATAGAATCTTAAAGATATAAGGAACTTAGATCATGGGGTGGGGCACATGATATTAGATAGAAATAACCTTTCTATCTAATCTAGCCCAAATCTATCTATCTATCTAGCCCAAAATCGTACCAAAAAATACATAAACTAAGAATTTTTAGATAAAGCATAATGTGATGAAACTATTTTTAAAAGGAACCTTTAAAACCTTTCAATGATAGAAAGGATTTGAATAATTACTTAGTCCAATAAAGATCTCACTGCATGCAGAAATTTGGGTCCAAAAATTTTTGGTGCTTCTGTAACATTTTAAAAAATTGATCATATACCATACCACAAAGAAAAGCATTAATTCTTAAATCTGTATACCCTGAGGCAGAAGAACTGCCTCCATGGAGACTTTTCTGACATCCCCTCTTAAAAAATAAGATTAGGAGAGTGGACTCAAGAGAGTGGTTTTCATGATCTTTGGTATTTCATTCCCATTGTAAACATACCGGAGCTGTGATCATAACTGAAGTGGATTGTTGGGCTGGTTTTCTTTCTACAGTCAACTATAAACTTCTTTGGAAGAGATAGTGTATCTTACACTTGATAGTACAGCCTGGAACCAGAAAACTACTATTTGGTAATGAAAATGACGTCTTCTTACCTTGCCCAAGTCTGGAAATTGGGGCAAAAATGTAATAGAGTTTCTTTCATCTTCTCAGGTCAAGAGTCAGGACATCTCAGATTTAACAGCAGTTGAAAGGGAAGACTCATCTTTACTTACTCCTGCAGCCAAAAAACTGAAAATAGATGCCAAAGAAAAGAAAGAAAAGAAGCAGAAAGTGGATGAAGATGAGATTCAGAAGATGCAGTAAGTCACTTTCTGATCTTTCCCCATTTTAAGGCTCTTGCTTAGCCACACAAAGTTAACAGTTTTTCTTGACTTTTAATAACTTTCTCTTTTAAACTCAAAAGAAAATAAAGCAATTAATACATTAGGCTACATGCTAGAAAACATAAATAAGTAAAGTGAAAAGAATACCACCTTACCACCAGAGGTAAAATATTGCTACTAGACCAAAAAAAAAAACAGTTATACCAGAGATAAATAAAATATTTTGAGGTTTAGTCTCTAAAATGTTTTCTGTACATATATATCTATAAATAAATAAATATTTCAAAGATGTTATATATTGTTTGTATACCTGCTTTTCACTTATGATGGTGAATGTTTTCCTTGTCAGTAAATATACATCTAAGTTCTAGATATATTTCTTCAAAATGGAGATGGCTTCACTATATTCTGATTGTAGAAATAGTATGGGCTCATTGCAGATAACTCAGAAAATACAGAAAAATAGGGAAAATTTACCCATAATCCCACCATTAGGAGTTTACCCTGAGTATGCATTTGGCTATATACTTTTTTAGAATTTTTTAATTATGTTTGATAGGTACAGATGAATAGTTTCATGTCAGTAAATATGCCCATAAGTAATAATTTTAAAAATTGTAATCAAAATTTTTGAAATTACAGATCATTTAACATATTAAACCGTTAAGATGTATTACCACAAATATAGTTCCTTGAGGCAAATATCTACAACTTTTTTTTTTGAGGTAATACAGTACTGTATGTGTCTTACAGTACTGTATGTGACTCAGAGTTATGGGATCACACCTCTTCAAATGTATGTCGACACCCACTCCCACTACTAAGTCACCAGTAGTCCTTCACCATAGTTCATTGGGCACCTCCACACTTTGTTCTCCACTCTCCCTTACCCACTCTGGTAGCCTTGGTTTTACTGACAGATTTTAAAGTTATTGGTTTGGTTTTGACTGATCCTTTGTTTCGTTTCTCTGAATTCCACATATGAACAAAACCATGCGATATTTGTCTTTCTCCTTCTAACTTCACTTAGCATAATCCCCTTCAGTTCCATCCATATTGTCACAAATGGCAAGACTTCATCTTTTGTTTTTTTAATCACTAAAATGTGTTCCAGTGTGTATACACACACACACACATCTTTTTAGTCCACCTATCTGTCCTTAGACACTTGGGTTGTTTCCATAACTTGGCTATTAAAAATAGTGCTGCGATGAACACAGAAGTGCATATAGCCCTTCAAATTAGTGCTTTGTATTCTTCAGGAGTGGAATTGCTGGGTCTTCTGGTAGATCTATTTTTAATATTTTGAGTAACTTCCATAATGTTTTCCAAAGGGGCTAGCCAGTCTGCATTCCTACCAACAGTGTACAAGTGTTGCTTTTTTCCCATATCCCTGCCAACAGTTGTTATCTCTGGACTTTCGGTTTTGATTTTCATTTCCCTGGTAAGTGTGATGAGTATGTTTTCTTTGAAGAAGTAACTGTAGTTCTTCTGTCTATTTTTGATTAGTTTATTTTCTTTTTGTTAAGTTGTAGGAGTTCTTTATAGATCTTGGATATCAACCACTTATCAGATATATGATGTGCAGATATTTTTCACATTTAGTAGGGTGTCTTGTTTTAATGATAGTTTCTTTTGCTGTCCAGAAGCTTTGTAGATTGTAGTCCCATGTTTATATTCTCTTTTGCTTTTCTTGCTATTAAAGACAAAGCCACAGGGTCCTCCTTTGTGGCACAGTGGGTTAAGCAACGTACTATGGAGCAAGCCATAGCCACTGCACCATGAGTTCGATCCCTGCCGCTGGCTGGGGAGGTGACCCACATGACACAGGTAGACCTCTCATGCCTGGCCCGCTGCACCCCTCAGCAGTGGATTTCAGTCCATCTGCCTTTTCTGCTCCCTGCTCTGTCTGGTGGATTTTCTCACTGGCCCGCACCTCTGGCCTGTACCCCAGTGCTTGTATGCATAAATAAATAAATTAAAAAAAAAAAACAACTAAAAAATAAAAGACAAAGCCACAGACATCACTATGTTACAGAATGTTGTGCCTGTTTTCTCCTAAGTATCTTATGGTTTCAGATCTCACATCCAAGTCTTTAATCCTTTTTGAGGTAATTTTTGTGCAAGGTGTGAGATAGTAGTTTAACTTTATTCTTTTGCATGTGGCAGTCCAGTTTTTCCAACACCATTTGTTGAAAAGACTTTCTCCAATGTATATTATTGGCTCATTTGTCATAGATTAACTGTTATTATATTTTCAGTTCTATTTCATTGCTTTGTCTGTTTTTCTTATGGTACCATACTGTTTAATTATTATAGCTTTGCAGTGTAGTTTGAAGTCTAGGAACGCCATCATTCTTTATTGTCAAGATTGCTTTGGTTATTCAGGGTCTTTTATGGTTCCATAGAATTTCAGCAATGATTGCTCTATTTCTTTGGAAAATGCCATTAAAACTTTGATAGGGATTGCATTGACTTGCTATATTGCTTTGGGTAAAATGGCCATTTTCATAATATTAATCCTTCCTATCCATGAGCAGGAAATACCCAGTAAATAATTTTTATGGCTATATTGTATTCCATTATATGGGTAAATTTAACTGTTCTCTGATTTTTTGGTTTATCGTTTTCTTTTGTTATTATTAGTATCTTTGTATTCTTATCTATTTAATTCCTAAGTAAACTCTTGGAATAAAATTGCTAGTTCAAGTAGCATGAACACTTTCAAAGGCTTTTCATATATATATTTCCAAATTCTTCTCCTAACAGGTTGTTCAACTTTGCACTCAATCAGTGTTTGAGTTTGTGTCCTCCTAGTATCTTTAATACTATACTTTTTTTTTTAAAGATTTATTTATTTATGCATACAAGAGCTGGGGTACAGGCCAGAGTCGCGGGAGGTGAGAGGATTCACCAGAGACAGAGCAGGGAGCAGAATAGGCAGACAGACTGAAACACACTGCTGAGGGGAGCAGCAGGCGAGGCAGGAGAGGTCTGCTACGCCATGTGGGTCCTCTCTCTGGCGGCAGCGGGGATCGAACTCGTGCTGTAGTGGTTGTGGTTTGTTTCATAGTGCGTTGCTTAACCCACTGCACCACTAGGGAGGCCCTAATACTATACTTTTTAATACTTACCTGATTTATGAAAAATATTATCTTGTTTATCATTTAGGTTTCTTTAGTTGATAGTGAAGGTTTATTCCCTTGCTATCTTTATTGGCCATTGTTATTTTTATAAATTTCCTGTTTGTATCCTTTGCTCATTTTCTAAAATTAGTATGGTCAGCCTTATTTGAAAGGATTAACTATTAAGTATTAATGCTTTTCTATGGATTTTCATCTTAATGTTGAAAACTACTATTTGAATATAAACTTACATATTTCTAACAATAAAATGAAGGTATATAGTAAGGCAGAGTGACAGTGACCCAACATTGTTAATTTTTTTTTAAATGAAAATAGGATATTGTGTTACACTTTCTCTCAACTTTGTTTAGGGTAGAAAGGCTTTTATCTTCATTCCTCATAAGCACCCATCCTAATGCTATTTATTAATCCCTTGAAAATTTTCTAATTATCTAATACTTGTCTTTATTGATGAAATAATGTATCTTAAGCATTCATTCTTATAAATTAAACTTAACAACTTGAATCTTTGTCTAGAATCCTGGTTTCTTCCTTTTCTGAGGAACAACTGAATCGTTATGAAATGTATCGCCGGTCAGCTTTCCCTAAAGCAGCCATTAAAAGGGTAAGGATGGACTGCCATACTTTTCCATCTAATACAAACCTGCACTAGACTTGAGATCAGTGTCCATTGGCATTTGAAGTAAGATGTTAGAGAAATTGTTGGGTTTTTTAGACACAGAAATAAAAATAACACATCTCTTAGTTATCTGACCTATTATAATTTTGTATTCTATGAATAGGGTCTCAACATATAGAGAATAAGTCATTACACATTTGAATTCCTGTTTTAATAGTCTCAATTTTAGTAACTAGTCTTTAGGAATCACTATGTCAGAGCAAAGCTCTGTGGGTATTTTGTTAACTTGCCTATTTTAATCAGTCTTTTTCCTTTTCCCAAGCTGATCCAATCCATCACTGGCACTTCAGTGTCTCAGAACGTTGTTATTGCTATGTCTGGTATTTCCAAGGTTTTTGTTGGGGAAGTGGTAGAAGAAGGTGAGTGTTACGTATGTACAAATACTGGATTTGATCTGTAGTGGTCTGATTTTCAAGTATACTTGTATGGGACTTAGTAAGGCACCTATGGAAGTTTTCATTTGCATTGGTTGACCAAGTACATTCAGGAGTGCATGACTATTGTTCCTTTTAAGTTTCAATACTGGGAAGCAAGGAAATAGCCAAGTAATTTTCCTGGTTCCTGTCCTCAGTCCAAAGTGACAGAAGCACTTTGTATTTTTCCCCAGTGAACTTTGTTCATTTCTGCTGCCAAAAATAAAACTATAAAAAAAAAACCACCACTGGGGTTAACCACTGTGGTATGGTAAGTCATTGTCCCTGCTGTTATGACCCCAGGAAATACTCCCTTATCCACCAAATGAAGAAACTAGCTGCTACCCATTGCTAGTCTCTAGCCATTTAAGTCTTTTTTTTTTCTTTTTTTGAGAATAATCTTAAACTGTCTATGATAAAGCTTGATACAGATTATATTAACACTAACATGAAACATTTTATAGCATCCTCTTAAGGAAAATGTCTTAGTTTACCAGCTTAGGAGAGTTTATGAAAATTACAGGGTTCAAAAAGATAATTAATTTTAAAACTAATAAACTTTTCTGTGATAATGAAGCTTTCTTCTTACCCTTTATTTAGCTTTGGATGTATGTGAGAAGTGGGGAGAACTGCCACCTCTACAACCCAAACATATGAGGGAGGCTGTTCGGAGGTTAAAGTCGAAGGGGCAAATTCCCAACTCGAAGCACAAAAAAATCATCTTCTTCTAAACTAAACCTAGAAAAGGCCTGGTACTGAAGGAAGAAGTACTGGTTCCAGACTTCCATCTCATGACACTTCCCACACTGGTGCTGTAGTCTCTTGGTCCTCCAGTGATTTCATGATGATTTTAACGTCTTTCTCAAAACTCTGATATCCATCACAACTATGAGACATGCCTTGACTAAATATTGGAACCTCAGTGCATTTTGAGGCCTTTAACTATGTCTTGGTCAATTGGAAGAAGAAAGGTGCATGGTCTTAATCTTCTGGACAAGAACTGCTTTCAGAGAGAAAACATTTCGAAGAAAGCTTTGATGGTTTCACATTGAAGCCTTAAATTTCTGATATAGGTTGTTTCTCACATCTGCTTTTAAGTGGATGAACCAAGCAGAAACATTTGCCATATGAGACTCTTCCATGAAGGACATGGTGATAGTAGGAATAGTGGAATCATTTGTTCTTATAAACATTTGAGATTCTCGTATGGATTTTGGTGAGTGATCATTAAACTCTTCCAACTTGCCATGTGTGTATTCATTTTCTGCTTAGCTGGTTGGAGTGAGAAGAAGTTTATTCTTTTTTAGTGTCAGAGAAAATGGTCTTGGCTTTTTTGTAAAAATTTCAGCCCTCTTTTTTTTTCTTTTCTTTTTCTCAATTTTGAGCCCTCATTTTCTACTAGGACCATTAAAATTTCATTGCAGAATAGAGTATTTAAAGACAATATAAAGGTTGAATATTTCAGATTCTAATAAACAGATATATCACAACCAATACTGTTTAATAAGTTTAATTTGCTTTTTTCAGGTGGTTCACAGAACCAATACACTCAAGGTTTGATTAAATATTGCAACATTAAAATTTCCCAATACTGACCAATATTCCAGTTCAACAGATACATTCTCATTGCTCCTCAAATAGAGGGTAAATGAAGTGACCTTTATTGACAGTGATTAGCAGTAATAAGGCTATCGTATATAATTGGCAATCCCCAAGAATTCTTATCATTCAGTCACAGGGAAAAGGTTATTTTTCAAAGCTTTCCTGAGCAGATCTTAGTAAAGATTCCAATTCTGCTTAGCACCCTGAGTGGGGGGGAAAGCTTGGACTCAAAAAGTTGGGCAAATCTGACTTTAGTATCTTACATTAAACTCATGACTTTAAACATGTACTTAGCCAATGGAGGAGTGGAGCAGTCCAAAAAGAAATGCTGTAAGACCCAGGTTAAAAATCAAGTTCCCATATTACCATGGTAATCTCAAAACTACCTCTTCCTCTACACCCATAAACTACCCTAAATAAAAACTAATGTAAATGATCTAAATAAAAGCATTTAAGCTACAGGGCACGTGAGAGATGTTATTTATCCCTTGTGTGTATTCCATACACAGGAACTATTCCGTTCAGAACCATGAAAAGGGGTACATCAAGATCGAGGCCCATGGTAAAATGAGGGTCAGATTAAATATAAGCAAACCATACAGCAAAAAGCAACCGTCTTGAGAACCCACTCCTTTGACAAAGTTAAAGTAACCAGGTTAAATATTTCAGTGACTTAAAAATGGAATTTGAGACTGATAACCACCCCTACAGCTGAGCTAATAGACTAATCCATTTGCACGCAAGCATACCTCTGGTACATCCATGTAAACAGGAAATCTAGACAATCACAGATGATAAACAGTTGTAAATCTTCACAGCTGAAATGGTGATGTGCAGTGGCAGACGTCTTTAAGGGATAGCAGTGCTATCTCTCCAGACATTTTCTTGAGGTATTGTTATCTCTTGTTCGCAGTCTTAGAGCTCAGAGGCAGAAATCAAAAGCAATCCATAAGAACTGCAACTATTTTTTCTTTCACACTTATAAGGACTACCAACCAGCTCACATTTCTTCGATATCAGTCTTCCTTTCTCTGGTGAATAAGGTATACAGAGTAATACAAGGTGATCTTTACTAAGTGTGTACTTAGTACATATACTTATAGGGGACAACATCCCCTACTACATTTCCTGAGGAAGGACTTCAAGAAAGAATAACCAAAGCCCCCACGTAAGGGAAGTCAGAAATTCTAGGACTCTGTTTGACACATGGACAGTGCTCCAGAGCACGCAAAAGCCTGACTGAGCTCTGGACATTAACGTGGTTTGCCTTGGTGCTTGCCAAGTTTGTTTTATTGCCTCCCATCAAGTTCAAACTGAAGGTAAAAGAATACCAAGCTGTAACTGTTAGTGTGTGTGTTTGTGTTTTGTTTTTGCATGGAGGGATGCCACGAGATATGGTGGGTAAGGGAGGAGGGACAGGAAAGGATCAGAATATGTTTTTAAATCAATTCAGGTGAACCAAAATTGAATAATTCTATTTTCCAGCTAATGGATCTCCCTTCTCCCCATCCAAGAATATTAGAAACACCGTGCTTGAGAAGATCAGTGATCCATTTGTTCAACATTCTACCTTTGAAAGAAACATTAAGAGGAAGCTTGTGGAGGGACACAGTAAACCATCTCAGTTGCCTGTCACCAAATAGCACTGATTTTCTAGAAATCCTTTAGGAAGTCTGTCATCAAGGATTCCTCTTAAACCTTCTGTCCCCATGTATGGTTTGTCAGCACCAATTCTTGAGCATACGGTTCTGCTCTTCTATGAGGAATACTTTCTTTTCCTAAGGCCATGAGGTAGAATCCTCGAGATAGTGTTTTAGGACATGGCTTCCTTGTGCTTGACTAGATATTTGATCTAATACTCCCATCAACCTTTCATCTTTCCAGAATTGGAGCCAACATTTTAAAGCTATGTCATGTACTTCCACCTCCTGATAATTTTTCCTGTTCTCTGAACCTTTCCTCCAGTCTATGTATGTTGCAAAAGATACCACTAGAAGTGCACAGATAACTTAAGACATTGCCATGGTTTTATATGAGGTACTGTGGCCTGTGTTGTCTCCATGTGTCCTACCTGATGATGTCTAGAAGGCAGCTGGACTTCTGACCATGCAGTACAGTGACTCTTCCTCCCTCTCAGTAGTGTTTAGGTTTCTTTCCTGAGTTCTGACAGTTCACTGTCCCTCCACTGCTTGTTGGTTTCTTCATAAGTACATTACTTTACACTTACCTATGCAGACCCTCCCCTCTCACTTTCCTGGGTATTTACAGCTCAGCATGTGCCCTTTTTTTTTTTTTTTAATCTCTTTTGGTTTACCTTTTACACCCTGGAAGTAGTTACATTTAATGGCACTGTAACATTCTACTTTCAGGTTATTTATAAAAATTTTAAATATGGTTCAACCAATCATGTACCCTTAGAAACTATGTTAACGTTCTTACCAGAAAGATGTTTACTCCTAAATTGTTCCTAATCATGAAAAAATATTCCCATAAACTCACAGTAACAGGTGCTTTTAAAATTGCCTCAGTGCAAAAACTTGACAAAAGCCTGAAGATTATTCTTCCTTGTTGAATGTGTGCTTTTTAACTTCAAGGAAAAAAAAACACCAGAACATATGCATTGGGTGTGACTTCCCATAAGGAAACCATTTTACCTTTCTTTTAGTGGATGAAATATGATTTAATATTTTAGTGACACTGCTAAAGCACAGTTTTATCATCTTGTCAATTCAAGGTGAGTTAACTAGCTGATAAATTTTTGTCCAGTCTACACAGCTTGAAGCATACCACAGAGCTATGTGGATGTGCAGTGTTAGGGGAGAATTAGGTAAGAGAGAAATAGCTCTTTTATAAGGTAGGTGCAAAACCTAGATAACTTAAAAGGTTGGTTGGTTTTTTTCTTCAAGTCAATATTACATGATTTTTAAAAGCCACAGTGATAGAGGAAGATGAGAAGAAACAAGTTGAGCTTTTATGTTAAATATCTTTAGCTCCCAAACCACCAAATACTGGGCAGAATCTGGTGGAAAGTCAAAGTGCTGGGGAAGCACTCCCAGCGGACCTAGGGAGACAGGAGAAACAACCTGTCGCTTATTAAAAGTTAAATAAATAAAGTGGAAGAGACGGGACTCTAGGCAGGCAGCAGGGGGCCAAGAATTGAGCTCCCCTTCTGATCCCTCCAACATACCTTCAAGTAAGTACTTTTTACCTGGCTTAAATCTCAAATAAATTGAGAGGAAAGATGATGCAACTGAGTCACTCCTATCACAATGAAGAAAGTATCTTAACCCTGAAAAATTTGATTGTAACATTAGTCATGATGACATGGGCTTGGTTCCCTTTTCTAAAAAGGCAGAATCAAGGTCTCCCTTCTTGTGGCTCTCTTGGCTTCTGCCTTGCCATTCCTGTTCCACTCTACTATCATGGTCACAGCTCAGGCCAAGGATTTTTCAGGTCTGCTATAGGAAGTTCTGGGACATAGACTCTTTGGTGGCTCTGGGTAACTGAAAGATGGGTACTTTCCCTGCTGACATGGGTTGTGGAAGAAGCAAATGTCTCTGCCATGAAACCAGGAGATGAAATGACCCTAGTATTAAGAAGACTCCGCCTAGTCAGAGGGCCAAAAGGTTTTATACAGGCAAGGCATGATACTTGAGCCACACACAAAGCTGCCCCCAAGTTCCTGGGAAGTAGTCATATTCTGCTGGTCTTCCATCCAAGTTAGAACAACTAGTTGAAAGGACACCACAAGACGAGTCGAGCACTCCCCAGTCCCTCTGGCATTCTCAGCAGACTTATTCATCACTAGACAGTGCCTCTGTCCTAGGTGGTGCTGTTGCTGGTGATCTCTCTCCCTGGAACAGATGGTTCAGCCACTGCTATCAGAGCTCAAAGAGGGGGTTATATTTCCTAATCTCCTGAAGAAGTCTTTCTTTTTCTTGATTGGCATTGGCCAGTGCTTGTTTAGTTTCTATAAGTTCCTTTTGTAGAGTAGGCAGTTCTCTCACCTGAGGAATAAGTAATTCACAGTTAATGAATATGGTAACCATTTTGAAGAAACATCCAGTAAGGGAACAGGAGGAAAATTTCAAGCAGAAAACTCCCCAACTTTAGTCAATGGTCAAAAGAACACAACTAAATCTTTGCTATGAGCCTAATCACCCATTTACTGCCAATTCCTGCTTACACCCTCTATTCATCCTCTATATACTTTAAAAAGCCAGGTGACAGGGGCCCAAACCATCCAGCTGTATACAGCATAAGCAGCTTTCCTGGCCCTCTAGATTTTACCAGCTTTTGTGATTACAGGTGCTACAGGTTTATGGGAAAGCCACTGTTCAATCAAGTGCTCACCTGCTGTCCAAAAGCCTCCCCCGTGGGCACCAGAAACACCTGTTCTTTGGGGGCCTGCCTCTTCTCATTTTTAGGTTCTTCAGCTGATGATCTGTTCTGAGCAGCAGCTGGAAAAACAGTAAACGTTTAAAATGATAAACTGCTGCCAATATGAAGATAATTCCTAGCTATCACCTTCCCCTTATGGGAGGAAAAAAGTACATACGCCAGAAGGTTGACAAGCCCAACTCACCGCCTATGTGGAACACACCATCATCACTCCGCTTCAGCACAACATGCTCCATGGCCAGAGTGATGGGGACAGGCCCCGGGGATGTTGGATAGATGGGAGGGATATCATCCTAGAGGAAAAAGAGAAAGTCTCGTCAGAAATTTAGGCAACACTATGCGGTCTGAAGTACTTTTATACCAGTGCTTATCCATACATTCTTACACTGTATGGGACGCATAACTGAGTCTCTCCCATTCTAGAGATGATGAAACAGATAACTTAATAATCCAGGTCAAAGATAGAGTGAGGGCTAGATCAAAGATATCTTCACTAAAAGTCCTAAATCCAGAACTTTCTGACACCAACACACATATATTTACTATTTTTAACACTAACCAAGAATGCTAATGTGCATTTCTTCATTCGATCCTCACCACTTTTTAATGTGACAAAAGAAGTTAGCAGCTGTCACTGCCAGAATTCCTTGCCTTACAAAGTCTAGGGTAGAAACCAAAAGTTCATCTCACTTTTAAGGTGATCCTGGAGTCCAGGAGCTCAATCTTCATAGGAACTACCACAGGGATCTCCTCATCCTCCAGGAAGGGTCCCAGGCCATTGAGCACCGAAGTGAACAGCTCAAGGTCACAGCCACGAAGCAAGAAATGCAGGAAGCCATTCTGTGTGGCCAGGGGGGAATGAACAGCTGCACCAGGCCCTACCTCAAAACGAAGACCCACAGCTGGCCTGAGGTGATCTGTCTTCAAATCTGAGGATTCTTGAAAGTTTGTACCTTTGAGAAGAATGACAACAGGAAAACAAATTAATTCTTTGACAGCCAGGGATTGTTCTAAGCACTTCACATTTATTTATTTTTCACATTTATTTAATATTGAAACAACCCAATGCCAAAAATATTGTTGTTTCCACCTTAGAGATGAAGGTACTAAGGCACAAATAATTACCTGTGCAAAATTACAGAACTTGTAAGGAGCAAGGCAAAGTCCCTGGGCTTAACTATTATGCTATCGTGTTTCTCACGGTAGAGGGGGGTTATGCACCAATATAAAGCTGACCTTGCTATGAATGAATTTGCTTGCAGAGCAAATGGCCAAGGAAAAACACTAAAAACATAGGACCCACAATTCTGCTAAATTAAAAACATCTCTTCCAAGTCTTAGCCTTCTCATCTCTCTCTGAGAATCAAACAGCATCTATGCTGATCTCAAAACTCCATAAAGAACAATCTTAGTATACGTATAGCTAAGATTATAAAACAATGTGTATAACTGCAAATTTGTGAAACCATTTTAGAAAACAATTTAGCATTGTCTAGTAAAGTTAAAACTGTAGTTATCCTAGAGACCTATAAATTGTATTCTAAGAAATATAAGTCTGGGGCCTCCCTGGTGGTGCAGTGGGTTAAGCAACGCACTATGAAGCAAACCGCAGCCACTGCAGCACAAGTTCGATCCCTGCTGCCGGCCAGAGAGGGGACCCACATGGTGAGGCAGACCTCTCCTGCCTCGCCTGCTGCTCCCCTCAGCAGTGTGTTTCAGTCAGTCTGCCTGTTCTGCTTTCCACTCTGTCTGGTGATTCCTCTCACCTTCCGCGACTCTGCCTTGTACCCCAGCGCTTGTATGCATAAATAAATAAATCTTTAAAAAAGAAATATAAGTCTGGAGAAATACTTGAACATGCCACCAGGTATGTTCAAGGATGTTCAAGACAACCCTATTTGAAATAGCAAAAAAAAAACTAGAAACAACCCAATGTCTATTCAGAATAGATTGAAGAAGTTAACAGTACGGATACAAGGAATATTTTGGGAGTGATGGCAATGATTACACAGTTCTATAAACTTACTAAAATCTATTAAATTGTATGATTACTTTGAGTGAATTTCATAGTATGAAAATTATACCTCAATAAAGATTTTTTTTTAAAAAGCAAAATGTGGGGCATTCCTGGTGGTGCAAGGGGTTAAGCACTGCACTATGAAGCATCCACAGTCACTGCAGCACAACTTCAATCCCCAGCCAGGGAGGAGACCCACATGGTACAGCAGACTCTTCCTATCTCACCCATTGCTCCCCTCAGCAGTGTGTTTCAGTCAATCTGCCTGTTCTGCTCCCCACTCTGTCTCTGGTGAATCCTCTCACCACCCACACCTCTGGTCTGTACCCTAGTTCTTGTATGCATAAATAAATCTTTAAAAAATAAAAAGCAAAATGTGGCATATATTTACAATAAAGCTGTGGAAAATGAATGATTTACAACTAACTCAACAACAAAAAAGATTTTGAAAAATACCATTTTACTTGAAAAGAGTTAATCACAAAAGAATACAAACTATAATTCCACTCAGAAAAACTCAGAATCCTACAAAGCTAACTAATACATTGATGCAAACATGTGAAGAATTATAAAGGGAAACATGAGAATGGTAAGCACAAAATTCAGGATATCGATTCTCAATGACAGCTCAGAGGCAAAGGAAGAGTTAGAAGAGAGGGTTCTAGGTACTTAAAAGTTAATGGTACTGTTTTATTTATTAGACTAGGCGATAAATATGTCGGTTCATTATAATTAGTATTTTATACTTTATATAAAATTTACAAATAGTTTAGTATCTACTCAATGTTTTAAAATGAAGCAATAGCCCAAATATTTCAGGTTAATTCTTAAAGTATACATGATAATTCACATCAAATGATTGATTCTAAACAACAGAAGTTCCCTGATCAGATGCAGTGTGATGTTAGTTAGCAGTCACACAAATGAAGTGAACACCATTCTCATATAGAAACTTAGGGAGTACCTAGGAAATGATGATGGAGGATAGCCTAGGAAATGCAAAATTGGAGAAAGAGCTCCTGGAGAAATCTTACAAGGAGGGTTTATTGGGGTACTTCCTCCTGCTTCTGGCTGCTGGAGATAAAGGCCAATTACATGGCAATAGAGCAACTGCCCTTGCAGCAAAATGACAGGAGTTGAGTTTAGCTACAACTGCCCCAGAAAATCCCACCACCTCTCCTAGAATGTCTACCATCCTTACCCGGGCACTGCCCATGCAGGAACTGCCAGAGTCCCACGGTGCCCAGCTGCTGGAGAGTCAGCTCCTCTGCTTGCAGGGCCACAGTCAAGTCATCGCCACGTACCTCTATGCCCAAAGACACCTCATTCACTTTCAGGAGCAGAACTGAGACCTATAAAAGGAGACTCTCTTAGCTGAGCCCTAAGATCCTAGCCTAGAGTCCACCCTCTGCAGAGAAGAAAGTAGAGCAGCTAACCGGGTGAGGATTGAGGTCTTCCCCACTGGGTGAGACTGAACTGTTGGCCTCTGGTGACCCCTGGCCGTAACTATCCATAACAGGGCTCCCTTGAACACCAGCATTGTCTAAGACATTTGGAAGAGATACTGGTGGGAGAGAGTCTGGACCAGGTTCTGTATAAGATAGACGAAAAAAAAAAAAACAGTTTTAAGTCAAATCTGTTCAAATCCAAGGCAAATCCAATGGCAACTGTAAAAACAAAACACTTGACATTTATAAGACAAGTGGAAATTTGAAACTAACTAGATATTTGCTGAATTTAAGGAATTACTTATTTTTAAAATGTGGTAATATAATTTGGTTACATTAAAAAAATTTGTAAACAGAAGCAACCCAAGTGTCCATGGACAGATAAATGGATACACAAAGTGTGGTATAAATATACAATAGACTATCAGTCAGCCCTAAAAAGGAAGGCAATTCTGACATGCTACAATGTGAATGAACCTTCAGGACATTATGTTTAGTGAAGCCAGTCAGTCACAAAAGGAATAATATCACCACTTACATGAGGAACCTAGAGTCACCAAACTCATAGAGACAGAAAATGGAATGGTGCATTCACTTTTTATTTTCATTTAGATACTTCAGAAACCATTTAACAGATACCCATTTTAACAGGCAGAAAGAACCAGTGTAACTTCCAGTGGTGACAGATCTAACTCTAAAAAGTTACTCATTTTGCCAAAAAAAAAAAGATACACAGACCAAAAAAAAAGACAACAAATCTAGACACTATTACACTATTAATCGTACTCCTTCACAGCTTCATGGCTGGAAGACAATCACCTTTCCTTTGATCTGGATCTCTGCCTATGATAAAGACCAGGTACCACCCAATAACTTAGAAGATGTGGGAGTAAAGCAAGAGCCACAAATCCATGAACATTTCTTTTTCTTGTTTTGGCTAAGTATATGTCTATTTTATTAAATCTCAGTCCTTTTTATATCCTGCCAGTCTGAATATAGGTAGCAGAAGAAAACCTTTCTGGACTTCTACAATTTTGTCTGGCTCTGCTTCCACCTACCAGACTCCAACAGCATCACAAAGCTATCACTGCCGTCACTGTCCACTGAAATCCGATCTTCAGGGCCACTGCTATCCAATGAGACACCATCAAATGACTGCTGAGATACTGTCCTTTTCATGGAGAAAAATCGGAGTCGGGCAGCACCCCCACTCACTGGGGCTGCCACCCCCTCATCTATCTTGGCCACGGGGTCCCTGTTTATAAAACAAAAACAGCAAATGTGACTTAGGAGACATGTTGTTTCATCCCATTGCATACCCAACCCTTTCAGCCCAAAGAGTTATTATATATTATAGATATAAACTTCGGTATCACCTATTACCTGGCAGAAGTGGGGGGGTCACACCATTTTCAACTGCTGATTTTTCTGAATCCTCATATTCTAGCAATTGAAAACTGCACCAATCACCAGGAAATGTCAAGCTTATTCAGACAGTTCATATACAGAAGAGACCAACTACCTATAATCTCAGCGCTAGTGAATGGTACCTGAAGTCCCATTCACTCCCCAAGTACTTAGTGATTAGCTTCTGCGCACAGGCACAGCATGTGGGTCAGAAGGTGAATAAAATGTCCCCTGTTTCCAAAGAATTTATAATGTTATCAGGAGAAGTGACATGTCATAGAGAGGAACAGGAGTACACGTCAAAGGCTAGGCAATAGCAAAGAGGGGGAAAGATGGGTACTAGGGATTTAAAAATGGTTTTATGAAAGGAGATGGCATTTGAGGTGGTCCCTGAAAAACTATGAAAAAGATAGAGGGCATTCTATGGAGACTAGTAAGTAGTTCAACCCAGCTGGCACTTAGGTTTGTTAGGGAGGACTAAGTTTTAAAAAGTAACACAGAGAAAACTTTAAAGGCCTTTTAAAGGTTTTACGTTTTACAGATGAAGTAACTGACTCAAGGTTCACAGCACAGGTGGAACTGAAAAAAACCCACACCTCTCTAAATGCTTTTTTCACTCTACCACACGGCTTGCAGTCTGATTATAGAAAAACATGGCTAAAAGACTATACATAAAAGTACCCTGAAAGCTGTACCGTGCAGAGGGTATATGGGAATCTCTGTGCCTGCTGCTCAATATTGCTATGAACCTACCTAAAACTGGTCTAGAAAATAAAGTTTGTTGAAAAAAAGAAACAACTATGAAGTAGCATTAGATGTAACATAATTACACCACATGAGGAAGTTCAAAGAAAATTCAGGGAGTATGAGGAAAAAGCCTGAGGGTTTTAGAGTAGGGAAATACCAAGAACATGCCTGTTTTAGGAAGTTGACCAGGCTTTCTCAAACAAGCTAGAAGAGATCGCCAGTGAAAAAAGCAACAGTTCACATGTGGGAATGGACAGAGAAACTGAGCAGTGTCAACACCTCAAAGTGCCATCCCGGTAGGAGCATCAATATGGGGACTTGATAGAAATGCAAATTGACTCTAACTCAATCCTAAACAGAATGAGGGGTTCTGGGTGCAGGGCTCAGCAATCTATTTTCACAAATGCTAAAGCTGTGCCTTTCTACTCTGCATTTCAGGGTTTCTGCTTATTCCCAACTATATCTGCAATGCCTAACACAGAGTCTGAAGACAGCAAGGGCTCAATAAGTATTTGTTAAATGAATGGATAAAATTCTTCCTTTTCTATTACGCTGGAAGATGTTGATAAGAAGTATCAGAAAGAGCAAGTTCAAAGCCCCAGCTTTTCTATTTACAAGATACAGGATCCATGGGCTCATCCTCTCTGTGCCTCAGTTTCCTTAGCTATAACTTAAACATCTGTAGCTACCTCAGCAGGCTGTGGTGGGGATCAAACAAACAAAATGTAACATGAGAGCCCAATGAAAAGAATGAAATATACAGATGCCAGGTATTACTCTTCAGATATGACATAGCTATTGAAAGTGTGAATCAGTAAGAGAGAAATCTCGATACTACGAAGGAATAAACGTTGATTTGAAAACAGTCCAAGAACAAGCTATGCTGTATGGAGGCATGTGAAAATCCATGGGGTTTTAATATTTTATTGGAATTCCTGGTTCTTTCCCATCACAAATTTAGATGTCATCCCGAAAATAAGTCTCTCCAACTGGTATACCTATATCCTCTAAGAAGCCTGAAAATTTCTCCAATACTATAATTCTATACACTCTCCAGGACTAAATGGTGCTTCCCAACTTAAAAGTGCACAGAACAAGAGGCCTTAAGCCAAATGAACAGAGCTGAGAGAAAAAGATGGGATGCAAAGGAGCAGAGAACCACTCACTTGGCCGGGGGAAGGGACAACATCTTGTGCATGGTGGAAGTCATTCGGTCTCTGCCCAAACTAAAGGCATCTTTAGTCAGGGACACAGCTTCCTTGGTGAGGTCCATGGTGGCATTGAGAGCCTCCTTGGTGGCATCCTTGGTCAGGTGAATAGCACTTGACAATTCTCCCTCAATGTTCTTCAAGGGGATGAGCTCACCCTGTCCATTCACAGCAGTATCCCTGGCACATGGGGGCTTCAAGGCAGCTGGTGAGCTAGAAGCTTGGGCTCTGCTCAATCTCTTGGCCTGCAGGGAGTCAACTGCCTCATGGCCCTTCCCTGTCAACTGCTGTGCAAAAGAATCTGAGTCCTGCAGTTCTCCATTTCTATCCTGAGCTACATCCAGGTTTTCAATGCCACTATCCTCCAGAACCTTTTCAGGACTTGTTGGGTCCTGGTCTGAGGATGCATCAGACTTCAGCTCCCGATCCTCTGACGGAGATAGTTCTGAATCAATGATGCTGGTGGTATCTGAACCTGCAGAGTCAGCTTCAACAGACCCAGAGGTAGGATTCATAAGCAGAGCCACCTCAGCACTGGGGAAGAGGACTCCAATGCAAAATGTCTGGTCCTGCAGGGCAGACCCCGTTATAGCCTCTGTATCCTTAGTCAGCTGCTCCTGAAGACCTTGCAGCACCTCCTTCAGGCGGAGCAGAGCCAAGTACTGGTAGTGGTCAAGCCTCACGCAGACATGTGCAGGAGAGTGTATAAGCATGTGAACATCTGCGGCATCCTCCAGCTCTGTCAGAGGCCCTTTGTTGTCCACACCACTGCTGCCTTCTTTCAGAATTTCCATGGCTTTCGTAAGGCCTGATAGGCTTTTCAAATCATGCTCAGTCTTTGACCTCTGATGGGACACAGGGTCAGGGGCAAGAGCCTCAGAGTGGACAGGACTGCCAAAGCTGGCTGATGGTTTCAGTTTCCCTTCTGCAGCCAAAAGCAGCTTCCGTGCCTGAGCCTGCTGCCAGCGGAGGGGCAGACAGGCCCAAATGGACAAAGGGAACGGAGACACAAAATTCAAGGTATGACCTTTGAAGTTCTCTGTTCCCTCAAAGTCCAAGGAGATCTGGGTGAAGTGAACAGACCAGAGATCCTGGGAAGCCTTAGGCCTCTGGGGAGGGAGATTACTAGGTTGAGGGAGGCGGGAATCCATCTGGAAGGCATGATGCAAAAAAAGCATGTGCAGAAGGCTGAAGCTACCTGGAACCTTGGGAAAGTGAATGTAACTGGAATGAAAGAATTCAGCAGCAGCAAAACCCCGGAAGACACTTTGGAGGTCTGAACAGCTACAATGTGGGGCATGACGTGTATTGGTAGCAGTCATGCCTGATGCAGAAAAGACAAGGGCCTGGGGCCGATGCAACCCAGCCTGTTCTCTCTTCTCCAGTGGGAAGCTCACCTTCAGAAAGAAAATGGAACCCAATTCAGAATGGCCATCTAAGTGTTTCTACAACCCACCACCAATACACACGTGAAGGACCATTTGGCCTGTGAGACTGTTTTTCTTACTTCTATCAAGTGGACAGGTGGACAAGTGGACAAAGCAGAACGCTGGATTACAACCATGGCCTTCCCAGAGACCTTCACAGGAGTAAAGGAGCTGTGGCACCAATAGGGAACAAAAATCCTACTTTCCCCCTACCTTTAGCCAGAAGGCATCCAGTAGGATATCCAAGTGTTCATCTTTCTGACTTGAATCTTCCAACTTGTAGATAGCTTTGAACTGTTCCAAGCTGCGGTATAAATCCAGGCAGAAAAGGTTTCCCCAGAGTAAGCTAATGGGATCCACAGTAAATGCCAGACCATTTAACTGAATGTAAAGATTGGGACAGGGAACTGTAAAGCAGAAAAAAATGAACTGTACATGTAGAAAAGTAGCTGCTTGACTCTATCTACCAAGCTAACTATCACTTTATTATCAAGAGAGAGAAGGTCCATATTTATAGAGGGCAGCGTTTTTAATAAAGGTGTGCTTAACTCACTCAGACACCTAAAATTCCTACTAACAAGTGAGAACATATGTGGTTTTCTCCCAAGGCTGAAAAATGCAAAGAGCATGAGCTATATACACCAAGCAATGATCAGCCCAGATGATTACCTGGAAGCTCCTGATTATCTGGGAAGTAATACTCTGTGAACTCAATGTGAATAGCAGAGACCTGAGTGGGTAGATTGTGAAGCTTCCGGCTGCAGGAAAGGAGGGTAGATGGTTTCTTACTTGGCTGTCCAGCTGTTGAAACCTAAGTAATCAAAAGTTGCTCTTAGCATCCATATAATTCAAAGACTAAAATTTCTCAAGAAATAGCTCAATTTCCTCTAAAGTATAATCCTCTACTATGCTTTCAAAGGGTGTTACAGGAAGCATAGTGCTTTTCACAATTATCCCAGACATTCTCACACCTGCCTAACGCTATCCACAAGTTAGTTTTTTCAATGAATGATTTGTAGTAGGGTTTTCAGAGGATACTGGGCAAATATCCCAAGTTCTGATCTCAGCAGCTACGGCTCAGAAAGGAACAAACTAATTTTATTCACACAGAAGTGAGAGAAACAGTTCCCGAATCCCACAGCCTTGTTCACACTGCCTTCCAAATGAACTGCTCCACCTCTCTGACCATATTTCCCCGTGTTTTAGGAGCCTCACCTGGTGGATGTCCAAGTCATCCACACGTATCACCATGCAGCTAGAACGTAAGCGATTCCAAGCCGGAGGCCGAAAGGCAGCCTGTTGGCCCTGAGAGGGGTTTTTCTCAAGGGGGTTCTTTCGAGGACTAGAGAGAGAATCTAAATAAAAATAAGAGAACAATAAGTCAGATACATTCAAATCTTATTGCTAAATAGAATTGGGAAAATAAAAATCCTATAATCATTAATGTTAAATGTAGGAAAGAGTTTACTAACACTATCTAGCTCCTAGATGAAACTCAAAAAGTGCATTCTCTTTTAGACCAAGGAAACAGCCTTGAAGAGAGGTGACAACAATCTCTGTTTAATACTGTAGCTATCCCTGGGGACAACAGTACTCTGTAAAGAAAAGTCACTGATCTCTCTTCATGGAATAAAATTCAAATAACTAGCTAGGAGAAAACTGGGGTAAGTTAATCCAATGTTTTATCTTCATTAAATTTCCAAAAGTTAATGGCAAGATGATAAGCAATGGGAGTCTGCAGCCTCTCACAATCCACCTGCTTTCCTCCGGAAAGGAGAGTCTACACCCAAGTGCCAGGGAGGTTTTAGACCCGTTTCCTCATGCCACTTCTCCATTTTACTCTGAAATTCCGTCACCAGCTTCTGGGCCCACTGGCCTCGAGTCTCCATGGCCTCACAGTGTCGCACCCAATGCTTACAGCTATCACCTGTATAATAAAGAAGCAAATAATTTAGTTCAGCTCATGATCCAATATTCCAACTTTCATTTCCATAAGTACAGTCATAGTTCAGAATCTGATTCCTCATACCCAATCCAGAATTCTCTGAGATAAGTAAAAATTATCAGTAAGAACATTCAAGTTCTTCTTGATTCCACAGGTGATCTTTCCCCAAGGTTCCCTAACAGGCCAACAGCTGACTGCTGCCATCTCTGAGTATGGACTACTAGAGAGACTCTTAAACTAGTGGAAGCAAGTGGCAGAGGGTAGAGACAAAAACTACACATCACCATGCAAGTTTTTAGAAGATAGCCTCTAGAAGATGGATAGTCCCAACACCTTTCTTTGATCATATGCTACAATCCCTGGTACCCAGGGAAGTCAGGGATCAACCTAGAAATCTTCCCTCAATACGTGGGCCAAGTTAGTACTATCCCCATTCAGAATTCTCCTACCTGCCCAGTGGAAGGGATAATAGTCAAATGCCATCTTGCGGAAGGTAAGCTGCATGGCACCACCCATGAGTCTGTTTGCAGAGATACCTATAAAAGAAAATTAAAGGTAAAGAGCAGCAAAAGAAACAAAGACACCTAATCACCACTTGAAGCACTAGAAAGTCCTCTTCAGTGAGAAGCACTAACTCCTCAACCTAGCTGATACTAGAGCACCTGAAAGGCCTTGACATCAGGTGACTTGAAAGATTTAGGTCTTCTTTCAAATCGTAACAGTTAGTGGATATGCTAGAATAGATCAAAGACAGTATATCCCATTGTCTCTGTAAATGGTCACCAGACTTCCAGAAAGGCAAAAGAAACTAAAACTCAGGATTTCAAAATTCCAATCCTATTCTCCCACAGACACATGCTTATAACCTTGATGAACTGGTTCTTCCAGACCAAGTATTACTATCCCTCAGTACAATTATATGGAAAAGCATAAGCCAGATTCTTAAAAAAAACAGGACTCATATTTATTCCCTTTCATATCCTGGCCTCAAAGATAACACTGTGATACTAGACAGTAGTTAGATACTGTACAAACAAGGTCACGAGACACTAAAAAATATTGCACTAAGAAGGACATTATAAACATATAGAATATTGTAGGCAAATTAGAATTTTTAGCAATCAGTCAAATATTAAGCTCATTTGAATTTATACCAAATTTGTACTAAGTGAATGAAATTTATTTTTATCTTATCTTTCCAACTAGATTCTAAGAACTGTTAGAGCAGGAGCTGTTTTTTCTGTACATGCCTATTGTCATACCTGCCCTTTACTGAACTGCCTGCCACCCTGTCCCTTTTAATGTGAGAGGAAACCCCATGGCTTCCTCTAGGTGTAAAGTGGTACACCAACAACCAGGTTTTTTTCATCCAACCTAGATTTCAGCACCCAAGTTCTGGACTAATCACCGTCCTACCAAAAGATACAGCTCTATCAGTATTTATGGTATCAATCTTTTTTCATAATAATCCCCCACAAGGAGGCTTTTTGGATATTTTTCTCCTAATTGTCTCCCTTTGTGAAATTTTAATACAACAGATAAATTGTATATCTATTTGTATGTATAATATATGTTTATGTGTTTTGTACATAAAAAAAAACAACCAACCTTTTTCTTTAATTCAATGCAAGGTTAAGAAAGACTAACTTGGGGGCCTTCCTGGTGTTGCAGCAGGTTGAGTGCCCACTGTGAAGTTTGATCCCCGGCCAGGGAGAGGACCCATATGGCGCAGCAGACCTCTCCCGCCTTGCCTGCTGTTCCCCTCAACAATGTATTTCAGTGGATCTGCCTGTTCTGCTCCCTACTCTGTCTCTGGTGAATCCTCTCACCTCCCCACAACTCTGGCCTATACCCCAGCTCTTACATGCATAAATAAATAAATGTTAAAAAAAAAAGACTTTTTCAAGCTAAGTTAAATTTCCAAAAACTATTAGTATCAAATGTATGTAACTTCATAACTATATTTGTTAAGTAAATGTTAATGTAATTTATTCATTCTAAGTTATAATTTATCAAATTACATCTGCAAATTTGCAACATAAAATAGCAATATAGTAAAATTTTTATTCAAATTTTTTCAGCACAGTAAAACAATTGAATTTATTTATTAAATTCTTTATTTTTACTGAACTTAACTTTTAACTATTGCTTGCTATGAGAAAATGACTTTATCTCTATTCATTCAGATATTGTCAGTATTAACAATGCATTGAATTAACTAGCAGTGAACTGATTAATAAGATATAACTATTTTCATTTAATCTCAAAGTTCAAATGACAGAGGTACAGAGGATCAAACATGAACAACACTGACAAGACCACCAGTAGCGGCTAACTGGCATGCACAGGCCATCTCTGGCCATATGACTTTGAGGTGGAACAAAGGATTGAGAAAGTCTTCTGATCAGTCATCCACTCACCATGGTTTCCAATACTGACCTTTCACACATTTTGGGTATCTTCCATAAACTCAACATCAATGCTATTCATGTACTGTACAAGAACATCTTGTGAGAGAAACTAAATACTAAGGAATAAAATTCAGTCAGGCAAGACTATGCTTTGGAGAACTATTAACCATTGATATATATATATATGAATTATTTTCACACACATATGCGTATGTCCAAAATAAGGAAATATCAAGACAGAAAGTAGATCAGTAATTGCTTATGGCTACAAAATGAGAAGTGACAGCTAATGGGTTACAGGTTTTCTTTTGCAGACAAAAGTGTTCTAAAATTAGACTGTATAAAAAATGGGCAAAAGAGCTAAAAAGGCAATTCTCCAAAGAGGACATGCAAATGGCCAACAGGCATATGAAAAAATGCTCAACTTCTCTTGTCATCAG
>JAGFMF010011803.1:15225504-15241408 GCA_019455555.1 Galemys pyrenaicus
CCCCGCTCTCTGTGGTGAATCCTCTCACCCCCCCCACACCTCTGGTCTGTGCCCCAGTGCTTGTATGCATAAATAAATAAATCTTTAAAAAAAAAAAAACTAAACAATTAACAAACATCCCCAATTAAAAATGGGCCAAAGACAATTACTATCTCACCAAAGAAATTATAGAGGTGAGGAGGAATGTGAAAAACATTCCACATCATGTGTGATCAGGGAAATGCAAATTAAAACAGCAATCAGATTTCATGACACACCTATCAAGAATGGCAAAAATCCGAAACACTGACATTACCACAAGCTGGCAAATATATGGAGCAGAAAGAACTCTCAATTCAAATGCTTGATGGAATCAAAAACTGTCTACTTGAGTAGACAGTTTAATTATGCACCATCATATTTACTCAAACTGAAAACTTAATGTCCACACAAAAACCTACACACGCCTCTTAATATTACTGTGAAACAAAAACTACTCGTAAAAAATAATATTAAGAAATCAAATTTCTCTGTATGTCAAATTGATATCCAGCTATATAAAAAATGACTTCAAGTGACCAATTTTTTTCCACACCTTTTTTTTTCAAAGTGACTTTAAAATACAGGATTTTCAACATACATTCTTAATGGGATATATCAGAAGGCTAAAGCACACATACACATTAATCTACTTCTTTCAGCAGTCTTATCAACAGCAATAAAATTGGTTTTATTGTTTCTTGAAAATATCAAAAAGTAAATCCAAGAATCAGAATATCAATAAAAATACAAATAGTGAATCAAAAAGTTAACACAAACCATTTTTTAATTTACAATGATCAAGATGTTATCATAATTTATTTTATTTTTCAATCTTAGAAATACCTTTTCTCTAGAACTGAATACTTGAAAAGGCTGGTCTTAAGCAATAACAGTTCAATGAATATAATTTTGCTCAGTGTGTAGTCTCTAAATAGCATTTTTCACTAAAAGGGACAAAGGTTCCCTGGAGAAATGTTAATTCCAAATCTGGGATGTGGATGTTCAAGAGAAATAAGCAACATCTTCATCTGTCAAAAAGAATGAAAATTATTAGGCTTTTGTCCTAAGGACACAAAAGTTGAGTTTGAAAGGCTTTCACCAGCCAAAGATGAGGACAGCTAATTAGCAAAAAGATTATAAAGTTTCATGCACAACAAATATTTTAACAATAAATACAAATGAAGGATATAAAAATGTGAAATGTAAAAAGAATGCAAAACAGTAAGCCACTTTGAAAAAGTTTGTTTCTTAAAAAATGAAATCTTTACCTATCATATTACCCAATCATTTCATTCCTGGATATTTACTCAAGAGAAATAAAAACACATGTATATAGATAGTCATAACAGTATTATCCACAGTAGCCAAAACTAGAAATAAAATGCCTGTCAAGTGACTGGATAAAAAACAAAATTTTAATACAACCCACAAAGGACTGATCACAAAGATCTACAAAGAACTCATACAACTATAAACAAAACAAAATATACAATCCAGGCAAAAATGGGCAGAAGCAGGGACCTCCCTGTTGATGCAAGGGATCAAGCACTGCACTATGAAGCATCCGCAGCCACTGCAGTACAAGTTCAATCCCTGGCCAGGGTAGTGACCCACATGGTACAGCAGACTTCTCCTACCTCACCCACTTCTCCCTTCAGCCGTGTATTTTCAGTCATTCCAACTGTTCTGTTCACTACTCTGTCTCTGGTGAATCCTCTCACCTCCCCCAACCCCTGGCCAGCGGGTTAAGCAACGCACTATGAGGTGGACCATAGTGCAGCACGAGTTCGATCCCTGCTGCCGGCCAGGGAGGGGACCCACATGGTGCGGCAGACCTCTCCTGCCTCGCCCGCTGCTTCCCTCAGCAGTGTGTTTCAGTCAGTCTGCCTGTTCTTCTCCCCGCTCTGTCTCTGGTGAATCCTCTTACCTCCCTGGACTCTGGCCTGTACCCCAGCTCTTGTATGCATAAATAAATAAATCTTTAAAAAAAAATGAGCAGAACTAAAAAGACACTTCTCCAGAGAGGAAACGTAAATAACCAACAGTTATATAAAAAATGTTCAACATCACTTATACTCAGGGAAATGCATATCAAAACCACAATGAGGTAACCACCTTATACCAGTGAGAATGGCATATATTTAAAAAAAAAAAAACAAAAAACAAAAAACAGGCAACAACAGATATTGGCAAGGATGTGGAAAAAAAGGAATCCTCTTACACTGCGGGTGGGAATGCAAACTGGTCCAGCCACTATGGAAGTCCAGCTGTGTGCAAGACCATCAAATTACTGAAAGTAGATCTACCATATGGCCTAGCAATTCCTCTCCTAGGAATCCACACAAAGAACACAAAAACATTAACTAAAATGTATACCCGCACCCCTATGTTTATTGCAGCATTATTTTTACAATAGGTAAGATGAAAATAACCCAAGTGCCCAAAAACAGATGACTAAATCAAGAAGATGTAGTATATACACCCAATAGATATTTTTCAGCAATCAAAAAAGATAAACTCATGCTATTCGCAGCAACATGGTTGGAGCTGGAAGGGATTGTGCTCAGTGAAATAAGCAGGAAGGAAAAAGAAAAATATAGGATGGTTTCATTTACAGGAGGAATATAGGGGAAACAAACAAGGGATCAGGAAAAAATAACAATAATAATAAATAAACAAAATTAGCAGGCAACAATAAATCAGAGACATTTTGCAAAGGATGGAGAGGCAGAGGCATCAAAATGGGCGGGAAAAGCACAAGGGACAATGGTGACAGTTCACAGGTAAACTGGTGGTAGGGATTTTATGGGGACTACACCTGAGAGGAGAAAGTGTACACTGCACAAAAATGAACAATGACATTAAAAAAATATATATATATAAAGAAAAAAGCTTTCTTTTTTTTAAAGATTTATTTATTTATGCGCACAAGAGCTGCAGTACAGGCAGAGGTATGGGGGAGGTGAGAGTATTCATCAGAGACAGAGTGGGGAACAGAACAGGTGGATCTACTGAAATACACTGCTGAGGGGAGCAGCGGGCAAGGCAGGAGAGGTCTGCTGTGCCATGTGAGTCACCTCCCTGGCCAGGGATCGAACTTGTGCTTCAGTGGCTATGGATGCTTCATGGTGCAGTGCTTAACCCCTTGCACTACCAGGGAGCACCCCCCCCCAAAAAAAAGTTTTATTTTTTAACTGAAAGGTGAACTGGACCATAGTTGGAAATAATAGGAACCAAAACTAACTTACCTCTGTCCGGAAGCAAGAGCAATAGGAGACTGTCCATTTGGGGGTCGAGGCTCTTCACATGTCTTCATCTCCACCTCCACCTTATCCAGACACTGAAATAAAAGCCACAAAGAGTTAAGTAAGTGTCTGCACAAAAACCTATGTAGCACAGACTATGTTACAAGGCCTACTTGAGTGTTGTGTCCACAGTAGGTAGGTAATAAATAACTATTAAATGAGTGAATGAATAAAATATAAGGAGAGGCCTCATCTTCCTACTCCCATTTCCACTCAGCAGATCTCCTCGACAAGGATGGGATTAGCTAACAACAGGAAACTAAAATATAAATCCAAGGTACAGAGAATAATACTGTTCCTAAGAATTTCAGTATCTTATGCATCAATCAATTCATGAAAGGCTTTCATATAATAAGCAATTAAAAGTCAACATGAACTAAGCTTCTAATTTTTCTATATCAGGATTCCAAGAGAAAACCTAAGGGTAGAACATGGGCAGCAAAACTTGTTATGGGCAGAAAACAAACAAAACAAAAACCAACTCAGAACTCCTGTATGTTGGGTCTCAGTGTTAGCTATATATTGTCCAATAGTTCTAGAATAGTAATTCAGATAAAAATTCCAGTTAATAGCCATTGTCTCAGCGAGAAGCTCACAGGCCAGAAAGAAGCTCCCTCAACTCCAAAAAGGAACAGCTTATCAGGACTCTACCTTCTTTCAGACCTTTTAAAACTCTACCCCAAGTCCATTTGATTTTTTATAATCAAGAAAGGTCATTACCAAGCAAATAGGATGTGTCTTCAACTTTGTCCATTGGATCTGAAAAAGAAAAAAGAAAAATAAAGCAAAGAGAATAATGGGAGCCACCCCTCAAGAAAGCAGGCCAGCTGGCCAAAGAGCAAGAGCATTCTGATTCCAATTCTTACCCGGATGGAAGCCCTGTTGCAGTAGACCCTAGTGATGGCTAACCAGGTGGGCAGCTCCAGCACATTCTGTAGAACCTCTTCATCCAGTTCCAGGTTGGTCAGCTGACCTTCCCCTTTCAGGGTGCTTAAATTGATTTTATCCGGGGAAAGATTCTTAGTGAACCTAAAAAGAGAGATGATACAAACTACTTATTTCCATGGGGAGCTGCTGAATATGTATTGTAGCAGATAACACAAACTTGGAGAGGAAAAAAAAGTTAAAGAATGAACATAAGGACAAAGAGACCACACGCTATGCCATATAAAATGTTAGGTGAAATCTGCCATTCTATTCATGATTATGTCATCTTTCCACAACGGGGATTCTGGGGAATGGTTACAGCAGCAATATCTCTGATATTCCTGAACACCCAATAAAAACAGATAGAGCAACTAGATAGCAACACAAAAAGCACACGGATAACATTTAAAACAAAACTAGAAGATAGAGCATCCTCGTAAAAACCCCTATACAAAGCAGAAAGGGAAAAAAAATCATCAGTCATAAGACATGAGTGCTATATAAGCAGCTGTGCAGATCAACACAAGAGTACAAGCAAGAGTACACCTAATGAACTAGGGAACAGAAGCACCCCAAGAAAAGCAAGTGCTAAATGAAAAGCAAGTTGGGACAATTTGAGAACATCAACTGAAACTGAGGGGATTTTATCCACTGCAAAGGGGCACCGGTGAAGCTCAATGAGCTCGAGAAGTCGAGTCTAAATTCATGCAACTAGCCAGGGCTCCTTCCATAGACAGGGTCACCACACTGAGAAAACACTGCTGGGAAAGAAATCCAAATTGAGCTAGATAATGACAGCGGAATTGAAGAAAAGAAATGGCTCAAGTAAAAGTGTGTTTTTGTGGTGATTTACAAACCAGGATATCTCAAAAAGGAAGCCATTATTATATTTATTTTTATACTACTTGAAACAACACAGAAGGGAGCACTATGAAGTTTGGATATGAAACACTAACAAGCTAGTCACGAGCTGGTTAACTAGGGGAAAATGAAACCCAGACCTTATACAAACCTGCACTAATTTGATGAAAGAGGATACAACATATCTATAGTCTTGCCAAAGGGACTAACCTGAATCTGTCCATGCTACTAGGTCCAGTTGCTAATTTGCAGAAAATACAGAAGATGGGGAAAGCTGCTGAACTGCACCATGTGTACACTCAGTAAAACCCACACGGGAAACTCTATGAGTCAAGTGACCTGGGTACAAACAATTCATACAGGTTAGTCTTCTGACTACTCCACAGTCACTGTCTCCAGTCTTTGCTATTGTGCTCTCACAACCCACTCCTTTGCCTGAAGCATTGTCCAAATCACCAGCTGCCAGTTAAGGCCTAACTCCAAACTTGTCAGTGAGATTTTCCCTAACTGCTGCAACTCACATTAAACTCTTCTATCATCCTGGAATCTGTAACACATTTTGGTCATAACCTAACAGGCCTTAGAATTCTCTCTAATTTTTCCCATGTGTAGACATCCCTGCTCAACTGATGTTGGGTTCTTTGAAATCTAGGGCTTAGCTTAGGTTTATCTCTCCTGATCAAAATCCAACAGAATAATGGGCCTACATCCCTCTCAGCAAATTGTCCTGCTAGCTAACTACTACTTCTAGGTCCCTTCTCCCATATTCTTGACTAAGTCAATTTATAGCCATTTCCTCAGAGCATAATCCCCTCTCCTGTATCACTCTTTTCCACTCTAATAGTGAATATTTTGTTCTCCATCCTTAATTATAGTTAGTTCTTACATTCATTAGATGGTAAGAGTTATATGTTGTTTACTATTTTTTTGCACATGTCTTTTCCTTTTACTGTTTTTTTTTCCAACTTGGTCTATAACATCATAACATGGAAGGATATTATGATTCTATTTCCTTCTATAGTACCTAAAATTGTACTATAATTTTTAACTAATTTTTTGGTTGTAATATTTTTAGACATTTACAAACATGCAAACCAATGTTGTATGATATTAAGGGATACCCAGGAATGCATTGGCATGACCACAACAAATTCAGCAAAAGCGTTTACCTGAGGATAAGGGTAGGGATCTACAGGAAACTTCAACTGAATAGGTAACATTTATTTCTCAAGTTGGGAGATGACTAGCTGGCTATTCATTATGTACGTTTTTGTATGGCAAACATGTCATAATAATTTTTTCTACGATTTCATCAATGACCTATTATATGTACTTACTGTAGGGAGAGCTACTCCTCCTCTGATCTCTCAATCTCTATATGTCTTGCAGATAGTATGCCAGAAACACATGACTTCTTACCCAAATCATTTCTCAGGATTGTGTTTGCAAAGAGCAGCTCTGAGGGATGAAGTAATGTCTCCCTCCAGGACAAAGAGGATTGCTTACCACTTACCATAAAAGCAATGGATTGCCCAAGCTCAGTATTTCAGTCCTATAACTTATGTGTAAGCATCCATCTTGACCCATTCAGGTCACTTCCATGGGACTTGGGGAAGAGAGAACAGAGGAACTAATGCTGTTATGCTTATGCTGCTTGCTGGGTCATATTAGGCTGTGAATAATAAAGTATTTTGCCTCAGATATGTCTTCCATATTCTGCCAGCAGGCTAATTATTAACTTCTAAAAGAATAAAATAACACCCCAGCTCCTTACACACACCTTAACTGATTTTAATTCATAAAAATTGTTTATTCAACATTAACTGAGTATGAATCAATTTTATTCTCTGAGCAAAAAAGATAATTTTTCTATAATGACTCCTATCCTCTGAAAACCAGCTTGTCACCTACATGGAAAAGGACTATGATATTAAGAAGGTAAAATAAAGACATAAATACATCCACACATAAAACATGAATAACAACAGTTGAAAGTAAAAGAAGATACACTACATGCCCCCAAGGTACTGGGAGGAAACACATTTTTGAGAGAAGAAAAGAAAAGCTAAAAACAGAATTCAGTATTATATGTAATCCCTAGGTATAGAAAGACTTTCTCTATCGAATTTCCATGTATTTAAATAAGATAACGACAATAATTTCCTCCTAAAAACGCTTCTATTCTTCAGTGTACAGTAAGCCATATTAACTCAAATATTGGGATGGGACATCCTTATAAGTCCTACACTTAAGAGAATAATTTTGTAAATTTTTACAATATCTCCTCCTCAGATTCTGATAAGATCCTAATTCTGCAGAGAATCATGGTAGGTAGTGAGACGTTATCAGAGATGGGAGTAAGGATCCCTTTAATATTTGCAGGAATACAGGAAATAAACTGAGAAACACTAAGATAAGCTACTTCTCCTTGGGATAAAAGGTCTTTTTTTAAAAAAGATTTATTTATTCATGCATACAAGCACTGGGGTACAGGCCAGAGTTGCAAGGGGTGAGAGACTCCATCAGCTAGAGTGGGGAACAGAACAGGCAGACTGACCGAAACACACTGCTGAGGGAAGCAGCAGGCAAGGCAGGAGAGGTCTGCTACACCATGTGGGTCCCCTCCCTGGCTGGTGGCAGGGATCGAACTCGTGCTGCAGTAGCTGCAGTTTGCTTCATAGTGCGTTGCCCAACCCACTGCACCACCAAGGAGGGCCCGGATAAAAGGTCATTTTTAAGAAAAGAAACTAACAGGAACATTTTCAAGTATGTTTTTCTGAAATAATGAAGACATACTTTGGATAAAATGAAACATAAACAGAGTCAAGTATGAATCATTGCTTGTTAGCACGGACATTCTCAGAGGGGTTATACTAAATAGGTACCACAGATCTAATTTCTGTATTGTGTTCTATGCACACAATATAATAGTTCTAACTATTTACAGCTCCATAGCCTTTAAAAAAATATGGGATTACATTACTTCATCCTAAAACTACATCCAGTTAGGGCAATGCATCTCAAACTATGGTCCTCTGACAATATGGATGGATGGAATATTTATTTCAACAAAATGCAGGTTACTGGGCCAAACCTCAGATATGCAGAATCACAAAGAGGAAGGGAGGTATTTTTACTCCTCCCCCTAGGGTTTCCAGTTTTAACAAGTTTAAGGTGATTACTCTGTTTTTTAGCAATAGAGAATGGCTTGAGGCTTCGGTTAACCAGTTAAAATGATTCAAGGATGGGAAAATGTGAGGCAGCAGGTGGAAAAGAGATGAATAAATCCATTCTTCAAGAACATTTTCAACTTCTATTCTCATGATTTGGTAGTGAAAAGCATATGTTTCAGAGTTAGACTTGGGTTGAAAACCTGTGTTTCACCTACTTATTTAACTTTAGGCAAACATTCAATCAACCTCATAGAACTACTGGGATTAAAAGAGCTAACTAACACACATTAAGTATCTGGCAATAATTAAGTGCTCAAAAATAGTAAGCAATATTATTTCTGGATTACACCACTCTGCCCCTTTAAGAAAAGACAAATTATTATCTTTTAAAAAAAGTTTAGAAGGCTTATTATCCTAGGACTCAGTTGTCTTCAAAAGGAAACTCTTCAGATCTTTCTACTTCTATGAATCACTCCCAGAATGCCTATTTCTATCTTTTAGATCCAGGTATCTAGAAAACTTATCTCACATTGACTCTAGGAATAAATGTTCATACCTTGTCTCTCCAGTACTAATAGGTCACAAGGGAACAACTAAGAAAATTATCAATGGAACTAGTCAAAACCAAGGCAAGGTTAATCAGTAGAAAACAAGAAGTCTGTAGCTGGTAGTCAGCAGAGTTCTGTGAATTTGTAGTCATATCAACCGGCAAATCGAAAGCTTTGACTTCTTCATGGAAATTCTATGGATAAGAGAACCCTGTTCCCCATTTCATCTTGAGAATAACCAGGTGGACTTATGTTTCTGATTGTCTTGGAAATGACTGTGAGTGTGTGAACACCAGCAAGCCAAAATCACAGACTAATCTCAATGAGAAATGCTCACCAGCCTGATGGCACACTGTCCTGTCAATAACACTAACACAAAGGATAAACCAATGAAGCACAAAGTTCTATCCAAGTGGATGAGACCCTGGATGAAAGTGCTCATTCATACTTCCAGGTAAGGAACAGGATAATAGGCAAGTAAGAGTATAAACTCAAATTGATTATATAAATTTGGCTATTTGAGAAGAGAATCTCTGGAGATTACCTACTTCATTCAGTGTCTTTCTATTCACAAAGTCCTTCCTAACTTTTCCCCCAGACATCATTGTCCTGCCTGGTCATATAATAATACCAATTTAACATCTTCTTCTAGGCCACCACAAAGTATGGAGATAGACACACAACTTAAAATAACTATGTCCTTTTATGTCCTTATAAGCTGGGCCAAATCAATGTCCTTTGATGAGAGTTCTAATTCTAACCATCAACCAGAAGGGAAGTTTGGATCAATGTCCTTTGGTCAAGTAAGATGATGACATTTTTTAAAAAGACTTATTTATTTATACATACAACAGCTGGGGTATAGGGCAGAGGTGGCAGGGGGTGACAGAATTCACCAGAGACAGAGTAAGGAGCAGAACAGGCAAGACAGGAGAGGTCTGCTGCGCCATGCGGGTCACCTCCTTGGCTGGTGATAGAACTCCTGCTTCAGTGGCTGCGGACAGTTTCATAGACTTAAACTCTTGTGCCACCAGGGAGGCCAAGATGATAATATTTATGAACAATGTATTTTGAATACCATAAGCTGGGAAAAGTCTCATTCAGTGACCTGGACTTGCAGAACCAAATAAAGGACAATGACATTTTACTTTGTACTAAAAACTTAAACACATTATCTATCTCAACTAGTCTTCACAATACTTCATGTGAGGTATGTGTTATTACCTCCCATTTTAAAAAGGAAAAGCATGAGGTTCAGATGTGAAATGACTTGTCCACGATGACACAGCAGCAAGAGCAGAGTATGAAACCAGGTCTGTTCACTAGGCTATCTCACTTTTACTAACATCTTCCTTGTATTCCTCCAAAAAACATAGGGCACAAAATGAATTTATAAGCTGTCATGGAAAGAGTTGGAGGACATCCATTCTCTTTTTTACATGCTACCATGGACTGCTTAATCTGTGTAAGAATAAACCTAAATGTGAAGTGTGGGGGTAAAGTTATAGTATAACTCATTCAAAAAGCTTTCTATCCTTCACCAACACCATAAGACTAATAAAATCTTTCTTAAGTTTGCCCAGGGGTGATTCATCACCATTCTCAGAGTGATGCCCAGACTCTACTAAAATACTGACAAGAGACCACCGAGTCATCAGCTATATAATCAAATATGCACGCAAATAATCATCCAAAGTCCAATAATGCTAGCCATATTTGAGTTCTTCAAATATGAAATAAATCTTGAGGTGTGGGGACAACGAACACAGTTTATAAAATGTTATACTGAAGCTAAGGATTGATCTTTGACTAGTAGGAGTTTTAAGTATGTTGTTAAAATTCTGTAATGTACAGTTAAGGGAATTACTGGCTGGTGAGAGAAAAGTTTGAGCTTGCAAGGCGGGATTTCAGTACAGGTTTTGTCTTTATCCAATGAACTTAAAGGAACAAGTCACGATTTGAAGGGAAGCGCCTGGCATTGTTGTTCCACATCTGGTGGTTGCTGTTTACATTCCTCTGTTGAGCCTACATCTTCATTAGCCTTTTAGCAGGTACAGGTTGAACATCTCTGTCTCACAGTCAAGATAGGATGAGAGTTAAGGATAGTGACAACTGAGCTGTCTTATTTTCTTCTCTAGAATGCAATGGTTCATCTTGATTTACAAATAAAACCTGGAAAACCTACAAAAATATGTGTTTTGAGGTTTAGGAAAAATACAGAACATACTGCTGTTATTTTTGGTGAAGAAAATCAATTTTGTATAATTTATTTCAACCTAAATAAAATGTGTATTTTAAAAAATAAAAGTTCTTCAAATATACTCAAGTACTACTGACATTACATGTAGGTTCACTGTAGGACCACCTGGGTCTGGGCCTATTCTCCATAATGATACTAATAATATTTACTTTTTCATTTATAAATTTACTTTTAGCGCTAAACAAAAAATAGATATTGCCTTATTTGTTTCTCAAAAATGGCAGTAAAAATTCAACGAGTTGGCCTCCCTTGTGGCCTAAGAGGTTGAGCGCCGCATGTGGGGCTTCCACAGCCACTGCAGTGTGAGTTCCAATCCAGCCAGGCAGAGGACCCACATGGCGCAGCACATCTCTCCTGCCTCACCTGCTGCTCCCCTCAGCAGTGTACTTCAGTTGATCTGCCTGTTCTGCTCCCCACTCTGTCTCTGGTGAATCTTCTCACCCCCCCATGCCTCTGGCCTGTACCCCAGCTCTTGTATACATAAAAATATATAAAATCTTTTTTAAAAATTCAAGTAATTTCGTTTGCATTTTACAGTAATAATAGGTAGAAAGGTAACATTTGGGGTCAGTCATTGAGGGGAACGTCTAGGAGGTTTGTTCAACCAAGAAAACCACTGACCTGAAACCTGGTATGAAACCACTCTACAGTCCCTGGCACATACTTAATTCAGTGCTTGTGTTCTTTTGAGGATGATATCACTAGGCCCAAGGGGTAGCTGAAAAGGCTCAAAAGGAAGCCTGCTATTTATTCCAATTCAAGTATGTGGGAAAACATTTTCTGGCCATATGTTACTGTTACAGAGCACAGACGCTAAAATGCAATCAAGCTGGAAAAACAGATTTTGATTAGGTTTCATTTCTGCCAAAGGATTGCAAACTGCCAAAGAGATGAAAGAGAAAGGCTCTCTCTCACATCTTAGTGAAAATGTACCCCAGTGCTGGCAAGTAAGAATTCTTTGATTTGCAGATTCACAAAATTTCAGAGCTAGAAGAGATCTTAAATAATCATTTATGCCAAAGCTATAATTTGCAAATGGTCAGCAAGTTAAACAACATGCTTAAGAGTCACAGCTCGCCACTGGTAAAGCTGGGACTAATTAAATGTCAGCAGTGGAACTTATCCCAGCATTCATTTCACTCTTCTACTACCCTGCAACTTCTAATTCACTACCTCCATTGTTAACAATAGGATAAATAAATTGCAATCACTAGTCTGCTTCAAGTCACATAGAAATTGAGCTCTCACAGAAGTAAAAATACACTTTGCTTCCCTTATTAATTTTTCCACTAAGGTGATGATCACAGCCAGACCTTGGCTTCTCAGTTACGTACCTAAAGCTACATATTTGAATATGCTGACTTATGTACAGCTTTCTGTTGCTGCCCAGTATCAGAAAAGAGTGAGCAGGGCCTCCCTGGTGGCGCAGTGGGTTAAGCAGCGCACTACGAAGCAGACCGTCAGCCACTGCAGCACAAGTTCAATCCCTGCTGCCGGCCAGGGAGGGACCCACATGGCGCAGCAGACCTCTCCTGCTGTGCCCACTGCTCCCTCAGCAGTGTACTTCTGTTGATCTGCCTGTTCTGCTCCCCGCTCTCTGTGGTGAATCCTCTCACCCCCCACACCTCTAGCCTGTACCCCAATGCTTGTATGCATAATAAATAAATCTTTAAAAAAAAAAAAGAAAAGAGTGAGCATATTCAATTTTGTATAGTTTATGGGTCTATCAGGACATAACCACAGAATAAATCAAGGAAGATCTGTATTTTGATGTAGACACTTAGAAGTTAAGGTCTGGGCTATGATCATCCTAGTGGAAAAATTAAAATCAGTCTGCCAATTTCTATCAGAAGAAAAAAGGCACCTGCTGAAATTCTGATTGGGATTTCATTGACTTGAAAGTTCAACTTCAGGAGATTTGATATAGTAACAAAGTAAATCAGCCTACCCTTGAACATGTTATATATCCAAGGTATTGATATATTTACTTAGGTGTTCTTTAACTTCTCCCAACAATGTCTTATAGTTTTCTTAAGTTTATTTCTGTATTTTATGTCTTGACACTACTTTAAAGGAAACTTTTTATTTTCTAATTATTTGCTGCTAGAAGATAGAAATAAAAGTGATAAATTTATATTGCTCTTGTATCCTGCAATCTCACTCAATTTGGTCATTAGCTCTAGTTGTTATTTTGTAGATTTCTTAGGATTTTTGATGTAAACATTAACATCACCTGTGACTAGAGATGACTTCATTTATTTCCAATCTTTATGAATGCTGACATTTTATATATTGGACTTGTTTCCTCCAGTCTTACTAAATTAAATCGTTCTAAAAGCTTTTTTAAAAGAATGTGTAATATTTTCTACATTCATACCATGTGCATGCAGCATCTTCATCAGATTTTTGTTACCAGAGTTTTGATGGACACCTTAAACAAGTTTAGAAGTATTTCCCTTCTTTATTCCCTAAATATTTTGTGTAAAATGAGTGCTATTTCTTCTGCCATGTTCAACAAAGATCACCAATGATACTATCTGGGCCTTAAGTTTTCATTATGAAAAAGGTTTTGACAGGATAGAAGGAACATTCTTTTTTTTTTAAGATAAAATAATTTTTATTAGATTTATTTAATTGTATTTGACATCATTTGTAGTCCCCAGGGAGTTCCCACCACCATTTCACCCATGCACCATCGCCTCAGTCCCTTGTGCTGTTTATGCCCTCATCCCTGTCTTAGCCCTCCCCTCCATTCCCCCCCACCCTCACCACTTTGGTTTATCTTTGACCTTTTGGTCTTGTTGAGTTTTCTGTTTGTTTGTTTTTGGTTGTAACTGCCCATTTTCTTAAGCTTTCTCTTGTTTTTTTGTTTTCTTCTTTTTTATTTTTTGTTGAAGTTGTTTTTCTTTCACATTCCTCCTAAAAGTGAAGCCATCCGATATTTTTCTCTTGCCTTCTGACTTGTTCCACTGAATATAATTCCTTTTAGCTCCATCCATGTTTCTATAAATGGTCCTAGTTTATCATTTTTGATTTCTGAATAGTATTCCATTGTGTATATGTACCACATCTTCTTGATCCAGTCACCTACTTTTGGGCGTTTGGGTTGTTTCCAGGTCTTACCAATTATAAATAGTGCTGCAATAAACATGGAGGTACAGGTGCTCTTTTGGATTGGTGTTTTTGTGTCCTTTGGGTAGATCCCTAGGAGTGGGGTTGCCAGGTCATATGGTAGTTCTATTTTTAGTAGACTGAGGAACCTCCATATAGCCTTCCATAGTGATTGGATTAACTTGCATTCCCGCCAGCAGTGTACTAGGGTTAGAAGGAACATTCCTTAACATAATAAAGGCCAGGGCCTCCCTAGTGGCACAGTGGGTTAAGCAACGCACTATGAAGCAAACCGCAGCCACTGCAGCACAAATTCAATCCTTGCTGCCAGCCAGGGAGGGGACCTACATGGCGCAGCAGACCTCTCCTGCCTCACCCACTGCTGCCCTCGGCAGTGTGTTTCAGTCTGTCTGCCTGTTCTGCTCCCTGCTCTGTCTCTGGTGAATCCTCTCACCTCCCATGACTCTGGCCTGTACCCCAGCTCTTGTCATAAATAAATAAACCTTTAAAAAAAAACATAATAAAGATCATATAGGACAAACCCATAGCCAATATTATTATCAATGGTGAAAAACTGAAAGCCTTTCTCTTAAGATCTGTAACAAGACAAGGATGCCCACTTTCACCATTGCTTTTCAATGTAATACTAGAAGTCCTAGCCAGAGAAATAAAACAAGAGGAAGACATACAAGAGGAATCCAAATAGGGAAAGAAGAAATAAAACTATTACTATTTGCAGATATGATAATATACATATAGAACTCCAAAAACTCTACAGAAAAGATAATCAAAATAATCAACCAATTTAGTAAAGTAGCAGGATACGAAATCAACACACAAAATCAGTAGCCTTCCTACATACAGTCAATCTGAAGGAGAAGAAATCAACAAAACGATCTCTCTATACTTGAAACAAAAAAAAAAAAATCAAATACTTAGGAACAAACCTAACAAAAGAGGTGACTGACCTATAGAAAGAAAATTATAAAGCATTGTTAAAAGAAATAGAAGATACAAAGAAATGGAAAGACATTCTGTGCTTGTGAATTGGAAGAATTAACATTATTAAAATAGCCATCCTACTAAAAGTAATTTACAGATTCAATGCTATTTCAACAAAAATTTCAATGACATTCTTCAAAGAATAGAATATTGATGAAATTCATATGGAGCCACAAAAGCCTAGAATACCCAAAAGTCTCCTGACTAAAAAGAAGGAGAATGGAATTATCACATGCCCAGACTTCAAACTATACTACAAAGCCATAATAATTAAAACAGCATGGTAATGTAACAAAAAGATATACCAATGGAATCAAAGAGAAAATCCAGAAATAAAGCCACACATATGGACAACTAATCTTTGACAAAAGAGCAAAAAAATATGCAATTGGATAAGGTTAGTTTGTTCAGTAAATGATGCTGGGAAAACTGGACTGCTACATGCAAAAAAAAATGAAGCTAGACTACCTCACACCATGCACAAAAAACAACTCAAAGTGGATTAAAGAATTAGACATAAGACCTGAAACCATACTATATATTTAGAAGAGAATATAGGCAAAAGACTACATGACATACATCTCAGTAACATCTTTTTTTTTTTTTTAAAGATTTATTTATTTATGCGTACAAGCACTGGGGTACAGTCCAGAGGTGTGGGGGGGGGGTGAGAGGATTCACCACAGAGAGCGGGAG
>JAGFMF010011803.1:15249373-15301794 GCA_019455555.1 Galemys pyrenaicus
TGTTGTATGTAAAGATTTTCTCCCAGTTGGTGGTTGTCGCTTTGTTTTAGCTAATGTGTCCTTTGCTGAACAGAAGCTTTTAAGTTTGATGTAGTCCCATCTGTTTATCCTCTCTTTCACTATCTGTGCTTTAGGTGTTGTACCTCTAAAGATGTCATTGATGTGTATGTCATGTAGGGTTTTGCCTACTTTTTCTTCTAGTAATTTTATGGTTACAGGTCTTGTGTCTAAATCCTTAATCCATTTTGAGTTGATTTTTGTGCATGGTGAAAGGCAGTATTCTAGTTTCATTCTTTTGCATGTAGCAAAAAGACCCTTTTTTAAAAATGATTAATGCTACACCAATCATTATTCAACCAGGTTCTATATTAGATAAAAGTGAGTGGTTTTCAATTTTTTTCTCTTTAAGTATACAGTATATAGGGCCTCCCTGGTGGCACAGTGGGTTAAGCAATGCACTATGAAGCAAACCGCAGCCACTGTAGCATGAGTTCAAGCCCTGCTGCCGACTGGGGAAGAGACCCACATGGTACAGCAGACCTCGTCTGCCTTGCCCGCTGTTCCCCTCAGCAGTGTATTTCAGTAGATCTGTCTGTTCTGCTCCCCACTCTGTCTCTGGTGACTCCTCTCCCAAACTCTGGCCTGTACCCTAGCTCTGTATGCATAAATAAATAAACCTTTTTTTAAAAATACAGTATATAACTTGCTATCTTCTTAAAACTCTATATAACACTCTATAAATCCTCTAGGGATCCAGCCCAGTGTATAACATTTGAGCCATTTTGTCTACACTGATGTCAAAGTTTAATCCTTGACAGTATGACTTGATATGAAAATACAGGAATAGCCCTTGCTTCCTTCTCTTCTTCAGCACCTATACAAAGATCATTCATCAATTTGTAATAACAAGATGTTAAGAAATGTAATTCTTAAATACAATAAGATTCTAGTTATTTACATAAGTTAGATACAACCTTGAAGATGCTGAAAAGTGTTATCTCTAGAAACTAATAGTGATCTCTCAGGCAATTTTAATAAAGTCACTGTTTACTAAATATTTTTCAGGACCAAGCACTTTTATACATTGTTTTTAATGCTCAAAACAACATTGTGCACTATTATCCCTTATTCACAGATGAGGAAACTGAAGTTTCAAGAAGTTTGCTGAACACACAGCTTACACAAGGCAGAGTCAAAATGCAGTCACCTTTTGTCAAATACACAACAGTACCGCTTTGAAATTTGTATTACTTTTAAACACTAATTTTTAAGACACAAGAAAGCCACTTTACTATAAAAGAACTACTCCTGGAAAGATATAACATTTGTAATATAAAAGTTATGAAATTCAAATGTTAGCTTTCTTAGTCAAGATAAAATACAATGCCAACAGGGTATTAAGCTTACTTAATAATAACAGCATGAAAATTTAATAAAAAGAGTAGTCTGAAGATGAAATATTTAACAAAAACCCGAAGACTTCAGTAACAGTCCCCCTTTTCTCTTCATGCACACAGAGGTTATTTTGACAGAGAGCCTGAGTAACACAACCATTCCAAGTAAAAAAGATTATAGGTTAGTGGTTATAAACCTGCCTTATTTGAACATTTCTCAAAAGAGATCTTATGTTTTCAAGGTTGTGACATTTGCTTAAGACTAAAATTTACAAGTAGATCAGAATTATAAAATTAAACAGAGACAAAAATAAGAGTTTGCCATAGATGAAGCCCCTGCCCCCCCAAAAATCAAGACACATCCACCAGAATAGTTAAAATGAAAAATACCAAGTGCTGGCAAGCCTATAGAACCACCACAAGTTTTATACAATTCCAGTATAAGTATAAATCAGTACAGCCACTTTGGGGAACTGTTTGGTAACATTTTTTTGAATTTCATGTATGTGTACACTATAAATCAGAAATTCCACTCGTGTATCCCTAACAGATATATGTACATTTGCTGACTAAAGGACAAGTACCAGGATGCTCCTCACAGTACTATTCATATAGCCCTAAACTGAATAACTAGCCAATGTCCATCAACAGTTAAATGTGTATGTAAATAGAGAAAAAGCCACAGAATATTACATATTATTCCATAAAAACGAAGAATCTACAACTTGAAGCAACAAGTGAGCTAACCTCACAAAAACAATGTTAGGTTAAAGAAGTCAGACATGACATAGATACTATGATACATGTAGATTGAAATAGATACATGTAGATTGAAAATAGACATAAGGGGCCTCCCTGGTGACACAGTGAGTTAAGCAACACACTATAAAGCCAAACGCAGCCACTGCAGCACAAGTTCGATCCCTGCCCCTGGCCAGGGGAGGTGATCCACGTGGCGCAGCAGACCTCTTCTGCCTCGCCTGCTGCTCCCCTAGCAGTGTGTTTCAGTCAATCTGCCTGTTCTGTTCCCCATCTGTCTCTGGTGGATCCTCTTACTTCCCACAGCTCTGGCCTATACCCCAGCTCTTGTATGCATAAATAAATAAACCTTAGAAAGAAAAAAAAAGAAAATAGACATAAATAATCTTTGCTGTTAGAAATCAGGACAGAGGGCTGACCTGGTGAAGGTAGTGACCGGATGGAGACACAAGGGGGCTTCTTGGCTACTGGTAATATTCTGTTTCTTCATGTGGATGCTGGTAATAATATGTTCAGTTTGAAATACACAATCGACAAGAAGCAACTGAGCATCAGAATTGTTAAAAGATCAGAGCTCTGGAATCAGAGTGCCTGTGTTTGAATTTCAGTTTTATCACTTTTTTTGGGCAAGTTATTTTTTTTTTAATTTTTTTAAGGTTTATTTATTTATACATACAAGAGCTGGGGTACAGGTCAGAGTCACGGGAGGTGAGCGGATTCACCAGATAGAGTGGGGAGAACAGGCAGACTGACTGAAGCATACTGCCAAGGACAGCAGCGGGCAAGGCAGGAGAGGTCTGCTAGCCTTGTAGGTCCTCCCTGGCCAGCAGCAGGGATCGAACTCTTGCTGCAGTGGCTGCAGTTTGCTTCATAGTGCGTTACTTAACCTACTGCGCCACCAGGGAGGCCCTGGGCAAGTTATTTTTAAACTGTATTGTGTTTCATTTCTTCATCTGCAATGGGCCTACTATCTACCTCATAGGGTTATCCTGAGGACTAAAAATCATAAGACTTATAAAAGTGATTTTTTAAAAAGATTTATTTACTGCTGCATACAAGAACTGGGGCACAGGCCAGAGGTGCTAGGGGTGAGAAGAGTCACCAGAGACAGAGCAGGGAACAAAACAGGCAGAGCTACTGAAATACACTGCTGTGGGGAGCAGCAGAAGAGACAGGAGAGGTCTGCCTCACCATGTGGGTCAGCCCCCTGGCCAGGCATCGAACTTGTGCTGCAGTGGCTGCGGATAACTTCATAGTGCTGCGCCTTAATCTCCTGCACCACTAGGGAGGCCCCTAAAAGTGATTATTATTAATACAGTTGACCATTATCGAATATTTGCAAGGTAAATAAAAATGCTTTATTCTGAAGCAACACAAGAAAATGAGGAAGTGAAACAAAGACACGTATGATTTGACTATTATTAGAAACTGCAAAAAATAATTGTTAGGGAAATGAAGTCTGATGATAGATAATCTAATATAAAGGGATGTGACCTGAAAGTTGAAAGGAGTCCTATATAACTTCACTTAAAACACCCGTGGGCAAGCAGTCAGCCTCTCTGAGCCTGCAGTTCCTCCCAGCCCAAGGAGGGCTGGGCCCATGATCGCAAATCTTTAGAATGATGAATAATAACAAGTACAAACACTGGTCAGGAACTAAGAAGGCTGAGCTCAGTCAGGCTCACTTATTCCCCAAAGGATTCTGAAAATCTAGCTTCAGAATTTTACCGGGGGTACTTATATTTTGAAATAGCTATCAAGTCCACCAGTCATGACTCTGTGACTCAGGGTCACGTTCCCTGCAGCCATGCCTGAGTTAATAACTAAGACTTTTGATAGGGTTCTAAAAGAACCAGTCAGGTTGCTGATATCCATGCCATAGGAGTGCCACAAACTTCTCTGATCATGTTATAATAGCTATTCTTTATTTAACCCTACTTACATGGCATACACTATAATATTTATCCTCAATCCTCAAAAAATAAATCTAAGGATGTAGAATTCTCCCATGTTATCATCTTTTATAGATAAGAAAACTAACACTTAATGACACTTCTCTGTTCATTAAGCGTTAGAGCTGAAATGAAGGTGACTGGTTTGTCTGGCGACAGACTCCATGCTCTTTCCCTGAGACACAGTTCTGCTGACTTATTTTAAAAGCAATCATATTCTTCTTACTTATATAACAAAAGGTCATCAGCTGAGGTAATCTAAAATACAAATAATCTAACATAGTGAAAAATCAAATTTTGGATGATTTTAAGGGATTGCTTTTGTTTCTAACTTAATGTCTCCTCATGAATCTATCTAAATGAATACTGTGCAATGAAGTTATTTAAATGATGCAATAACCAAACAAACTATAGCTTAAATCTCTTTTAAAAAAGGTTTACATGTTTCCTTCTGCTTCCCCACTACCCAATGCCTGGCCTAAAGTAGACACTTAACAAAAACATTTGAATATCACACCTCCCTCAATCTTGTTTACCAAAATGCTGTACTGGTGAGGAGCCATTCTAATATGACTTTAATAACTGAAACTTCAGGATCAAAATTAAACATAGTAAGAGTCACCAGAATATCCTCTCTGCAGAAGGATACTCTCCTTGAGCAAGTAATTATTAAACATCCACAAATATTTGTTTAACATAGTAATAACTCAATATATCTTTGTCTCTCTTTTCCCATCAGGTTTGGCAAGGAACAGAAGTTACAGTTCCCCTCCAGGCAAGCCAGCCTGTGTGTGGGCAGCAGAGACCATACAGAGACACAAATGTTTCATATGATTAGGCACATTTCCAAGTTAAACAAAAAGACAGGTCCTAGGAGATTGACCTTTTCCCCCAACTAAACCACATACAGACTTCAGGAGTCTGATCTTCCCCCACCAGACCCATTTACTAGCACCTTTCCCTGAACCCTTGAAATTGCAGCCCTCAACTACCTTCTCCTCAGTTAACCATTAAACAGAGGAAATCAGAAACTTCTTCCAATGTGTCACATCTATTAAATACCTATTGATACTTCATTTGACAAATTCAATGAACATGTCAGCATATACTATTAAATTTTTTCTTTAAAAACCCTGTCCTGGGCCTACCGGGTGGTGCAAAGGGTTAAGCTACAGCACTATCAAGCTATCAGCAGCCACTGCAGCAAGACTTTGATCCCCTGCCAGAGAGGAGACCCACATGGTGCAGCAGACACTTCCTGTCTCACCAGCTGCTCCCCTCAGTAGTGTATTTCAGTGGATCTGCCTGTTCTGCTCCCCATTTTGTCTTTGGTGAATCCTCTCACCCTTACACCTCTGGCCTTCGCCCCAGCTCTTGCATGCATAAATAAACAAATCTCACAGAGAGTACACAGTTTATATGTGTACTACAGGGAAAAGTATAGATGAGAGGGACCTCCCTGGTGGCGCAAGGGGTTAAGGTGCAGCACTGTGAAATTATCCAGTCACTGCAGCACAAGTTCCATCCAGCTAGGGAGGTGACTCACATGAGGCAGCAGACCTCTCCTGCCTTATGGGCTGCTCCCCTCAACAGTGTATTTCAGTAGATCTGCCTGTTTTGTTCCCCACTCTGTCTCTGGTGAATTCTCTCACCCCCTGCACCTCTGGCCTATACCCCAGTTCTTGTATGCATTCAAAAAAAAAATCTTTGTAAAAAAAACATACATGAGATAGGAAAATAGATTCTATTCTAGTACCTAACTTCCATTACAAGCTCTGCAAGTCAATTATCCTGCTAAACTTTATTTCCTTGGCACTAAAATGAAGGCTTAAACTAGTCTGGGGTTACTCACCTTGTTCCAAGATGCCTTGCAAGCTTCAGGAATCTGCGTTAGGGGTTCACAACTCTCTATTTGGAACTTACATAATAAATACCCATTTACATATGTGGATTTTTCTGGAGAAGTTTGAACTTACAACAAATTGTCACACAAGTTGCAACCCAAAAAATAACCATAGTTCATGTTTATTGAAGACTATGTGCCAGACACTGTGCTAAGTCCTTACATATATTAACTCACGTAACCTTCCGAAAATCCTTGGGGTTAGATTCTACTGTTGTTCCCATTTTATAGTTGAAGAAAGTCAACCAGAAAGACCCCAGGCTCGTAAACACAATGCTATGTTTGGTGAGGTCATCTCTAAACCCTAAAAGTCTATGATTCTTTGCTCATTCAAACAAATGGTTTCCCTTTGGTTAAGGTCTCTTTCATTTCACAATTTAGTCTCAAATTAAAATATTTACACAGAACAACCAAACTCATGGAACACTCAGATGAATGCTACTGGAAAAGAACATATCAGACAATCAATCCAAATAAAGGGTCCAACCCACTTTTCAGCTCCAGCCTCCAATCTGTTTTGCTTTTATAACTGGATATTAACCAGTAGATGTATCTGAATATAATTACTAGTTAAAGCCACAAATAAAACCAATAAAATAATCAGATTGTTGGCCAAAAAAGGGCATGCAGCTGCAGCAAAAAAATGCTCACACAGTACACACCAATATGAGAAGATCAGGTAAGACACATTAGTGCAAGGCTTGGTGTCCCATGTTGACTGGCTTCTACCCGCAACTCCCACATGACCCAAAACAACAATCACTGTGGAGCCAAGCCCTGAATCACTTGCCACTTGAGAGACAAAGGCTGCCTAGAGCTATTAAGACATCACCAACTCCAGTCTGAAATAAGTGAATACTAAGTGAAAGTCCAACTCCCAGTGTTTGTGGACACCTGTTCTGACAAGCTATAGTCATAACAGAGGGGCTGGCCATCACCCAGTTACACCTGAAAACTGAATTGCCAGCACCCGCCCTGCTCAAATTACTGAATGACACAACAGGCTTAATAAATGGTTGCAGAGCAGAAGTGGACATAGTTCTTTTCACAGGGTGTCAAAAAACACATCTTAAAGGGAAGGTTGTTGAAACTTCATGCCCAACTCTCCTGACCTTTCTCCACTAGGTCTGCGTAAAGAGAAGAGAAGCAAAGGAGAGATAAAGGAGATCAGAGGAACGACCCTGGGTGCAAAGAGATCTTTCTTCAGGGTGATGCAACAGGGTTAGATAGCTGATGAAGAGGTGCTGGGAGGTTGTGGGCAGGAGAAAACCGGTGTGGGAGCTGGACATTTGGACCGGAGAATGAGTGACAGGATTATTCAGAAGGGCAGGGGGTAAGAAATCTAGTAGGGAGCATTAGGAGGAGCAGTGATGGGGCTGGAAGAAAGAGAGCGGGCCCTGCGGGAAGGGGAGAGGAAACAGCGGGGGGTGGGCAAAAAAGGATGGGATCCGTGGGTGCCTCCAGAGACGGACAGAGGAACCGGAGGACATGCAAGGGAGAACGGAGTGACCCGCTGGTTGGTGTCGAAACTTAAGAGTGGGGGCAACAGGGCAGGTGATCCTTGGGGGTCGGGAAGGGAAAGGGAGGGCACTCAAGGGTGGGAAGGCGAGCTGGGGCACCCGTGCGCAAGGGCAGGAGGGTCCTGTGGCGAGGGCCCGGGCAAGGGGAGAACACAGGGGTGACAACGGTCGGCTCGGCGGGAGCGGCTGGAGGCTGTCCAATACAGCCCTGGCAGGGGCCGCCACCGAGTCCCGGGCCGAGCTGAGGAGAGAGAGACCGGCCCGGGGCACTGGGTGAAGGGGCGAGAGACGGAGGGGTTGGGAAGGGCCCCGGGACCGCTGGAGGCCGGCGGCGGCGCTCTCACCGGGACAGGTGCTTCAGGATCTGCTTCTTAATGATCCCGGCCATGCCGCAGCGGCGGCCCGCGAGGAGGGCCGGCGGGCAGCTGCGACCTCCTCAGTCGTGGAGAAGAGGCGGCTCCTCAGCTCGCCGCGGCGCGGGGACCGGATACCGGCGCCAGAGCGGCCGCCATGGCGTTCTCCCGCCCCAGCCCGGCGCCCGGAGCTCCGCCACGATCCCACCCACCCTCGCGGCGCGGCGGCCGCCAGCCCAGAGCGACGCGGAGATCGCGCGCCGGCCGCCCGCCCGCCCGCCAGACTCGCGGCGGCCCGAGGCGGGCGCGCGCGGCGGCGGGGGCGCGCGGGGCGAGAGGCGGGGCCCGCGCGCGGGGGCAGGTGGACGGGCGAGCTCCTGGCAAAGTCTTTGGTGCCCGCGGTTTAGCTCGTGGGGAAGGGCGGTTTGGAAGGCATCGTCTCACTAGGGTGTGAGGCTCACACTCTGACAGTCGCCTTGAACGTTAGGATGAAGGCGGCGTGTTGTAGTTTTCTTGCAGAAACTCGCTAGAAAATGGTGCAGCTCCTGGAGAACTTCGTTTTCTTCACACATTCACTCACAGTTGAGCAGTCGGGGTAGTGACTTTGAAAAGTAGTGTCAAGGACCTCATAGACCCGGTCGGCAGCTTTGTGCTGAACTAGGGCGCCCAGTCATCCTCTTAATGCTCCTCTTCGCCTCCAGCGGGTTAACCTATGAGCAAGTGCTTACTCAACACTCAAGAGGCACACTGCAAAGGCACCCCTTTCCAAATGTGGCAGGCAGAAGAAAAAGAGACAGTAATTGTTAAAATTACCAAGGACCAACTTCATTTAACAAATAAGGAAATTGAAACCCAGGGAACTAGTGGAAAGAGTTTATCCGAGGTCACAACTACTTAGAGAGCCTCAGGACTAGAATCCAAGTGTTAACTCGAAGTTATTTACACTCAATTTTGTCCGTACATTTAAAAGCATAAGCCATAGGCCACGGATATCTGATAGCAAAGGTTGGAAGGTGGCAATTCTCTGAACTTTAACCTTTAATCAAACACCTGAGCAAAATCTTCTGAGCCTTATAGAAAATTTGGCCTGCAGTTAATTTTAAATGCATTCATTCATGTGAATATAATACATGCATATAATACGAAACTGAAGATTAAGTTATCCTTGTTGCCCACACCCCTGTCCCCAGCCATTCATTTTACCTCCCCCAAACAACTGTTTCCCTGATTGCAGGGATAGTCTAAGCAACTATATGTATATATGTCAACCATGTATGTCAGTGTTTTTAAAATAATCTAGACTTCATTCCTACGCCTTTCTCCTAGACATTATAAGTTCCATTTTTCCCAGAAGTCCCTCCAAATCATTTTAGAAGGGGGGAAAAAAATCATCCTTAAGCTAGGTACTACTCTACTACCCAAATCCCCTCCAGTAGGGCTGCATAGTTTATCATTATTTGTTCCTCTCACCAGAATATATACATGCCAGGAATCAACAGATTCCTTGGAGGTTAGGTTTCTTATCAGGATTATTCACCTAATCATTCCCTCCCAGTTCTCCAGTCAGCTGCACAGCAGGAACCTCAAGGCCGTTTCTTGTACTTCATGTTTTTCCTGGAACACCTAATTGCTGATTGGATATCTCATATCACCAACGTAAAACAAAACGTGGCTCATGCTCAGAGACTCAGCATCCTCACTGAGCAATTGATCGTGCCTGGTAGATGAGGGTTTTTTGTTGTTGAAAACATATTCATGTTTTTTAAAAAATATATGGTCTCTAGGTATCACGGAATAGAAGACTTCAGTCTCCCCAATGATTTTTTAAAAATTTATTTATGCATACAAGAGCTGGGGTACAGGCCAGAGGTGCCAGGGATAAGAGGAATCAGCAGAGACAGACGGGCAGATCTGCTGAAATACACTGCTGAGGGGAGCAGCAGGTGACACAGGAGATGTCTGCTGTGCTGTGTGGGTCCCCTCCCTGGCTGGGGGTCAAACTCATGCTGCAGTGGCTGAGGATGCTTCATAGTGTTGCACCTTAACCCCTTGTGCCAGCAGGGAGGCCCTGATTTTTTATTTTTTTTAATTAGGTTACCAATGGCCTTTACTATTATTGCAAGAATAAGTGGAAGAAAAGGGGGAATATGACAGCTCCAGCTGTAGGGAAGTTTCTAAAGGTTTGGTAGTGGCTCTCAGTAGTAACTGGCTAATTTTCAAGTACTGAACAAGTCTGCATGACTGGATAAACCTCATTTGGACATGGTGATACTTCCACATAATGCTAAGTTCTATTAATGTTTGGATAAGAATCTGTATATTTCCTTGATGGCTAAGGATGTTGAACATTTTTTCATGTGCTCATGGACCATTTATATTATCTTCCTTGGAGAAATGTGCATTCAGATCTCTTGGCTTTTTAGTAGTGAGTTGAAATCTTTTTATATTCTAGATATAAGTGAAAGGTCACCCAGGCTCCCCCCGGGCAGCAGTTCAGAAAAGCGGGTGTTTCAAAGACAGCAGCCAGCAATGATAAGCTGTTTCCCAGGTGAAATACTAACCTAGAGCAAACAACGACCCCTGAGAGGGGTATATGACTGGTACTTTTCCATTGCGACCCCCTGACCACAGGGTAACACAGGACTCTCCCGTATTTTTCCACTCAGGCCTGGCAGAAAGGGGGCATATAAAAGACCTCTAGCTTGTACGATGGGTGTGACTTCTTCTACTCCCACTCTGGGGATAGGGGAGCTTTGCCTGGGGGTGCAATAAAGGTTCCTGCTGGTCAGAAACATAGACTGGCTCATTCTTTCTCTCCCTCTCTCATCCAACCATGCCGAAACCTTTCAATAAGTACAATAAGTACCTTATCAAATATATTATTTGCAAAATTCTTCTCCCATGCTGTAAATTATTGATGGTATTTAGTTGACATACAAAATTCTAACTTTGATGACATCCAGGTTTTCTATGTTTTTGGTGCTATATCTATGAAATCATTACCATTCAATCCAAAGTCATGTAGATTTACATCAATGTTTGTTTTTTCCTAAAAGTTGGTTAGGTTTAACTCTAACATTTAAAAATTTGGTCCATTTTGAGATAATTTTTTGCATATGGTATAATGAAGAGGCCCAACTTTCATTACTTTTTATGTAGATTTCTAGTTGTCTTAGATCATTTGCTGAAAGGACTACTTTTGTCCTATTGAATTATCTTGGCAAAAATCAAATGTCAGTAAAATTAAGTCTATTTCTGTACTTAGTTCTGTTCCTTTCATCTATCTATCTATTTACCCTTATGCCAGTAATACAGTGTCTTGATTAGTGTAGCTGTAGCGGCAGGATGGAGGTGGCACTGGAGCAAGGTTCGGGATGGTTCTGGGCAGACGGGTCAAGGAAGGAGTCTTGGAGCCCTCGGTGGCTCTTCATACTTTATTTAGTAGAGGTGGCCAGGTACATGGCAGGCATGGGTGCCAGGGGGGGCCGGGAGGCTGGGAAGGTCCCAGCCCCCAGCGCATCTCATCCTCTGGGCTGCTTCTACTGCTGCTGCTTGTTGGTGCTGCTGTCGGGCTTGTTGCTCGGTCCTCGCAGTTCTGTCTGTTGGTCCTCACAGTTCTGGCATTCTCATGACGCCGCCCATTTATGCCCGTGTCCCAACTCAGGTGCGCCCACTTGCGCATGCCCACCCTGGAATGCTCGCAGCACCACAGGTGTCCATCATCAGTAATGGGAGGGTGGAAATACCTGATCAACCTTTACCCTACAGTAGCTTTGTCAAACAAAGTTGAAATTAGGAATCTATAGTTTTTGAGTATATAGCTTTTAGTTTGTAGTTTTTAGCTGTTTTTCTTATAACTGTATTTATACATCATTTATCAGTCTACAGTTTGCCATTTGCCAGTTCAAGTGAGTTATGGAAATCTTACTTCCAATATGTTCCTTTTCCCTCCTATAACTATCTTAAATATTTAATTTACATGTTTAGAACTACATCAATTGGTGTTAATGGCTTTTACTTCAATCATCAAACATATTTAGAAAACTCAGAGCAAGTAAACTCTTAAATTTACCCATATTTTTGTATATCATGTTCTTCCTGCTTTCCTGATACTTTTAAGATTGTTTCACTTGGTGTTGCCGTCTGTTGATTCTTTTTAAATTTAGTTTGAGCTCTTTCTGGTTCTTTATATGAGTGATTTTGTAATTAAAACTGGACATTTTTATATTATGTTCTAAGATTATGGATGCATTTTTGCTTGAAAAACATTGCAAAAATACATCATGACTTTTCTGACAAGCCAATATTTAAACTTTCTGTTGTGCTTTTTTATTCTCCTTCACGCTGATATGGAATGGGAGAGGAGGGAGCATGCTTGATACTTGTCAGGTGGAGACAAGTCAAGATTGCCCAATTAGCCCCCTTATCCCTCTTGAAACCCAGTGGAAGGGTTCCTCATTACTGCTGAGTCATGGTGGGAGTTCCAGCTCCCCGGGAAGGCTTTAACCCACCCATACAGCCCTAGTACCAGCGGCAAAGTGACTTATTGCTCCCCACAAAGCCTCCGCTCACATGGGAGTAGGTGCAGTCTCATTTCCACTGGAAAGTGATAAAAGTCCTTAATGTCCTGACGTGGCCTCTTCTGACGCTATCTCAGTCAGGAAGGGGCAATGCCTCCCTGGTCTTCCTTTAGCGGTTTGGGATACTTCATTACAGCCTCCTTAAGGGTAGACATCTAAGCAACTTACTTGGTCTTTGCAACATGGGTGAGGCTTGAATCATAATTTTCCCAGTGGTAATTAGCTAGAATAGATTTAAAAGCTTCTGCTTTGCTAAATTGCCTCTATTCTGGCCCTTTGGCTACAGAGAGTAGGTTTCACTTGGAGTGTTCTTATCTGTTCCCCACTGGTGTTTCTTGGTTGCCAGTTTCTGGCAGTTTAAAGTCTGGGATATATGAAGCAAAAAGATAATCTAGAAAACTCACTGTTGTTCCTTGTGTCCTAAGTTCTCTCGCAGATATGCCTTCTCTCAACCTTTCAGTCTTCTTGTACATCTATATAAAGTCCAGAGTTTTCATTGTACTTAGTGGAAGGCATACATGAAGTACATTTACGCCCTTTTTCTGGAAGCAGAAGTCCATACATTTGAAAGATTTTTCATTTTGAAATTACAGATTCACAGGAAGTTTTGAAGGTAATACAGACAGGTTCTATGTACTCTTCACCCACTTTCTTGAAATGGTTACATCTTTTTTTTTCTTTAATATATTTTACATCACTCTTCACTGTTTAACAATGTTTGCTTTCTTAGGTGTAGTCCCCATAGGGTTTCCACCAATTCACCTGTGCATCATCACCACAGTCCCCTGTGCTCTTCCTTCCCTCGTTCAGATCCCTCTTCCTACCCCTCCCTTGCAGAATGTCTCTGGTTTATAGTTGTCTGTTTATTTTTGTTTTGTTGTGTATCTTGTTACTGTTTTTTTCCCCTGATGCCTTATTCGGTTCCCCAATATTCCTCCTATAAGTGAAACCATTCGATGAAATGGTTACATCTTAAATAACTATAGTACAATACAAAACCCAGAAAGTTGACACTGATCAGTATAGATGTATAACTGCCATTTCATCATGTATCAATTTATGTAACTACTACCACAATCAAGAAACAAAATTATTCCATCAACTCAAAGATCTTTCTCATGCTACCCCTTTAATGTCATTCCTTCCCCCTGTACCCCCAACACCGTTCCTAACCCCTGGCAACTACTGTATTTGTTCATCATGTTGATAATTTTGTCACTTATATAGATGGAATTATGCAGTAGGTGATGCTTTCAGACTTTACTCAGCGTATTGCCCCTGAATCTTATCCAAGTTACTGTTATCAGTATTTCATTTTCTTTTTTTTTAAAGATTTATTTATTTATGCATACAAGAGCTGGGGTACAGGCCAGAGTCAGCAGGAAGTGAGAGGACTCACCAGACAGCATGGGGAGCAGAACAGGCAGACTGACTAAAACACAATGCCAAGGGCAGCAGCGGGCAAGGCAGCAGAGGTCTGCTGTACCATGTGGGTCAACTCCCTGGCCGGTGGCAGGGTTCAAACTCATGCTGCAGTGACTGCAGTTTGCTTCATAGTGCATTGCTTAACCTGCTGCGCCACCAAGGAGGCCCAGTATTTCATTTTCTTAATTTCTGAATCATATTCCACAATACATACATTTTAAAAACACTTAACTGATCATTCTATTTCAGAAGCAGGAGCTCTCCTCATCTGCTTAGCAGGATGGCCACATTACTTAATTCATAGTACATAGTAGCAAAGATGTTAGGACAACCTGTAAGAATTTGTTGAGTAATTTCTAGTGTGTGGTAGCTGTGACTTCTTAAAACAACTTTATTGAGATAAAATTGACACAGTTTTTAAAGTTTTGACTTATATACATACACATCTGTCAAATCACCACAATCAAGTTAATGGACATATCATTTATTCTTGACAGTTCTGTTTTGAGCTACATACTGGTCTCCCTGATGTTCTTCCAAAACAGTAACTAGACTCTCACTTCAGTGTCTTTGTACCTACTTTTCCTCCTGTCTGGAAAGCTTTTGTCCCAGACAGCTGCGTGGCTTCCCTACCATTCTCACCACTCCCTTCATGTCTTTCCCAAAGTTATTCCTTATGCCCCTTACCTGCTTTATTTTTCTTCATGACACCAATCACCCAATATTGTCTCAATTCCCCTAAGTGCAAGCACCACAAAAGGAAAGACTTCATTTTACCACTATGTTCCTGTCACTTAGAACAGTGTCAAAACTCAAAGCAGTATTAGAGTGGCAAATGTCTAGCAGGGCAAGGATTATTCCTTACTTCCCTGTATATTCTTTTTATTAGGTGTTGAGTTCTACTGAATGTAACAGAAAACTCAAAAGGACACAAAAAATGCATGTTCTCTTTTGCCACATGGCCTCACCTAGATATACGCTATAGAAAATTTGCTATTCATTGCAGATCATTGTGGATACAGACAAAAACTAAGGACTTTATTATTATCGTGAATAGTAATAGAACCTGGGGTAGGCAATCAGTATATCTCTACTGCTCTAGATTTCATTTTGTTACTCTCTGTGTCCTTTTGTCCCTTCTTACATACTTCACCCTCCAGAGGCCTCAGAGATAAAAGGGATAGTGGGAAATGTAACATTTGAGTCAAAGGTAAAATTCTTTGTTCTATCTTCTACTTCTTTATCCCCAAAAAGTCTTAGTATATGATATACAGGCAAAGAAAAGGGAAGGAGGATTAGGAAGTAGTTACAAACAACTTTGAGATCTTGAATTCCTCTACTATGTTCAAGGTGATTATTATCAGATGAGAAGATAAGTCAATGAGCTTTTCTTAATTAGCAGCCAGAGAAAGGTAATCAACTCTAAGAGTGATCAAAATTATTATCAGCAACAAGGAGTGGTTGGCCCTTATATACCAGCCTACAGATGTGGTATTCTAGGATACAGCTGTGGACATATACCAGAATACAATCATGAAGAAACATCAGGCTGACGCAGAATGAGAAGCATCCTATCAGACAAAAAGTGATGAGAGTATCAGTATCATAAAAGACAGAATGGACTGAGGAAATGTTCTAGATTAAAAAAGACTAAGTAGGAATGACATGAAAATAAAGTACCTGGTTCTAAAGAGGATCCTATAAGGAAAGGAAAAAATAATACAAAACTGAATCAGTGAATAAAAATGAAAAATGGTAGATTAAATTATTGAATCAAGGTTAGGTTTTCTCACCTTGATCAATAAACTATGGCTAAAAGGACATACTTATTCTTAGAAAATAAACACATAGGGCCTCCCCTGGTGGCGCAGTGGGTTAAGCAACGCACTACGAAGCAAATCGCAGCCACTGCAGCACGAGTTCGATCCCTGCTGCCGGCCAGGAGGGGGACCCACATGGTGTGGCAGACCTCTCCTGCCGTGCCCGCTGCTCCCCTCAGCAGTGTACTTCTGTTGATCTGCCTGTTCTGCTCCTGGCTCTCTGTGGTGAATCCTCTCACCCCCCTACACCTCTGGCCTGTACCCCAGTGCTTGTATGCATAAATAAATAAATCTTTAAAAAAAAAATAAACACATAAATATTTATAGTAAAGAGCATGATATAAACATCTTACTTTCAAATGGCTCAGAAAATGGGGTGAAATGCTAAAGCCAACAAGTAATTCTGGTCAAAGTATTACCAGTGTTATTTGTACAGTTCTTGTAACTTTTCTGTGAGTTTGAAATCACCCCACTCTAAAGAGCAACGACAATAAGCTACATTCATATTGTTTTATTCCTCCACTTGTCTGATGAACTATTCTAGATGCTGTAAATGATTCTGTGCCATAAAGCTTAATCCATGAGATTTCAATTGGGAGGAAAGAGATGTCTCCAATTAGTTAACATTTATTTTTTTCATGGAAAACAATTTCCAGACAAGCCTCAGGACACTTCGGACAGAGAAACTTAATAGGCAAGGCTTTTTTCTCCTGTTCACTGAATGTATGTAGGAGTCTAAAAGATACCATCTGACTGAAGCTATGTAACTGGGACAAACACTTAATCAGCATTGGACTTTTTCCATATAGGATAACGAAATTAGACTGCGGCTCTATGCAGGGATCCAATTTCTCATGCAGCTTGGAAACAAGGTGACTGGCATTTTAACGAACCATTTATTGCCATGGCAGTGGAAATAATGCTAGCTTAGACTTTAACTATACGCCTATGACTCTAGAAGTGCCATAGAAAAGGAAACAAACATGTTACTCTACATATACACTGTCTTCAATTCTTGGTATTTAGTACTATTCTTGTTTGTACCTATACAAATTCTCACATTATAACTGATTCGTATTTAGCATTAAAACCAGACATCTAAAGGCACAAATCAATAGTAGTAAGTTCATCATCTTCACAGTCTCCTAGAAAATATAATACAAAAAGAACCTTCTTAGAATTGTCTATTCCTAGTTACGTTCATTGTAGTTAAAACCTGTGAAACTTCTAAGGCTTTTCTGAAACTATGTAAAATTCTTTTTTTTTTTTTAAGATTTATTTATTTATGCATATAAGAGCTGGGGTACAGGGTGGTGAGAGGATCACCAGAGACAGAGCCGGGAGCAGAACAGGCAGATCCCCTGAAATACACTGCTGAGGGGAGCAGTGGGCACAGCAGGAGAGGTCTGCTGCACCATGTGGGTCCCCTCCCTGGCCGGCGGCAGGAATCGAATGGCGGCAGGGATCGAACTCGTGCTGCAGTGGCTGCGGTTTGCTTCATAGTGCGTTGCTTAACCCACTGAGCCACCAGGAGGGGCCGAAACTATGTAAAATTCTTTAAAGACTAGAAATGTAGGGGCCTCCATGATGGCACAGCAGGTTGAGCACCACACTGTGAAGCATCCACAGCACAGCAGCATGCAAGTTCGATACCCACCAGGGAGGGGACCCGCAAGGTGCAGCAGACCTCTCCTGTCTCACCCGCTGCGCCCCTCAGTAGTATACTTCAGTTGATCTGCCTGTTCTGCTCCCCACTCTGTCTCTGGTGAATCCTGTCACCTCCCACGACTCTGGCCTGTACCCCAGCTCTTGTATACATAAATAAATCTTTTTTTAAAAAAGACTAGAAATATAACTTAAATAGTCAACAGTGAAAACATATTTTGGAAAAAAACTTCCTTTCTAAAAGTTATAGGTTATTCCTAAGCACCTGAGCTTTAAATAGGTATCTGTGTATGCACAACAGAGCCTCCTCACCCTTGCTGACAGCCGTCCAAAGTCGCATGCTGAGTCACATGTAAGCAGCCTGGCAAGAATTCCTGTCAGGTTTAAGTCTACAGATTTTAACAATAAATTCGAGTTATAAAAGATAAACATATAAACTACTTCTGACACTTAAGTCCTTCTAAAAAGGTGTGACAAGGAGAAACTAAAGAACAACAAACTGTCCTCGCAATGAAACAGACTACGAAACTGACTCAGCTTCTACAAAGGATGAGCAAAAGATAAACTTTATCAGCATGTCTATTTCTAACCACTTGTTTACCTAGAGAAGGTTGTTTTTTTGCCCAAATTAGCCCTTCTCCAAAATATTTACAAGATTCTAAGGGAAAAAAAAAAAACAATCTACCTATCGCCATTTCGATTTCTAGTGACAAATCTTTTAAAACTTATACACACAAACACAGTGTTATATTCTTGAATAGATCCTAATAAAGAATTCAACAAACCCACTAATAATCAAAATGTCCTAGGGAGCTTTCTTATAATGCAAATTTCCAAAACCCCACCCGAAATATACTGAATCAAAATCTGGAAACTTTATTTTAAAAAAGGTCTCCAGGGGCCTCCCTGGTCACGCAAGGGGTTACGTTGCAGCACTATGAAGCTATCAGTAGCCACTGCAGCAAGAGTTTGACCCCCAGCCAGGGAGCTGACCCACACGGCGCAGCAGACCTCTCCTGCCTCACCTGCTGCTCCCCTCAGCAGTGTATTTCAGCCCATCTGCCTGTTCTACTCCTCATTCTGTTTCTGGTGAATCCTCTCACACCCCCCCCCCCACACACACACACCTCTGGCCTACACTCCAGTTTTTGTATGCATAAATAAATCAATCTTTTTTAAAAAAAAGTCTCCGATGATTCTCATCATCAGTCAGGTGATAAACTGCTGATTCAGGGCACTCTCTAACACAGCATCACTGTAACAATTTTTTCACATGATCTAAATTCCAAAAAGATATAAAAAGGTACAAGCCTTTCTCCTTCAGTCCTGTCCTCGAACCACCCATTTACTTTTCACAGGCAAGCAATACTGTCAGTTGCTAAACTGTCTTTCCAGAGATCCTTTGAGCATACCTAGGCACAAATGAACACTTCCTTTAAAAGACGATAGCAGCAAACAATACACGGTTACATGCACAAACCAAGGAGTAGAACAGTCTTAGAGATCTTCCCTCATTAGCAGTTTCCTTATTCTGTTTTATATTATATGGTATAAGCCACTTTGTGGAGGTATCATACTTGATAAATCAGTCCCCTTTCATTGGACATTTATGCTATTTCCATATTTTTGCTCCACTGCATAACCTTGTACATATTCTCACATATAAGAAATCTTATACATGTGCAAATCTATCTGCAGGATAAATTCCTAAATACAGAAATGCTAAGTCAAAGCATATGGATAGTCTTGGACATTACAGATTCATTCCCCAAAGTTTAACTATTTTCACTCCCACTTGCTTATAATAATTATCTATATTCTACAGAGCTAAGTAAGAACACTGTCAATGGCTTATTTTTACAGACACACTTATACATCCCAGTGACACACTTATACATCCCAGTGACAAAAAAAAGTCTAAAGATACCTACTGTACCATGGTAAACTATATAATTTTACCACTGCTATTAGCAAGTTTTCTGACTATATGAAACCTAAGAAAAAGAGACACTGAGAGGAAGGAGAAGCTGCGGTTAAGCCAACTCATGCCAATTTTAGCTGACATGCACACAGTGTGAAATCTTTTTCCCTACTTCAGCATATACGACTGAAAATTTTTTTACTACACAAAATGTTATTTATGTGAAAAATTAACTAATCATGCTATTTATTATTTTAATCAAGCAAAGTTCTATACAAGTGTTAGATTTACCAACGTCTTACATGAGAGAATCCATAATTAAAGGAAAGTTGCCCAAAGGGACCTAACTCTATAGCTAAGGAAAAAGAATGTCACGCAGAGATCATGCTGAACAAGAACGAATTGAAGAAATACTTCAGTTCTGGAATGCTTCATCTACTTTATAATACACAAAGAATACAGAGGAGAGAAAAGAGGAAACACATTTTTAACTAAAAGTCCACAATTTTATTTTCACATTTCACAATACAAATGAACATTGCAGTTTTTTTCTTTTTATCTTACTTAGTCCCCTCCAAAACTATTTCCTCTCTGATAGGAAGGGGGAGCAATTCTTCCTTATCATGCTGTTAGAAAACACCCAGAGTTACAGCACCATGATCTCCTGGTGAAGCAGAACAAGTAATATAAAACTGATAGAAAGAGGCCCTCTGCTGTCCTTATCTGTCTGGTCGAGTCATTCCAGGCCGGGTGGGCACCATCATGGGTCGGGCAGGAGGTCTCATCATTGGGGGTCCAGGCATCATTGGCATGTGGCCTCCCATAGGCGGCCTCATTCCAGGAGCTGCAAAACAAAACAAAGATTTTGATTTTTAACAATGAGGTTGATGAAGTATATGTCTATATATATAGATATATACACACATACTGATTCACAACAATGAACAGCTGAAACACATGTTATAAAGCAATGTTATTTCAATTAAAAAAAGAGAGAAAGAAAAAGAAGTCAGAAAACAGTACTTATAAGAGAGTTTGATGGGACTTCAACTAAAGATAAAAAAAGGACACCAATGGGAAAATGCTGGAAAAAAGACATACTTAATAGGCAAAAAATAATCAACAAATTTTCTGTGTTTGTGAATTATTTAGATATTATCAAACAAAAAGATAACTTTAAGAACCATATAGGAATCATGACCTAATACTAGTAAGAGGAAAATTATTAATAGACTGAGAATGAGACTCAATTCCCTAAACCAGTCTTCTTCCCACTCACAGAAATTCACAATTAAGTCACATGTTATTCAGTCAGCTCTTTCATCAGTTCTATCCATCATACAGCCGGGAGCTATTTCATGAATGTATACAGAACAGAGGACAATCTTCCCATTAAGCATTTGTTCAGCGTTACAGGATAAATGTGCAGGTCAGGCAGAGAATCTCAGTAATCATACTCAACTGAAACCAAGAAAAATACCCAACAATATACTGAATTATAACAATTTGCACACACAAATGACTTTTCTAGTGCATTTCAGAAACTATGATTTTTTTTTTTTTTTAACATATCCCATCAAAAAAAAAGTCAGCTAAATAAATGAGCCAAGGAAGAAAGGACAAGCAGAGAGGGTTGGGAGGAGCACAGGCAGCTTCATGGAATTGGTCATGTTCTACTTCCTCAGCTGAGTGGTAGGTTCACAGGAATTCATTTTATTATTATGGCCCATGAATTTCCATGTTATATATCTTCAAAAATGTCAGGTTTTATCTAATTAAATTATTTTTGATTAAAAATGGCTCTAGAGAAAACTATATTCAAAGCTGAATACAACTTTACCACAAAACTTAAAACAAGTATAAGCAAAGACACAAAATCCAACAGGTACAGAATTTGTTAAGATCTATTCCAATAGGAACAGAGAATACTAAACTAATAAATATTTTATTTAAAAGCCCCACCGGAACACAACTTGTATTCAGCATTTCTTAGAAGACTGATCTAGATCCAAGATAAAAGTCAAGGCTCCCATAAACACATTATCTTTGGCTTCTATAGTGCATTTAATTTTTAATTTGTTGCCAACATAGCTCCAACAACTATCCTCCCAGAGTCAATACAGTAAAATACTCAGGAGGAATGGCAGCACCATGCCTGTATTCTGAAACATCAACTCAGCTAAAGCTGAGTTCTGGCAGCCTTCCATAGGTAGATCATGGATTCCCAGTTCCCCACATACATAACCCTTCTAATTTGAGTTTGTGTAAGTGACTTAAGAATGCAAAAGACACTATCTAATTCACTTCCATTGTGTTTTAGGTTCATAAGCCAGTAAGGTAGAAACTTTTTTTTTTTTAAAGATTTTATCCATTTATGCATACAAGAGCTGGGACAAAGGCCTAGGTGGAGGGGGGGGGACAAGGGGCGGGGTGTGTGTGAGAGGATTCACCAGACACAGAGTGCGGAGCAGCACTGCTGAGGGGAGCAGCAGGAGAGGCAGGAGAGGTCTGCTGCGTCCTGTGGGTTCCCTCCCTGGCCAGGGATCAAACTCACACTGCAGTGGCTGCAGAAGCTCCACAATGTGGCGCTCAACCCCCTGCACCACCAGGGAAGCACCAAGGTAGTAACTCTTATCAGTTTTCTCCACCCTGGGCCTCCCTAGTAACTCAAGGAGTTAAGTACTGCATTAAGAGGCATCAGCAGACACTGCAGCATGAGTTCAATCCCCAGCCAGGGAGCTGACCCACATGGTGCAGCAGACCTCTTCTGCCTTGTCCAATGCTTCCCTCAGCAATAAATCCATCTATTCCATTTCCTTCTCTGTCTCTGGTGAATCCTCTCAACCCCCGCACCTCTGGCCTGTACCCCAGTTCTTGTATGCATAAATAAATCTTTAAAAAATTCCCCACCCCTCTAAATGATACTCACAGAAAGTATACTAAATGCTTCTGGCCAGAGAGCTACTCTAATACCTGTGTACTACTTACCTGTTGAATTAAAAGCATTTATATCAGTTGTATTTACTCTACATAATTTTTTCTGCAAATCATAAAGTATAAAAAAAGAACTATTTCTATAAAAACTAAGTTGATAATTAGAGGACACTGATATAGACCTAAGAATCAAACAAATTATTCCCCCAAAACTGTGACAAATTTGGTAGGCAAGATAATAAAAAAATTACAATAGATTTTTTTCAAAGGTCTCTAACCATTTCAAAGAAAATAAAACTGAAGTTTACAAAGAATGTGTTATGGGTGTGTTGCATTCATATGCAAGAAACACATGGTATTCCAATCAATAGTTTTCCTCTCAAACCAAAGGTCCTGACCATGTTTCAGAAAAATTCACAAACTTATGTATATTTATATGTATGTTAAAATAAAATGTCTGTGATCTTAAGTTTTTCCCCTTCCCAATTAAAAGAGTAACTACCAGGCATAAGCAGTTTTCCATATACTGATTTGACTTAATCTACAAAATTAAATCAGCACAGGAGGTAGCTCTGCTCCAAGTCAAAACTGAGGGCCTCCCTGGTGGCACAAGGGGGTAAGCACCGCACTATGAGCGTCCACAACCACTGCAGCACGAGTTCAATCCCCAGCCAGGGAGGAGACCCACATGTGCAGCAGACCTCTCCTATCTCACTTGCTGCTCCCCTCAGCATTGTATTTCAGTCAATCTGCCTAGTGTGCTCCCCACTCTGTCTCTGGTGAATCCTCTCACCACCACCCCCCACTTCTGGCCTGCACCCCGGTTCTTGTACACATAAAAAAATAAATCTTTTAAAAAAAATAGTCAAGTCAGGAGGAAACAGTAGAAAAGTAAAAGAAATGGGGTCATCATTCTTTTTTCAGTAGTACAAGGTCTTTCTATACCATCTAGTTATACTGACAAACCAAAAAACTAGTTTTTATCATTATAGATTCACCAAATATAATTTGTTGTAGCAATAAATTTATACAGCTTAATTATGAACTTCATTTAACTGGAGACTCAAAACACAATGGAAAGAGTCAAACTTACCAGGTCCTACTGGCATCATCCCAGGAGGAGGAGGGCCCATCATTGGCATCATGGGAGGGCCCCCCATATGCGGTGCTGGCATCATACCAGGGCGAGGAGGACCCGCTGAAACAAATAAAGGGGTTAGAGGATATACTTATATATTAGTATTTTCTCTTCTTAATCAAACAGGACCACATGATCTGGACCAACTGTGAGATCATTTAATAAAACCGAAGGACAATCTGCCCAGCTAGACCCCCAAGATCAGAATTTCACAAACTTACGGAGACTGGGAGGAGGTGGGATCATTGCCCCAGCAGGAGGAGGAGCAGAGAATGGAGTAGGAGGAATCTTTCCTTGTTGAAATGCAGCAGCTTTGGAGAGGGAAAAATCAACATACCGTGAAAAGATTCAACCACCCAGTTTACTAAAATCATCACTTTCTTTTAAATCCTTAGTGGCTCTAATTAGTCCACTCTAAGAAAGTACTCATTTTAGATTACTACATCATGACCGCTACAGCTTTAAAATCAACTTTAGGCATTCACCAACAATGAATCAGCTTACTGTTTGGGGTTGTTTTTTCTTTTTAACCTGTTTTTATTTAGTTGGCATATTTAGCTGAATGAACCACAAGAGATTGGTGTGGAAACATCCAACTTATCTATCAACATTTTACCAAAGACAGTCATCTTTTAAACTATGGTTATAAATCACATCTAGAGTTCACAGCTTTGAGAATTCTGTCCTACCTGCCCAAAGGCCAGGCTTATATACTTTAATCCTACTGTCCTAAGTCAAAACAATACATTATTTTGGTTTACTAGTCTTGAAATTAATGCACAGAGCTAGGAGACATGACCAATTTCAATGCAAGAGCCTGACCTGAAGGGTATTATGATCTTAAAAAATGCCCAATACAAGACTTTTAATTTTCCTCTCAGATAATGTGAGATACAAATGAAAACAAAAGACCGTGAATAGAATTTATTTCTGACTTTAGGAGTCACATATACTAAAATATGCACTCATGAGATTTAGTCCTGAATGTAACAAGGCCTTCAAGTTCCGTGGTGTCCACAGAAGGCTGTATGCAGCCTTTGTACTTGCATACCCTCATCTCCACCCACACCAGCATAAAGGAGGTAGAGTTAATAAAGTAAATTAGTGACAACTTAGGAACAGCTATATGTGTCTAAAATAAAGTCTGTACTCAATAAGGGATTTTATCCAAATAAGGGTTTTTGTAATCACAAAGGCAGCTCCTACCCTGCAGAAAAACAGTTTTTAAAGACTTTTCAGTCTTTTCAGGATAGCTCCCTAGTAGAGCAAGGGATTGAGCGTCACACTGTGGGGCTTCCTCTGCCACTGCAGGGTGAGTTCAATCCCTGACGAGGGAGGCACCCACATGGCACAGTGGACCTCTCTTGCCTTGCCCACTGCTCCCCTCAGCAGTGTATTTCAGTCGATCTGCCTGTTCTGCTCCCCACTCTGTCTCTGGTGAATCCTCTTACCCCCTACACCTCTGGCCTATACCCCCAGTTCTTGTATGCAAAATAAAATCTTTTTAAAAAGTATAAAAGAAAAAAAGACTGAAAAGGAAGAGGCTAAACAACGAATTCTGTTGTAGCCTCAATGTCAATTTAATCACGACATTATAAGGTGAATATATTCTTGGGGTCTAATCTCATCCAAAATGCTTTCATCAAAAAATACTTATCTAACTTCTTTTGCTGTGCATAAAAAAACTTAATGAAAATAATGCTAACCTTAAATGCCAAGAACTTTCTAACTTCTTTTCATACAAGGGAAAAAAGAAAAAAATGTTTATTTTTAAAATAAAATAGGCTATTATCTGAGATTTGCTCTTTAATTATCCAGGAGAGAGGAGCAAGAGTAGACAGAAGTAGATGAAGGCACTTAGTGACTCCTGACTGGGGGCAATTTCCCCCAACACTTATACAAATCTTGGAGAAATTTTTAGTTGTCACCATTTAGGAAATGCTACTGGCATCTCATGGGTAGCAGTCAGAAATGTTGCTGAACATCCTACAATACACAGGACAGTCCCACAACAAAGAACTACCCAGTTTAAAATATCAAAATATCAGTAGCACTAAGATTAAGAACCTTGATATAAATGAAACAAGACTGTTGCAACTGCATGGGGAGTAAGGGTGGGGGGAGAGTGGGTAGAAAGGTAGTCACTGGAGTTTAATTGGTTAAAAGTGTCCCTTTTTAAAATATATATTTTAAAGAACAGGTTTATTAGGAAAAGGAGAAAGGGAAAGAGAGACACCTGCATAGACACAGGCAGAGAGCTTCCACTGCTGCTTTGCAAAGAGAAAAGGTTTGTGAGAAGAAACGCTTAAACAGCCTAAAAGTGTCACTTTTTTTGAAAGTTTCCATACATTTGATTTTTTTAAAAGTCACATCACAAGCAAAGTCCACATCTGCCTGCCGGCTCTGAGTACAATGCATGATTAAGAAGGCCATGTTGCCAATACACCACAGTGATCTAATGTAGAAATGCAAGATCTTGCTCAGCCAGTGACTTGGAGCCAACTAGCTGAAACAACAAAAAACGTTCCTAATTAAACCGGGTAAGACATACACAACAGTGGTCCATTAGTTACTTCCTTTTTGAGCAGTTACCTTTGTGAGGACCACAAACTCTTTTAAGAAAACTACAATCCCACCCCCCACCTTTTCCTATTGTAAAAGGAAAACAGTTTAAAAGCTGTGGGTCACGACAGAGGGGGTTTTCTGTCAATCTACAACAAAATCTAGCCTATGTCAAAAAAGAAATACCAGGTATTTCAACTCCCTGGCCACTTCCCAGTCTACCCAGTACCTGACTGCTCTAACCTCAATAATTAGTATTAATGTGTTCCTATAGCCCTGGGAAACCAATGACCTTCCCCTTCTTTCAGTCAACACATTAGAATGCTGCTGTTTATCATTCAAAGTGAGTTACTTCGGTGAAAAACAACAGAATAGTAGAGACAAGAAAGAATGGGGCCATTCTACCACATCAGAACAAGAGACTGGCACGTACTTGTTTTGTCAATCAGGCTCTGAGCCTGCTCTTCCATCCATTTCTGATAGTAGTCTTTTACATTCTCTTTGTGTTTCCTACCACTGCAGTGCGTCTTTCTCACAGATGGCTGTAAAACAAAAAGACCACATCACTCACAGTAACAAATTTCCAAAACTAGAAATTTTATGAAACCTTACTTTTATACAGATAGCCTGAATATTTTTAGCAGTTTTACTGGATGCTAACGCATCACTTATAAACATCCAAAGATATACTGTGGCAATTTATCTACTATGTTTATTATCTACCACATTCAACAAACTATGAACAGTTAGTCAACCTCCTGAAATTATTAAAAAAAAAAAGTATTAGAACACTCACATTCTTCTGTTTATGTATTGTCTGTGTCTTCTTTGTACAAAAGCAGAACTCAGTTAATTGCAACAAAGACCATGTAGTACATAAACCTAAAATAATTACAATCTGGCACTTTAAGAACAAGTTTGCAACCCTTGATCTAGAACACAATGCTACTTTAAAGCCCTTTCGAGGTTATTCTGTGGCAACATAATATAGTTAACATATACTTAAATTACCCTGTTTGTGAGAACATAGTCTTTTAAATGACTATGGGTCTACAATACAGATCACTTGATCTCTAGCACACTAATTTTTCTGTTCTTTCTTAAGCAGCTTTACTGAGGTATAACTGACACAAAACAGACTCCACACATTTGACCCTTTTTTAAAGTTAACATTTATTTAACATTAGGTGCCAGACACCATGCCAAGTTCTTTATAAGCAGTGTCTCAATGTTCATAAAAATCAAATGAGCGTGGTAAATGGAATACTAATCAACAGAATCACTAACACATGCAATGTGGATGAATCTCAAAAATATGCTGTTGCTCTGAAATCAGACACATAGAATATACACTGTAAGAATTCACATTCATAATTAATTTTAAAATCAGTAACACCAAATGTTAGTAATAAAAGCCAGATCAGTTGGGGCCTGGAGTGCAGGAAATTGACTACAAAAGAACACAGGGGAACTCTCTGGGACTATAGAAATGATCAATGTCTTGATACATATATGGAGTAACTATATGACAAGTCAAACTGTACACTTAAAATGTAAGCATACAACATAAAGTATAATTCAATACAAAGTGAAAAAAGCCACAAGATTATCCTCTATTTATGCTCAGCAACTTGCCTCAAAACACACAGCTGGTGAGAAGCAAACTAAGGCCTGGAATTCAAATCTTCTTCAGCTGTTCCTCCTGGCTGGCTATTTCCTACTGATATATCTGCTCTTTACATGATTGCTTTAGTAGCAGTTGCTTGACCAACATCAGAGAGCAGAGACCATCTTTTTAAGGTTTACATTAGGGGCCTCCCTGGTGGCCCAAGGAGTTAAGTCGCGACACTATGAAGCTATCCAGCTATCCAGCAAGAGTTTGATCCCTGGCCCAGGAGCTGATCCACATGGTGCAGCAGGCCTCTCCTGCCTCACCCACTGCTCCCATCAGCAGTGTATTTCAGTCTATCCACCTGTTCTGTTCACCACTCTGTCGCTGGTGAATCCTCTCACCCCCTGCACCTCTGGCCTATTCTTGCATGCATAAATATTTTTTTAAAAAGTTTATATTACACTAAAATAAGCCTAACAACAAAACCATGCCTAAGTTCAAAAGTTACAGCACCAAATGTTTTATACATTATCAAAGTCCACAAGCTACTTAGAAGTTTTCTAATATTTTCACATCATTTAAAAAAGTATTGCAGAGGTTCCAATTTCATAAAGAGATTTGTTTAGGGCCTCCCCTGGTGGCACAGTGGGTTAAGCAACGCACTACGAAGCAAATCGCAGCCACTGCAGCAAGAGTTCGATCCCTGCTGCCGGCCAGGGCGGGGACCCACATGGTGTGGCAGACCTCTCCTGCTGTGCCAGCTGCTCCCCTCAGCAGTGTACTTCCATTGATCTGCCTGTTCTGCTCCCCGCTCTCTGTGGTGAGTCCTCTCACCCCCCACACCTCTGGCCTCTACCCCAGTGCTTGTATGCATAAATAAATAAATCTTTAAAAAAAAAAAAAAGAGATTTGTTTAAAGAGAAATTTTTCAATTATCTCTACATTCTGGCATTTAAGTAGGTAGATGACAATACAGTGCTGGAAAAGGAGTAGAAAAGCATAGTTTCTTCACTAACAAATTAAGAAAATTATGACTAGGTATTTGACCCAGAAAACAGGCAGGCAAACAACAACAAAACGAAAAACCAAGACTGGGGCTTTATGAGCAGGTTATTACCAATCCAGCTAACTGGAGGAGTCTTTAACAATAATATTCAGAATTATTATTTCTTTACGAGTAACCCTACTTACATGTCTCACAAGCCTAATATTGCTGAACTACATCTGACTATGTACTAGAAAGAATTCCAAACTGAAAATAAAAAAACAGAAATCACATGCTAGATTCTTGAAGCTACATTAAAGATGACAAGATCAAGAGTTCAGATTTAGTCTCTGCAGAGGCAGCAAACTATAGAGTTGCAATTTTCAAGGTGTAGTTCAGATACTGAAGGATCTCAGATCCTTTTGAGAGAGCAGTATCAAAAGTTTCAAAATAGTACTAAGAAATTTCTTTCCTTTTTCACTATACTAACATTTGTACTGACATTGATAATGCCAAAGCAATGGCACCCAACGCATTGGTGAATATATCCTTCAACATCACACACTGCCAAGGGGAAGGAGAGACTAATTTCATTAAGAGTCCTTGATGGGGCCTCCCTGTTGGCCACAGAGGATTAAGTCTCAGCACTATGAAGCTAACGGCAGCCACTGTAGCAGTAGCAGAAGTTCAATCGCTGGCCACATGGTGCAGCAGACCTCTCCTGTCTCACCTACTGCTCCCCTCAGCTGTGTATTTCAGTCAATCTGCCTATGAATCCTCACTCCCTGCGCCTCTAAATAAATCCTAAAAAAAAATCCTCTCACCTTCCCCCTCCCCAGTCTCTGGCCTACAACTCCAGTTCTTGTATACATAAATAAATCTTTCTTAAAGAAGACTATCGTTGATGAAGCAGTAAAATCATTAATTTAATTAAATCTCAACCCCTGAGTTCATGTCTTTTTAATATTCCGGATGAAAGATGAGAAGTATGTACAATGCACTGAAGGGCTGCACACTTAAGTATGGTATTTCAAGGGAAAGGGGGTACTCAATTGTCCAAGTGCCTCTACGAGGTAAGATCATTTTTATTTGAAAGGACAACTGAGAAATAAACTGGTCATTCAGAGTTCTCAAAAATACATGAAGTGAGCCGGTCACTTCAAGGAAAGCAAATCAACAGTATTAATTGCCAATATTAACATTTTTATTTCCAAGCAAACTAAGAATTCCAGACAATCTAATATGACATCAGAGCTTGGAGGTGTCCCAATTCTTAAAAAAGTCTTTTCTCATTGGATTGTGACATTAATGTGAGTTTTTGTAGTATATGCAAAAAAATAATCTCAACGTGCAGTATGGACCAATGAATTCTAATGTAACCATATGAAAAATCTGATACAGATTCAGAGTCCCATGCTACAACTAACGACATGTTAAGTTTTGGTGCAATAATATAAAGTATTAAGTAATACACATATATAAAGGGATACCCACAGTTATCTAAAAAGGCTATTAAAGCACTCCTTTTTTTCAAGTATATTTCAAGAGGCTGGGTTTTCCTTATACTTCAACCAAAATAATATATTTCAACAGACTTAATACAGATTGCAACCATCTTCAATCCGTCAAACATAACAAAGGTTTGCAAAAATGTTAAAACAATGCCATTCTTCACACTAAATATTTTGATTTGGACAACAGCTATATTAATGTTTTAATGTAAAATGTTTTTTGTTACTTTTAAGTGAATTAGTATTTCTTAACTTTTAATACAGCAAATATTGATATAAACCACATAATACAATAATTTTTTAAGAACCCCAGTAATTTTAAAACTATAAAGCACCAAGAAACAAAGGTTTGAGAGCTCAAGTATGATTAGGTTCATCTTCCAGCTCTTAGCTACCTGATGCTTTTTAACATGCAGTTATTCCTCCACACACTGCCTCAGTGCCCTCCTCCATAAACTGAGAGATGATACTAATCTTATAGAATAATCATATTTCATTGAACAAAATAACTGTAAAGCATTTGGAACAGAGCCTAACACACTAAGTAGTCAATCAATCGTCTTTGCTATTAGTATGTTAAGCTATTTTTCAACAAATCAAAGTATTCTGTTTCAAATCAACATGTTTGTCACTTAATCGAACACTTGCCTGTCCACTACAAATATCTGAACTTTTTAATCTCCAAACCTGACAAAGCTGCTTCATTTTGATTCTCCAATGGAAACACTGACCGATTTAAGACTAATAACTTCAAATTATGAAGACAGCTACCGGCAAGATGTAAACATAAACACTTTAAGTGTTTCCTCCAAGCAGTAGTCTTTAACCTCAGCAGGACAAAAACCACAAACTCCTATCTTAAAAAAGAAAAAAAAGCATTTACTACATATAAGGTCTTTAAAACTTTAAGGAAATGCTACTTACAGAGTCATGGGTAAGGTATGTATCGCAGTAGTCACAATAGAACCTACGAGTGGAAGGCGAAGAAGAGAAAATGAAAACCAATTAATAGATGCCCCTCCACCGAAGTGCTATTCACTGCAGGTTAAAAGCACATGATTCGTCTGCACGATTTGAAGACATCAAACAAAGCATCTTGACACACACCGCTTTTTTGTGGCCTCACCGGAATCGACCTCCACACGCTAAAAGGTGTGTATCTGTAGTCCGGCTCTCTCGCCCTCCCTCCCCCAGATCCTCTCCTTTCTCTACGTGCTTTAGAAACCAGAACCCGCTTTGCGCTGCTCCACCAGGTCGTAACTAGTGACCGTGACCTCGAACAGTCCTAGAATCAGATCGCCACTCACTTAGGCATGTTGCTCTGCAGGCCGTTGGGCACCCAGTTCGGCGCCGTCCGGATATGACGCACGCGACAAGCGCCGACGCAGCGGAAGCGACGATTAAGTGCGACTTCAGAAGCCCCTTCGCGTCGTCCAATCGGTGGGCAGGATGCGCAGCGGCGACTCTGTGCGTCTGGGGCCGGAAGAGGAGCGGGCCCTTTCCACCCTCTTCACCCACGCGGAGGTGCAAAGGGGAGTACTAAGTACTAGAGATTCAGGCCACGCCCATTTAGTGTTGATTCCGGAAGTTTCCTGAAGCCTGTTATACTTTTTTTCGACAAATAGCTAATGCTTGCGTGCCTTCTTTGTGCTGTCACCCTCCCCCCCACCCCTACCCTCTGTAAATGTTGAGAAGATAACACCGAGCGAGGCAGACAAAAATTCCTCGCCCAAATGTTGTTGACTTTGGAAACAGAGATAATAAAGTCTATATGTATTGTGGTAAGTGGAAGTAATGGGGGGATGGGAAGGTCGGAGGAGGATTCACCCTTAAATAAGACAGAGGAAGCTTGCTGAGAACGTGACAACGGAAAAATAATCGTTTTCTTAATGAAATAAAGCTAAGTGCAAGCTGTTTTACACAACATGTCTGTTTTGAGTCTCAACCCCAGGAGATAGTACAATAGACTCTCCAATTTCAAGTACCATCTCATTGCTTCCTACCTGTGCTGCTTGCAGAAGTTAATCTTTCTGAACTTCAGTTTCTCAGCTGAAAAATATGGGCAAGAATTCTTGGAGGATTCAAAAAAGAATTAAATGCAAGAAAGTTTTTAAAGTGTTTAGGGCAATGTCTGTACAGATTAAACTTTATACATATGGCTGTTATCTTTACATGGGAGGAAATTCATAGTGTTAGCTAGTGGATAGAAGGGCACACCAGGATTCCTATACCTGCCTGCCCTAAATGGGTCTGCCATCTGCAACGTGAAGACAGACATACTCTTAGTGTGTAAGACCTTCAACAGGAAAGAACATTAATAGAATTAGTGTGCAATAGAAGACAAAGTACAGTTAAAATAGTTTCCCCATGAAACACCTAAAGTTACCCATCCCCTCATGGGTAAAAATAAAACAGGTTGGGCCAAAAGCAGGGCCACTGAGACCTGCATTTTCTGGTGGGAACCCATAAGAAAAGGGTCCAGGCAAGTGGAGGAAAAGAGCAAAATCAAAATACAAATCAAGATAAAGGTTGCCATTGTCAGCTTTCCCATGGGTCTCTCACCCATTTCTCTTTCAAGTGTCTCCTTCCATATCCTCCCAAGTCCTTGGTGCAAGTTCAAGGCCAAAAAGCAAGTACAAGCTTCTTCACAGGTCTCTGCTCCAAGTCTCTCCTCCAGTTCTTTTTTCTAGTCTCTCCTCCTTCCTTCATTCCCAAGTCCTTCCCCCAGTCTTTGTTTCAGCTACTCCTTGCTGTTCAGCTATATCCTTCCTTGGGTGGGGCAGGAAACCTGAAACCCAGCCCTTTCTATGGACTTCACACTATTACAGTTGGAGTGACTTGTCCACAGATATAACTGTTCTCCCAACAAAGCCAACTACCAAACTGGTCCATTAGACTCCAAAATGACGTGCTGCCTGGTGCAGAAAAGGGAAATAAGTATTGGAAAATAGGAGTTCTTCTGGTACACGTTCTCTGAATGTGGAATTGCAACCAAAATAATAATAATTATTCCTTTATTTGCTTACCACGTTATAGATGCTTTTTTTTTAACATTTATTGATTTATGCATACAAGAGCTGGGGTACAAGCCAGAGACACAGAGGTGGGGTAGGGTGAGAGGATTCACCAGAGAGAGTGGGAAGCAGAACAGGTGGATTTACAGAAATACACTGCTGAGGGGAGCAATGCGTGAGAAAGGAGAGGTCTGTTGCGCCATGTGGGTCAGCTCCCTGGCCAGGCATCGAACTCGTGCTGCAGTGGCTGCGGATAGCTTCATAGTGCTGAGACTTAACCCTTTGTGCCACCAGAGAGGCCCCATGATGGGTGTTTTAAATGCATTAATTTATATAATCTAGTCAAACATTTGTCAGATGAGGAAACAACTTTAACAAGGTGTAGTGGCAGGAAGGGGGTGGCACAGGAGAAAGATTCGGGATGGTTCTGGGCAGACAGGTCAAGGAAGGGAGCGTCTTGGAGCCCTTGGTGGCTTTTAAGCTTTATTTAGTAGAGGTGGCCAGGTACATGGCAGGCAGGGGTACTGGGGGGCTGGGAAGCTGGCAGGCCTCCCAGCCCCCAGCGCATCCCACCCTCTCGGCTGCTTCTTCTCTCTATCTCTCTCTGCTGCTGCTCTCATCAGTTCTGTCTGTTGGTCCTTACAGTTCTGTTGGTCGATCCTCGCAGTTCTGGCATCCTCATGACACCGCCCATTTATGCCCGTGTCCAACACAGGTGCGCCCACTTGCGCATGCCCACCCTGGAATGCTCGAAGCACCACAGGTGTCCATCATCAGTAGTGGGAGGGTGGAAATACCTGATCAACCTTTACCCTACCAACCTTTACCCTAAGGTTAAGTGTATCACAAAGATTACATCCGTAAAACAAAAATCCTTTCATATTACAGGTTAACTTCCTCCATGCAACCAAGTGCAACCAAGTAAGACAGCTTCAAATATCTCCAAATTCCCATTCTTCCAGCTCCATACTGTAAGAAAGATAGGCTCTGAATGACTAGGCAACCATCTTCCTTGGGTGGGGATGGGTGAGAAATTGTAATTGGCAGCCCCACTGAAGAAAAGAGGAGTACCCAAGAGTTGGGAGTGTGTTGTTTTTAAAAAGTACAGAAATCAGGGCCTCCCTTGTGGCTCAAGGGGTTAAGTCACAACACTACGAAGCTATCCACAGTCACTCTAGCAGGAGTTCGATCCCTAGCCAGGAAGGGGAACCACGTGTTGCAGCAAACTTCTCCTGCCTCACCCACTGCTCCCCTTGGCAGTGTATATCAGTCAAACTGCCTGTCTGCTCCCCACTCTGCCTCTGGTGAATCCTCTCACTCCCATACCTGTGGCCTACACCCCAGCTCTTATATGTATAAATAAATAAAATAAATTTTTAAAAAATAAATAGTACAGAAAATATTTTGGACAGAAAATGGTATTTACAGCTGCTGCTCAAACAGAGGAATTTCCTTAAAAATGGGAGCTTGGAATATAAAAATTTACAATAGACGTTTTCACAAGGTCAAAAACCAGAGGTGGAATTAGAGATAACTATCAGCTAAAAAAATCAACCCACCCTGACCTCAAAGCAACAAATGACACATAAATTTCATCAGGGCCTTCCCTGGTGGCACACAGGTTAAATCGCAGCAATATGAAGCTATCCACAGCCACTGCAGCATGAGTTTGATCTCCAGCCAGGGAGGTGACCCACGTGGTGCAGCAGACCTCTCCTGTATCACCCACTACTCCCCTCAGCGGTGTATTTCAGTCAAACTGCCTTTTCTGCTCCCCACTCTGTCTCTGGTGAATCATCTCACCCCCTGAGCCTCTGGCCTGCACCCCAGTTTTTGTATGCATAAAGAAATAAATCCTTTTTAAAAAAGAAGAAAAAAATTTCATCAGAGAACACAAACACGATATGTGGATGCCCCTTGCTCTGGTAAAGTACAGTTCTGTCCTTAGAGACTGCTCATCTGTGTCTGTGTAGATGCCTCTTTCTTATACCTGCCCCTATCAAATGCAACTGTTTACCTGCTTATACAGGCCTCTCATCAGCTTCCTCATTTTTAAGTGGGAGACTATAGGGTCAGAGAAAACGATCAGGTCTTTCCACCCTCCCACCACTGGTATAATGATGGACACCTGCAGTGCTGCAAGCATTCCAAGGTGGGCATGCGCAATTGGGTGCACCTGAGTTTGGACACGAACTTATATGGCTGGCGGCATGAGGGCGCCAGTACGACTAAGCAGCAGTAAGAACGAGAGCAGCAGAACGAGACCTATGCGTGCCATGTACCTGATGCCACCTCTGTAATAAAAGCATAAAAAGCCACCGAGGGCTCCAAGACTCCCCATCTGCAGAATCGTCCAGAACTTGCTCAGTGGCCTCTTCCTGTCACTACAATTGGTGTTAGTCGGCAGGATGGCTCGATGCAGATGGGTGCGGAGCCCTCCGAAGACTGCAGGAGGGACCAAGAGGTGGCAGGCCACGAATATGTAACACCTGAGGCACCACAGCAGCACAGGAGGCGACCAAGGTCCAGGAGCTGCAGGAAAAGCTAAAGACGCTGTGGAGAGAACGAGAGATGCTGCAGGAGTGCAGGAGGTGGACAGGTCCAGGAGCTGCAGGACAAGACCTTGAGTGGAGGAGGAGACGCCCGCGAGAACCAGCCCACAACTCCTGAGGCAGAAGACTCCTTGGAGAAGAGGACTGTAGGGTAAAGGTTGATAAGGTATTTCCACCCTCCCACCACTGATGATGGACACCTGAGGTGCTGCGAGCATTCCAGGGTGGGCATGCGCAAGTGGGTGCACCTGAGTTGGGACACGGGCATAAATGGGCAGTGTCATGAGGACGCCAGAACTGTGAGGACCTACTGAGAGGACCGACAGCGGCAGCAGCAGAGCGAAGAAGCAGCCGAGAGGGTGAGATGCGCTGGGGGCTGGGAGGCCTGCCAGCCTCCCGGCCCCCTGGCACCCCTGCCTGCCATGTACCTGGCCACCTCCACTAAATAAAGTATGAAAAGCCACCGAGGGCTCCAAGACTCCCTTTCCTTGACCCGTCTGCCCAGAACCATCCTGAACCCTGCCTCCTGTGCCCCCTTCCTGCCGCTACAAGGACTGTGATAAGGCATTTGGAGCTCGCCCACTGCTGATGAAAGGACTGATGAACTTGGACTGACAATCCTGCCAGAAGGCTGGGAAAATTTGTCAGGTTAATATTTTGTTTGTAGGACCCTGGGGGTGGATGATTGTACACCCCAGGAGATGATAATAGAGGCATGGCCAGTGAGCCTTGATGGCCGAAAGCAGCCTGAAAAAGCCTAAAGAAAGCAAAAGCTGGCACTAAGATTGGGAAGCTCTGAGTGGCTGGTAAGCACCTCGGTTAAAGAGGGCCAGTGATTCTCTTAAAATCACCTGTGGGTGATGCCCCGCTTGTTAATGAGTGAGGGTAAGGAGCTGAGGAACCGTCCTTGGGAGATAGGAAGGGAACGTGGCTTGTGGTGGAGCCCACAGCCGAAGAAGGGGACCCAAGAGAGGCCGCATGTGGAGCTTGTATCCACCGATCCCGACCCGTGTGCGTGTGTACAGGGTTGGCCTGAGTGCAGGGGCTGTGTGTCACGTTGGTGTTGGAGTGACAGCAGAGTACCTTGGGAATTGCGTGATTACCCCCCAAAGAGTATAGAATCGCCAATACCGATAGTGAGAGTGTCCTGGGGGTAGGTGTGGTGTGTGGCTTGTGTCCGAGACCACAGCCAGAGAAGTCCAGGAAGCCTGATGGCTCCTGGCATATGACTGCAGATGCCGTGAGTGGTTCCTGCCTCATATGATCGGTGCCTTCAGCAGCAGACATGGTGGATCATTTGCTGGTGCCAGTAAACTTGTCTTTTTCCCCAAGTTGGTGCCCTGCCTAGGCGTATTTGTGTTCATTTGTATTATGTTGTATTTTGCGGCATTGCTTTATTGATGTACAATTTGTATGGTGGAAAAACCTGAGGGGGTGGACTGTAGGGTCAGAGAAAATGATCAGGTCTTTCCACATTCCCACTACTGGTATAATGATGGACACCTGCGGTGCTGCGAGCATTCCTAGGTGGGCATGCGCAAGTGGGTACACCTGAGTTTGGACACAGGCTTATATGGGTGGCGTCATGAGGATACCAGTACCAACAAGCAACAGTAAGAAAGAGAGCAGCAGCAAAGCAGTTGAGAGGGTGAGATGGGCTGGGAGGCCTGCCAGCCTCCTGGCCCCCCAGCACCCCTGCCTGCCATGTACCTGATGCCACCTCTGTAATAAAAGCATAAAAAGACACCAAGATTCCTTCCTTTACCCTCGTCTGCTAGAATCATCCGGAACTTACTCTGTGCTACCTTCCTGGCACTACAGGGACAATAGTACATACTTCATAGAGTCAAGGCTGTGAAACTCAATAATACTTATCAAGCACATAGCACTTGGTAAGCACACAGCAATTAGTGAATGGTGTTGGACTTTTTTAAGATTTATTTATTTATGTGTACAAGAGCTGAGGTACAGGCCAGAGTCGCAGGAGGTAAGAGGATTTACCAGAGACAGTCAACTGAACAGTCAGATCAACTGAAATACACAGCTGTGGGGAGCAGAGGGGAGGCAGGAGAGGTCTGCTGCGCCATGTGGGTCCCCTCCCTGACCAGGGATTAAACTCAGGCTGCTGTGCCACAGATGCTTCACAGTGTGGCGCTCAACCCATTGCGCTACCAGGAAGGCCCAGTGTTGGACTTTAGTGGTAGGAATTGGGATTAAAAACCTAGGTTCCTTGAATTCCATTTCAGAAATCTTTTCATGCCTCATCAAGGCCACACAAGAGAGGAGCTATGAACCTCAGGTATTTTCTCTTCCCTTTCCAATAAGAGATTGAAGTTTCACCGTGTAGTCATTGGACTCTTCTGTTAGATCCTCTTCAGAATCCATAAGTCTTCATTTAACTCCCATACCTCAAGACCCTGAAGAACAGGGGAGAGGTCCATTCTCAAAGGTGGATTTGCCTCTGTGCTCTGAACTATACTTTTACCTTAGGTGCTGGGAAAACAGGAACAACACTGGGACCGCACTGAGAACACCCATCTCACACGTGCAAGGAGCCAGCAGCAGACACTGTCCATTTTTTTTGTCTGCTCAGGTGGTAAGGAAACTCATTAGTTCTGCTATGATTGTCTTGCCTCTCTTACAGCAAACAGAAGATTCACTCCTGGGAAAAGAAAAGACAAACTTGTTGAGGAACAATTCTCTTTTGAACCTCTTTATTAATTTAAGGCTGTTGGACCAACAGGTCATGGTCTTAGGAGGAAGCTGGTAGGGCACTAATCATTAAGGCAGAAGAACAGGTTTGACAGGGTGGTTGTGACTAACTCCTCACTGAAAGGAGTTATTACTCTTGGAATGTGTTCTCTTAAACAGATATATGAGCCCATTTTATGAGCAAAGGAAACATTCAGCCTGACTCTAGGGGTGTCAAGCTGGAAACAGGAAAGTGTTCTTTTTTAGTGGAATAGTACTCCAGCAGGGTCTGAGGTCAAGGTCAAAATTTAATCAATCACACACAAACACACTTCATTCTCCTGCCCCAGGCATGCTGTCTTAGGTGACTAGACTTCTAGAAAAGGAGACTAATATTAAGTACCTAAATTTGTGGCAGCACTAGACAATGTGCTTTTATTAGCTGATGGAATTTTAAGGATTTTTTTTACTGGTGAGGAAACTGAAACCTAAAGAGGTGATATCATTTGAACAAAATCACAGTTAATTCATGGCAAAGACTGGAGCCCATCTGGTCAAAATACAGTGCTTGACCTCTTTCAATTGAACACACTGCACACTGTACTTTCAAAATCTCAGTCTACATGTAGCCCCTTCCTAGTAACTCTCTTACTGCAGTTGATTAGACTGGTTTTCTTCAAATAAGTACTGCAAAGCACCAATATGTAGCCTCCAGGAGGGGCTTCCACATACAATGGAAAAGGTGAATCTTATATATAATTCATACTTCAATCTGACTTTTTGAAAGATGTCGAGTATAATATACTAAAAGCTCCTGCAAAACAGTAACATGACCATCAACTCATTAAAGTACAAATGAAAATAAGATATAAGTGTTCTTTAAACATTAAAAATAATCATGCCCACTCATAAGAATATGAATCCAAATTAAAAGTCATTGAGATACCATTTATCACTCACTTGAATTAGTAAAAATCCAAAATATTTCTAACAATTAGATTAGACATGAATGGCCTCCCTGGTAGTACAAGGGGTTAAGCAATGCACTGTGGAGAATCCATATCCCTGGCCAGGGAGGAGACCCATATAGCGAGGCAGACCTCTCTGCCTTGCCCTCTGCTCCCCTCAGCACTGTATTTCAGTCCATCTGCCTGTTCTGCTCCCCACTCTGTCTCTGGTGAATCCTCTCACCCCTCCCCATACTTCTGGCCTGTATCCCAGTCCTTGTATGCATAAATAAGAAAAAGATTAGACATGAATGTGGATAAATAGGAACTAATAAAAATTACCAGCATATATAAATTGGAACAATTCCTACTGAAGGCAAGTTAGCGGTTTCTACCAAAAATCCATGTTTATGTTGGGGTCTGGTGTGTGGGGTCCTTGGGTTTGAGAAAGAACTTAGCAGTTTCCATTGAGCAACACATGGCAAGTTTATTAAGGAAAGAGATGTTTCATAAATGCAAATAGTCTTAAGGCAAGAGCTGAGTTTTGCTAGGATGACTTTATTTATTGTTCTTTGGTGGAATTTTATAACCTTGTGGAATGTATCACTTTGAGGGTAGGTTGGGTTGGTTTTCTATAAGGATTGATAATCCTTTCTGCCCTCACCTCTGATTTCTGGTCTTGTGAAACTTCTTTTCTAAATTTTTCATTCTAAAATTAAATCCATCGTGTATACCCTTTGACGCAACAACTTCATTTCTATGGTTTATCCTATGATGATGTTGCAAGTGCGCAAAATATATATACAAAATTTTTCATTTAAGAAATGTTTTTTAAAAAGATTTTTATTTATGCATACAAGAGTTGGGGTGCCGGCCAGAGGTGTGGGGAAGGTGAGAGGATTCACGAGAGACAGGTGGGGAGCAGAACAGGCAGATGGACTGAAATTCACTACTGAAGGGACTAGAGGGCAAGGCAGGAGAGGTCTGCCTCACCATGTGGGTACCCTCCTTGGCCAGGATCAAATTCATGCTGCAGTGGCTGCAGAAGCCCCAATGTGTGGTGCCCAACCATTTGCACCACCAGGGAGGCCCTTAAGAAGTGTTTGAAAGAAAGGAACAAAAAATCTGGAGACATCCATTCACTGAGAGCTTGATTGTTGGAAATTGCCATACATCCATGGATACTATGAAGCTTGGAAAAGATTGAGAAGTATCTTTGTGTGCCAATAAGAAAAGCTCTCTGAGACATATTACTGATGGGTAAAAGCAAGGTGCAGAACAGTGTACTTCATACTTTAAAAAAGGACTGTGATACTATAAATTTGGGTTTTCTTGTAATTGCATTTAAATCTCTTAAAAGAGATATAAGAAACTAGTATCAGTGGTTATTTGCTGTGGAAGATAAACGTGGGAGGGATATATTTCTCTGTATACCTTCTCAAATATTTTTAAAAAGATTTTATTTATTTATGCATATAGGAGCTGGGGTGTAGGCGAAGTGGTGGTGGGGGAGAGGTGGTAAGAAGATCCACCAGAGACAGAGTGGGGAGCAAAACAGGCAGATCCACTGAAATACACTGCTGAGGGGAGCAGCAGGGGAGACAGGAGAGGTCTGCTACACCATATGGGTCCCCTCCCTGGCCAGGGATCAAACTCATGCCTTAGTAGCTGCGGATAGCTTCATGGTGTTGAGACTTAACCCCTTGGACCACCAGGGAGGCCCACTTTTTCAAATTTTTATGTCTAAACTTTATGAATTTTTAAATTGAGTATGATTGTTAAAGGGGAAGGAAGAGGAAAGTGACCAGTGGCCCATGGGTGCTCTGGCGGTGGGTGTGGTGTGATGACATAAAGCTGAAGAAATGTGCATCATACACATCATCAACAAACATTACCTCAAGACGGTGACAAATTGGTAACCTCACTCATCCTGGCTGCACATAGAGCTGGGTTCTGGAGCCATACCTTCTAAACTGCATTCTTCTCCAGAGATTCTTCATGGAAAGTGTGTGACTCAGATAACAGGCATCCTCCCACATGGGCGCTTTTGAATTCACTCCCCATAGATTCTTGCAATTGTGAGCAGACCCCAGGCTGATTTGTGGCGTCTGCCCAGATTGTCAGTGATTTCTGCCTGGTTGGTGCCTCTCATGTAGAGTTCATTGACTCAAGTGAGGCTAATTCCACTTAAGAAAGGACAGCTTAGACCTGAGACTTCAGTTCTGAGAACCCAACACTCCTTTTCTTTAGCTTTTAGATAGTCTTTAAAACCCTTCATCTGCTCACCTAAAAATCTTTGTCTTCCTAGTCTTCTGAGTTTAAAGAATAAAAATGTATTCATTTGATTTCAGTACCAATTTGAAATATTTGGGATTCACAAACTGAAGGTAAGCACAGATGTCTTAGGAATAGAAAGCAAAAGGTCATTTAAGTACTGGATAAATTTGAGTTTATCAAAACTTAAAACTTCTGCTCACAAACCCCTGTTAAGAAACGAAATAGGCAAGCCATAGACGAAGAAAACATATTCAGAAAATATTGATTTCTCCATTTGCATTTAGAATACTTAAAAAAAAAAACCTCTTACAAATCAATAAGAAAAGGACCAAAACACATTTAATGGGCAAAAGAATATACAAAGAAATGTCAGTAGTCCATTTAAAACTGTTCAGAATCATCACTTATTAAGGAAATGCTAACTAAAACTAGAATGAGATCACAGCGCATTATAGAACTAAACTTAAAATGGCTGGCTGGGGCCTAAGCTATTATCAAGCAGCAGCCTGGTTCTGCCTTAACACTGTGGCCTTGAACCTCAACAAAGGCCACAAGGTGAACAAGAACATGAGCAATCCAAGGCACAGCCAAGAGGCAGGTGCCTCACCAAGCACACCAGGCTTGTATGGACATGACCTGACAGGCCTGCAACTTTACCCCCTAACAAGCAGGCTTCCCCTCATAATGAAAGGTGTCCCACAGAGTTGCTTTCCAGGGACAAGTGGACACTCAAGTTCATCAATAAAAGGATGAAGACATATTTGCACCATCAGGAAGAATGGGGAACTGAGGAAGGAACTAGGAGCCGTGAAGAAAAAGCCTACTGAGAAGTACTGAGCCCCCTCTCCACTGTGCATAAGAAAACCTCTTCAGGAAAAAAAAAGACTGAAAATACCAAATGTTGACAAAGATAGAGTAACTGGAACTTTCCTTGCTGAAAAGAGTAAAAAATGTACAACTGTTTCACAAAAATGTTTGGTGGCCCCTTATAAAGTTTAACACACACCTAACTTATGACCCAATAATTCCACTCACGCACAATTACTCTAGAGAAATGAAACATATGTCCTTGCAAACGCTTGTACAAGAATGTTCAAATAAGTCTTTACATAATAACCTCAAGCTGGAAACATCCCAAAAGCACACCTTGTTGAATGCTTAAACAAATTCACACAATGGAAAATTACTCAATAACAAAAAGGAACAAAGTACTGATATACACAACAATATGGGTGAACTGCATAGATATAAACATGATGCCGAAGAAAAAAACAAGACACAAATGAGTATATGCAGTCAGTTTCCAATTATATGGTGATCTAGAATGGTCAAAACTAATTTATGGTGAGAAAGAAAACTGTTTGTGTTTGGGGGTGTCAAATTACTGAAACAGTGGAAATGATGGAAGTGTATATTTTGATAGGAGCATTAATTATATAAATATAGATATTGGTAAAGACTCATAAAATTATGCACTTAAGATTTGTGCAGCTCACTGTTCATCCTCCTCCCTCCTCAAAATCCATAAATAAATATTGGCCTACACATGGTAGATCAGGCTTGTGTAAATAAGAAAATATATTGAAGTAAAGGAAACCCGTTTTCTCACAGTTGGACAAAAGGAGCTACAAAAATGGGGAGGGGAAATATGCCACGCAAGGCTGGATTAGAATTGGAGGTATCAGCATGAATTCAATTTCATACAAATTTCCTGGTTTGTCCACAGAAAGAACCTAGAGAAGAAAGGACATGGCAGTTGCATATTTTGGTTTCTATGTATCATTCTCCAACAAAAGGAGCAAGGGTTTCTAGAACAGACTTTTCAAAGAAAGTATAAGATGAACCTAAAACATGTTTATTGCAAGCAAGTAAGAAAGTGCCCAAGAAACACTGGGTGTGTGTGTGGGGGGAGGGGGGGTGAGAGAGAGAGAGAAGAAAACAGAAGCCAGCCTGAAAGGATTCCCACAGATCAAACTGGGAGAATCTGAGCATCAAAAACAAATGATAATGGAAGTGGAGGAGAGTGCATTGAATCAAGAATGAATCTTTCAATCTATTCTGGTTAAAGAAATAAAGAGGGTGAAAGGGAGATGTATTCTCAGTGTAGAATTATGTCCACTGATATGTAAGAAAGGATTGAGTTGGGGTACCATCATGGGTGCTAAAATTTGAGGGTTAAAACAATTACTTTTTGGTTATAAAAGGGGAGAGTAGTAACTTTACAGTTAAGAGATTTGGTAGCCCCCACATTAAGCAAATGATCAAAGTTATGTGATTAATATTGGGACAAACCAACATCCTATATCCTGAAGTGATGTTGGATGTTAAATACATGTAATTTTAGGATGAGGGACCATTAAAAAAAATACTTCTCATAAATATAAAGTCAAAGAAGACAGTCAGGCTAAGGAGATGTTTCAGATTAGAAGAGACTAGATGTTCATGATGGCTAAATGCAAAGCACGATCTTGAACTGAATATTAGGTTGAGAACAGAAATAGGTAAAATGGATTATGTCTGGAAACTTGAAAAATTTCGAGTACCAGTTGTATTAATTTCCTATGACTACTAGAACAAATCACCTTAAATTTGGTGATTGGGACATCCGTGGTGGTGCAGGGGTTAAAGACAGAGCATGATCAGCCACTGCCTCAAGAGTTCAGTCCCCAGCCAGAACACAGCAGACCTCTCCTGCCTCACCCGCTGCTCCCCTCAGCAGGGTGTTTCAGTAGAACTGCCTGTTCTGCTCCCATTCTGTCTCTACTGAAACCTTTCATACACACCCTGCACCTCTGGCCTACATCCCAGTTCTTGTATGCATAAGTAAATAAATATTTTTTTAAAAAATAAAATAACTTAGATTGTCCTGGAGTTCAGAGTGCAAATCAGTTTCAGTGGACTGAAATCAAGATATAGATGGTGGTCCCACTCCCTCTACAGAGGTAAAGCACACAACATCTCGAGCTCACTCTTGAATAAATCAGAGAGATATATGTAACATGTGGCATAATAGAAACAATAAGAAAATCTGAATGAGGTGTATAGAAACTTTATGCCTACTTCACAGTTTTCGCAATTCATGTATAAGTTTGACTCTGTCAACACTTAAAGGTACTAAAAGAATAATCCAAAGGATAATAAAGATTGGGAAATAGACTAAACTTTCAGGCCAGTTTTAAAGTCAGTGGGATAGATTCCTAATCAGAGTCAGGAAGATGGGTTAGATAATAACATATCTTTGCATTAGGTGATGCTTATTTTCTAAATCATTCCCTGATTATTGCCACATGTGATATTTGTAATAAGCATGTGAGATGGAAGGCCTGATATTTTATTCCCATTGGTGAATAAGAAGAGTCACCTAACTTACCTAAGATCCCACAGGAGGTTAGAGGCAACAAGATTTGAAACTCTCCCCTGATTCTCCAAGTGGTGGATATAAGAGAGAGGTCAAGAGTGTTGCTGAAGTCACTGAGCCCCGTGCTCAAATCTTGGCTACAACCCATTGAACTGCTTTACTCAGGTTAGGTAGGTTATGTGGTAGTGACAAGCCTTGAAACGCCAGCAGTTACACAATCCATGTTTATTTGTTGTTCCCATTCCAGTGTAATGCCGGTCAGTTTGCTGCCTTGATTGTTTCTCCTCCAGGGATATAGGCTCTGTTCTTGGGAAGGAGCAGTGGTGGGTGGGTCCTTGACTTCCAGGTGTACAAATGAGGAAATGAAAATGGACGTTTGGGTGGAATGTTGTAGCGGCAGGAAAGGATAGCACTGGAGCAAGGTTCGGGATGGTTCTGGGCAGACGGGTCAGGGAAAGGAGTCTCGGAGCCCTCGGTGGCTTTTCATGCTTTTATTAGTAGAGGTGGCCAGGTACATGGCAGGCATGGGGGCCGGGGGGCTGGCAGGCCTCCCAGCCTCTGGCGCATCTCACCCTCTTGGTTGCTTTGCTGCTCTTCTATCCCCCCGCTGCTCTCACTGCTGCTCATTGGTGCTCTCGCTATTGATCGGTACTGTCGGTGCATCCTGTTGGTCCTCATGACACCGCCCATTTAAGCCCGTGTCCAACTCAGGTGCACCCACTTGCGCATGCCCACCCTGGAATACTCGCAGCACCGCAGGTGTCCATTATCACACCAGTGGTGGGAGGGTGGAAAGACCTGATAGTTCTGACCCTACAAATGTTTTAAACCTAGAAATGAGGTATCACATCTATATTCCATTGATTAGAATTCAACCACATAGTCCTGTCTAAATGCATGAGATATGGGAAATACAGTCTTTTTGTTTGGTTCAAAAGATAATAAGGGGGCCTTCCTGGTGGCGCAAGGGGTTAAGTCTCAGCACTATGAAGCTATCCGCAGCCACTGCAGCATGAGTTCAAACTCTGGCCAGGGAGATGACCCAAATGGCGCGGTAGACCTCTCTTGTCTTGCCTGCTGCTCCCCTCAGCAGTGTATTTCAGTCTATCTGTCTGTTCCACTCCCCATTCTCTTTGGTGAATTCTCTCACCTTCCATACCTCAGGCCTATACCCCAGTTTTTGTATGCATAACTAAATAAATCTTAAAAAATAAAATAATTAAACAGTTCAGTGAACATCCAGCTTTAGTGTTCCTACATTAGCTATGCAAACCTGAGGAATTTATTGAAACTCCTTCTAATATATCAAGTGGATAAAATAATACCATATATGATTATTGTATAAAATGAAACATATACATGACATGAGTAGCACATGCCTGACATACATTAAACCATAAATGTTTGTTATTTGTTTTCTATAACTTCTCATGTCCCTTGTAGGCCTAGTTATATCAATTCCCTACCTAACGACAGAGATTGTTCATATTAAACTTTTCCATGTGGTGCTGCATTTGTTTCTCTCTCTGTCCGGAGAGATTTCTTTCATCAAAAGGGAAGATCAAAATCTTGAAGCAGAGCCCATTAGGCAGGATGTAATATGGAGAACAATGGGTCACAGGGTGTCATTTTTCAAAAGATATCTTAATGCAGAGGCCTGGAAGCATTGCATAGGTTCTTAAATCCCCTGGGGCTGTTGAGATGGTCCTGCCTTTTGCTCTTAACAGGTTTGGCAAACTTTCAAAAAAGCTGACCAAGTACTCTGTGGCTACTCTCTGAAATTTAGAGATGAAAGAAAGGTGTCCAGAGGAGGTCAGATGAAACCACAGGCCAGAGCTCACAACTTCCCCAGGCTCAAGGCCACCAAAGTTTAAGGTGGCCTGACTAAGGCCTGCCAAAGAGGGCCCAACTAGGAATACTCTGAGCTTCCTGGTGACCTGAAAAATAGAATAATGGAATCCATGGGCAAGAGTAGGGTAAACATCCCCAAGGAGTCATGCGTGATCCTTTCTTTTCTGCAGGATAGAAACGTCTCAGTCTAAAAATGTGCAGCCAAGACCAGAATCTGGGACCTGTGACCTGCATAAACCTTAGTGCTTTTGCTGAGCACAACCAGACCATGAGTTGGGCCACAAACACAGAGGTCAGTTTAATCTTCTAGTTAGTGTCCAGAATTGAGAAGTTTAGCAAATTTAGTAAACAATTCTGGATGGGGTAGTCAAATGACTCCTCTTTTAGATTAGTAGTTGTCCAAAATCTCTTGGTTTTATAAACTAGCAGTCTGGGGAACATAGTAAAATCCCAAGACTCCAGATCAAAATTCAACTCCACTTGAAACAAATAGCAATTTTTGCTGAAGTTTTAAACAAGCCTAACACCCAACTTTTACTCATTCTTGTGAGAAGCCTCCCAGCATTTCCAGGAGCTATTTACAAACCTCAAGACTTTTTTGAGGCTCAAATCAACAAGTGTGGGTTCAGAGCTCCTCTCTTCTCCATGCAAGACCAAAGTCCAGATAGCCTTTCACCTAATTCAATGTTAGGCCCTGCTCAACTGTGCTGTTTGCTAACTCCCTGACCTCCTGGACTCTGGACCTTACCTCTCTCAACCTGTGGTCCTGTTCCATTTGCCCTGGAATTTAGTGTCTCTGTGGACTTGACTGCTTTTTGCTGTTATCTGTCAGGTCCTGGGAAGTACTGTTTCTTATCACTTATCAAAGGCAGCTCCAGAGTTTTTATAAGGGGTGGGTTCTTCAGAAATACAAGCTCTTCAGAAGGTGTTTAGATGAGCTTCCCTTTTGGCACTATTCCAGGGATATCCCTTATACGCGACATCACAGAAATGATACCCCTGAGAGTTGTGAAACTCAGTGACTCTAAATTTCAGGAAATTGCTATGAAGCTGTTTTCCTAGCTTCTATTCAAAATTGTGTACTTCTTTAGAGTGTCTTGATGGGTAAGGAGGCTAACGCTGTCCCCTAGTCAGCCCTTGGGGCTGTTGCTACCACTGATAACCAGACACGAAAAGGAATGTGTGGAGAAAATTTGAAATAAAAATTGTGTGGGACAATGCCGTGCACCTTCCTTTCACCTTTGGGACAGGCAGCCTGGGCCCTGCAAAGACGGGTGGTGAGAAGGAGCAGAACCAGCCTGCTGTCACCCACGTAGTTCCCAGAGAACTCCCTGTGATATTCACTGGCACGTCCATGGAGCGGGCATCAGGTCCGAGCACTAGAGGAGATGCGGGAATGTGCCACGAGGAAACAGGGACTCCACCGTGGGCCCTGACACCGGGCTCAGCAAGGCTGTGTGGGCCACGGGAGGAGGCCTGTCCCTCGGTACCGTGTGCTGATGTCCTGAGTGAGGATGGAGTCACCACGCAGCTGTACAAACTGGTTACCTATGTACCTGTTGCAGCTTTCAGAAATCTAGTCAGTATGGGTGAGAACTAACCCCTGATCATCAAGTACAGTTATAAAACTGAAAAAAAATTGTGTGGTTTGCAGCACTTTATGAAGAAGGATCAAGAAGTGCAACTAACGTGCCTCCCTGGTGGCGCAGGGGTTGAGTCTTACTGCTGTCAAACTATCTGCAGCATGAGTTCGATCCCCGGCCAGGGAGCTGACCCACATGGTGCAGCAGACTTCTCCTGTCTCGACAGCTGCTCTCCTCAGCAGTATATTTCAGGAGGTAGATCTGCTTGCTCTGCTCCCCACCCTGTCTCTGGTGAATCCTCCACCCACCCCCACCCCCCTTTCTGGCCTACACTCCAGTTCTTGTATACATAAATAAATAAATCTTTAAAAAATAGAAGTGCGACTAAAAGGAAAGTTAAAAAAGGGTGGAAAAGAAAAAGAATTTGCCAGTAGCATATACGCATATAAGGGGCTCTTAGTCCCTTTGTGCTGGTTCTGGAAAGAGGCTCATGGAACCATAGAGGCAAAAAGGCAGAGTGCAGCTGGGAGTCAGGTTATTCAAGTTCACATTCTAAATCCTCAAATGCCAATTACCTAGCCCAGGAAAATCACTTACCTTCCCCAGTAAGTCTCCAGGTCTGTATTGGAGTGAGTCAGATCACCCTTCAAGGTTGCTGTGAAAATCAAATAAGGCAACAATGTGAGCATAAGAGAATTCGTGTTGCTTTGTGTTGTTAAGTTTCAGATTACCTAAAAGCTCTTTGGTTTCTTGGAATTTCCTCTATAAATTTTAGGGAACCTGACAGTTATTTCAAATGCAACTTGATTTTTGTAAATCCCCCATCTTCCTCCCACACACATCTTTGTCCAGAGTGTCCTTAAAGTTCTCTCCTACCAGTGTAAATACCCGCAGGGGAAAAACACAGCTGACCTATGCCTTAGTTGTCCATAAAAGCCTCAGCTCAGAGCAGAAATTAGCTACAGGATGGGCCTCTGGGAAAGGAGGACCACTTGGAGGCTGGAGCTCTACAAAGAACTTAGACCTGATAGCCAACGACACAGCAGTTTTACTGAGGGAAAAACTGGACAGGGCAGGACCATTGTTCAACGATTTTGTTCAGTGTGTGCCAACTCCTATACAAAAGGTTGGAAATATTTGTTCTCCTCTCTGGGATATGCCTATATTTATAAATGTATAAGTTGTATTTAACCCCTGCCTCTTAAGGGGTTAAATTCACACTGTGAATGGCTAGGTTAGAGTTGGAACCCTGAGGTTTGTCAGGAGGACTTGAGTGCTACATTAGCTCCTAGTTCACCAAGGAGAAGTAAAACATGAAGGGACTAGGGAAATGTTGAATTTTCTCAGGAGAAAAGGTTAGATTTGTGCCTTTCTATTGAGGAGGAATCCAGTCATTTTTTTAAAAAGATTTATTCATTTATGCACACAAGAGCTGGGGTACAGGCCAGAGTCAAGGGTGATGAGAGGACTCACCAGAGACAAAGTAGGGAGCAGAAAAGGCAGATTGACTAAAACACACTGCTGAGGGGAGCAGTGGGCGAGGCAGGAGAGGTCTGCTGTGCCATGTGGGTCCCCTCCCTGGCTGGGGATCGAACCCACACTACTGTGCTGCTGATGCTTCACAGTGTGACGCTCAAGCCGCTGCACCACCAGGGAGGCCCGGAATCTAGTCATTTTTATGGCCTGTTTTCTTCAAACTCAATTTTTAGTTTGAGTATTTACTGAAAGAATAACAGTCTTGCTTCTCTGACACTTTAAAAAAAACTTTTAAGCTGAAGGTAAATTGTGTAGAGCAAAGTCTGAAAATCTTAAACTTGCTACATTTATACCTCTGTATACACCTGGGTAACCACAGATCAAGTTCTATAGGTCTCATGCTTCCAAGCCCACTTAATAGCCTAACCCTCCTCTCCCTCTGACAGATAACCAACAGTTCAGAGGGTCTAAGCAGAGATTAGTTGTGTTGGTCTTATAAATGGGGTCATACACAATATGCTCTTTTGCATGTGCTCTTTCAAAATTATGTCTATTTGTCTGCATATAACAGGAGTTCCTGTATTTATTTATATTCCTTTGTGTGGCTAGATCACAATTTACCCTTTCCTCTGTTCATTGACACTGGATTGTTTCCAGTTTTTGGTGATTATGAAGAATGCGCTGTGGATATTCTTAGATATTTCAGTTAATGAACATAAGCACTCATGACTTTTAGTTATATACCTAGGAGAGAAATTGTTGGGTCTCAGGGATAAGCATGGGCTTAGCTGTAACAGATGAAGCCAAATATTTTTCCAAAGTGGTTATACTAGTTTATTTCCAGCAGAAATGTATGACAGTTGCTCCGAAAGCTTGCCAATGTTTAATCTTGTCACTCTTTTAAATTTTGCCATTCCAAGGAGTATGTAGCTCGTCTATGGGCTTTTTTTTTAAGGAATTATTTATGTGCCATTATATTTATTTATATTAGTTATTATATATTATATATATAATTTATTATTGCGCCACCAGGGGGGCCCTCAAACTCATAATTTTTAGTGGTCACATAAGATTCCATCAAATGGCTATTTCAGGACTTTCGTTTTTAACTAAAAAAAATTCACATGAAAGTATGGAACAAGTGGGCTTGCCTAGTGGTGTGAGGGATTAAGCACTACGCTATGAAGCATCCGCAGCCAATGCAGCGCAGGTTCGATCCCCAGCCAGGGGGCTGACCCACATGGCACAGCAGACCTCTCCTACTTCGCCCACTGCTCCCCTCAGCAGTGTATTTCAGTAGATCTGCCTGTTCTGCTCCCAACTCTGTCTCTGGTGAATCCTCTCACCTCCTCCCTGCCCACCCCTCCATCTACGGCCTATATCTCAGTTCTTGTTTGCACAAATAAATAAGTATGTATTTTTTAAAAAGTATGGAACAAGCAACATTAGTAACCCTAAATGGAATTGTCCTGAGGATTTTCTTTTGCTTGAAATCACTACTACCATAGTGTCAGAATTTTAGACCCAGATCTACTCCTAGCTCCATGACCATGGGAAAACTATTCAATGTCTCTTCATCCTGAAATTCTTCATGTCAGAGAGCAGGTCAGAATAATAATCTAACAGGTTTACACCAACTCTGAATGTCTGGGCGGAGGCTGTTGCCATGTGTCTTTTCCTTCTCTAGTGTTTTGACTGACTCACTTGTGATCCAAATGATCTATTAGGTCAGAGTAAACAAAACCCTTGGGGAACTGAGTGGCAGGATAATCATGTCCTTAGAGCAAAATGAGTGTAGGGGTTTTACATCATAGCTTTGCTTAAAATCAGCTGTGGTTGTGTGCCCCTAAGGGACTTCCTTGGAGAAGAGAAGAGCTAAGAAATGAAACTGAATTTTATGTGAAGAAAGGTGGTTTAGAGTTAAGAAATTTCATGGGGAGGGAGAAAGAACCCTCCCACCCAATGACCGTAAAAGCATAAAACATTGCAAAAATCTTTTACTAAGATTGTTGATCAGAGAAGATATTATCAGATGAGTGATAGTCAAACTCCTTGAATTACTGGGATGAGAGTTAAAGGTCTGATTTGGAAATTAAGGGTCAGGAATCTAATTTGGGTTGGCATTTACATCATTTGCCACATCACTGTGGACCAATTATACCTCTGAACCTGTGTTCCCATCTGTAAAATGAGGAAATGGTAGTAACTCATAAACTTGTGGAGATGATTAGGTGAACTAAGTGGTTTGAAGCGAGTAAAGCCCCTAGTCAATTTTAGCACATGGTAAGCACTCACTGTTTTTTCAATAGTCATTAAAAAATCTTGAGATAAAATTCACATCCCATAAAGTTCAAATTTAGACTATACTATCCAGTGATTTATTTTTCAGTGATTGTGCAACCATCACCACTATCTGATCCCAAAACTTTCCCATCACCCCCAAAAGAAACCCCACTCCCTTTCAGAGGCAGCACCCCTTCCTCTCAACTCTTGGCAACTACTAATCTGCTTTATATTTCTTTGAATTTGCCTATTCTGACATTTCTTTTTTTTTTTTTAAAGATTTATTTATTTATGCATACAAGCACTGGGGTACAGGCCAGAGGTGTGGGGGGTGAGAGGATTCACCACAGAGAGC
>JAGFMF010011803.1:15301844-15312070 GCA_019455555.1 Galemys pyrenaicus
CTCCCTGGCCGGCAGCAGGGATCGAACTCGTGCTGCAGTGGCTGTGGTTTGCTTCATAGTGCGTTGCTTAACCCACTGCGCCACCAGGGAGGCCCTATTCTGACGTTTCAAATAAATAGAGTTTACAATGTGTATTCTTTGGTGACTGACTACTTTCATTAACAAGAAATACTCCATGCTATTGTTATTGTTATTCCTATTTCTTATGACTCAAATAGCAAGAGAGTCAAATGACATAATGGATATGGAAGCTCTTTGTCAAGAAGAAATTGCTCTGGAAATGTAAGGATTGATTTATCCTTTAGTGTATTAACTCCTTGTGGAATGGAGAGGTGCCCACAGGAAGTTCCTAGAGGGAAACAAAGGCATAAAATTCAGCAATATGACAGACTGAAAATATATTCTATTAACATATTTTCTATATAAAAATATAGTACTCATTTGAAAAAATGTTCAGCTGACTTTTCTCCCAAAATTTTTACTTGCTTGGTTAAGTTCTCTTCGCCATGAAACCTGCCACCACTAGAGCACATTTTGTCTCCCCGAAACTTTTAGCTTTTTAAAAGGTTTTATCATATGCAGGCAGAGTTGTGGAGGATCTTAGAAAAAGGCAGTCATTTCCCATAGGTGAGTGGTCCACAGTGCCCTGTGACCCACCCCATAGGATTAGTGGAGGTCACCGACAGATCTGGAAGCAGATATGAACACATTTAATTTCTGTGTCGTCTGAATTGGGCTGTTCAGTGTGAAGCTAGGGGTCAGTGGGTCAATTTTCATTTGTGTGGATTATGACTCATTTGGGAATTTACCCATTCAAATAGTCTTGCCCAAATGCAGATAATCTAGCATCAATCAAAACTTTCATGATTATTAGATCAGACTCTAAATGAAAAACTCTCTTCACATGTAGAATTACTACTCTGCCTTGCATTGCTTTCTAGAGGATTTATTGATTTGTGCCCTCTGAAGAGACTTCTCTGAATTTACTATTTGATTTATCTTCCTCATCTCAAAGCACAGGTAACTTGTCTCTACTCTATTGTCAACTGATGTTGGAAGGCGTGTAGGGCTGGGCAGGAAATTTAAGTACCACCTCCCAGGAGCAAATGAAGGCTAGGAAAGGTCTTCTTACTGACTTGTGTGATGCCAGAGGATTTTATCTCCCTGCTTAGTTTCACCCACTTCTTTCTTTTAAAAAAGTTGAAATGTTTTAAGTAGCAGTAGGGTGTAGTAATTAGGAGATCAGACTTTGAAGTCAGACTGCTTCAAAGCCCACAGTCAGCCTTACGAAGTATGTGACAGTGGACAAGTACCTAATCTCTGTAGCTCACTTTTCTTAATTTTAAATGGTAATCATCATAGTAACTACCTTTTAGGGATGCTGAACGGTGAAGGTAGTTAATACTAGTAAAGAACCCAACACTACCTGTGGCTCTAGATAAATGTTTTCTGCTTGCATATACATATACAAGAATAATAAAGTAAAATAATATAGTAAATATTTGTGTAAATTTCACACAAATCCTAATATTATGCCACAGTTGCTTTAGATATTTTGAAAGAAATAAACTATGAACCCAATTATAAACACACACAGACAGTCACCTGGGTGTCTGTTCCCAATTATCTATCTTTCCTTCCCTCTTTCCTTTTTTCTTTCCTTCTTGAGAAAATAATTATCCTAAGTTTATTATTTTTAGAAGTTGATATATGTGACTCCGTAAGATTTATATACTATTGTTCGCATCTTGAACCTTATAAAAATGGTGTGAAGCCTTCTGTCATTGCTTCTTTTATTCAATATCATGGTTTTCAGATTTGCCCATGTTGCCACTTGTAGCTAGTTCAGTCAATCTGATTGCTCTGGGCATTTCATTGCTTCCATATTTTGCTCTCACAAGTATTGCTGCAATGATCATTCTCGTGTCTGTTACATGTGTGGGAATTTCCTACAACCTTGAGGTGCCAGGAAGGAGTACAGAGCAAGTTTTCCATGATTTTGGGCAGACGGGGTAAAGGAAGAGTCCTGGAGCCCTCGGTGGCTTTTTCAGGTTTTATTGTATCATTATCTCAGAGGCGACCAGGTACACGGCAGGCAGGGATGCGGGGGGACTAGGAGGCTGGCGCATTTCCACTCTTTCGGCTGCTTTGCTGCTGCTTCTCTCTGCCACCACTGCTGCTGCTGTCATTCTTGTTCTCCTGGCATCCTGTTCCACTGTTGCTTCTTTCGTTCTGCTGCTCTCCTCTCCTGTTCCACTGCCACTGGTGTCCTCATGTTGCTGCCCTTATACGCCCCTGTCTACACCCCGGTGCACCCACTTGTGCATGCCCACTTAAGCATGCGTGCAGAACCGCAGGTGTCCATCATTACACAAGTGGCGGGAGGGTGGAAAAGACTGAACACTTTTCTCTGACCCTACAAACCTGTATCTAGAAATGGATCTTCTGGGATTTAAAGGAAAGCACCTCTTCAATTCTCATAGACTTAGCCAAATTGTGGCTGTGCTGAGTGATTTTCCCAATTTCCACTTTCCTGTTGGAGGATGAATAGTCTTCTGGCTCTGCACTCTCACGATACTCATTAAGCTTGACCTTTCTTCATCTATTAAAAGTAACTCAGTATCTATGGTTATGCTTCCTAAATGCTTCCTATAATTAAAGGATCCATTATGTGTTGGGTATTGGGCATCATGCTGAATGCTTTACAAGTATTCTCTTATTTGGTTCTCCTATTGAATGTAGGAGTTATGTACAGAATATAAGATTTAGAGGGAGTAATTAATTGTCAGATGTCACATGGTTGGTAGGTGATGGGGCTGGGATTTGAACTCAGGTCTGTCAGACTTCAAAGTCCCTATGATTGACCCAATTTCAAGGTGGGTGCATGTATAATCTTTATTAACAACACTAAACCAACTATGCGTGGTGTTGAATTTCTAGTAGAATGCCTTCAGAGAATGAAAAATCTGGAGAGATAATATGACTGGATATTGTTTTTGTTTTCCCTTCAATTTTAAGTGCTATATATTGTGAATCATAGACAACTTTAACATAAATCATAGAATGTTTCCATGTAAATTGAGGGGAAAATGTGACCCACAATCACATGACTGCACTTAACATAATATTGTCAGTATTAACCCTCTAGTTTCTTAGATTTTTTTTTTTAAAGGAGGTTTTGCAGCTTACAGCTTGAAGTGATGGTAAAAACATGGATGAGAATTTACCTATAAGAAACCATTTCTACATTTATAATGGGTCAGATATTTATGCTAAGGATTGTACCATGTTCATTCCTATCTTTAAGTCAAAAGACAATTCAAAGATCATACAAGTCAATCTTTTAAATTGTACAATTCTATCTTTTCTGATGAATGCAGTGAAAGGAGGGCACAGGGTAGGTTCTCTATGATCCCGGCAGATAGGTAAAGAAGGAGTCCTGGAGCTCTTGGTGGCTTTTTCAGGCTGTAATTGATCTTTGTGCATCAGAGGCGACCAGGTACACAGCCAGCAGGGAGGACCAGGAACCAGGCCTCCTAGCCTCTGGCAAGTCTTCATTCTCTGGGTTGCGAGTGCTTTTCTGCTGCTTCTGCTCTCCTGCTTCCACCACTACTATCTCTATCGCTCATGGTGGCCCTGTGATGCCGCCCTCATATGCCCGGGGTCTCAGCCCAGGTGCGCCCACCTACGCATGCTCACACCGTACTCCAGGCGCCGCCATCAGGCACGCGTGCAGGACCGCAGAAGTCTGTCATTGACACTGATGGCAGGAGGGTAGAAGAACCTGATAATTTTCATTTACCCTACAATGAGGAACTAAATACTGAAATACTTTTGTGTACAGGAAAGTTACACAGGCTCAATGTCAATTTAAAGTCTGGTGCTATGTTATAGGTGAGAAGGCGGGAGCCGGAGAAGGATATAAACAAGGAAATAGCTAAAACAAGATTGGCTGTAACTGATAATATTGAAATCAAGTGACATGTACGTGGCAGTTTATATTTTTCTGTCCACTTTTTTATGTGTTTAAATTTTTCCATAATAAAATTAAAGCCCAGGTTTTTTTTAAAAAAAAGGTGTAGCATTGTGATTTTATGACAGACCTTTGTATTTATTGGAAGTTGCTATCATAACTGATTTAAATATGGAATAAACTTGTATCTTTGATGTGAAAATCAAGATTTAAAAATACACATTCTTTGTGAAACATTTTATAGTTGACCAAGCATTTCCACATTATTCTCAAAATAAAAAAATTTTGCAAGAATAAAATACACAAAATGTTTTTTTTAAAGATTTATTCATTTATGCATACAAGAACTGGGGTGCAGGCCAGAGGCGCAGGAGTGAGAGGATTCACCAGAGACAGAATGGGGATAAGAACAGGCAGGTCCACTGAAATACTGCTGAGGGAGCAGCGGGCGAGGCAGGAGAGGTTTGCTGTGCCATGTGGGCCATCTCCCTGGCCGGGGATCGAACTCATGCTGCAGTGACTGCGAACAGCTCCATAATGCTGTGCCTTAACCTTTTGCGCCATCACGGAGCCCCCATAAAATGTTTGTATTCCTCTTGGAACATTGTAGGGTAAATGGAAGTGATCAGGTTTTTTCTGCCCTCATGCCATTAGCATCAATGATCGACACTTTACGCATGCGCCTGATGGCGGCACCTGGAGCGTGGTGTGGGTGTGTGTGAGTATACGCACCTGAGTCAGAGGCTGAGCCTATCAGAACAGGGCAGCAGAGGACAGGAGGGACAGAAGACATGCAGTGGAGTGCAGTGGAGACCAGAGAGCCCAGAAAGAGTGACGATTCACTTGGAGCTAGGAAGCCTGCCAGCCTCCTAGCCCCCAGGCCTCCCTGCCTGCCCTGCACTTGGTTGCCTCACTACAAATGGTGTAAAAAGATTTAAAAGCCTGAAAAAGTCACCGACTCCTTTAACCAGTCTGTCTAGATCCATAGAGAACTTGCTCCATGCCTTGCTGGCACTCGATGTGCTGTGAACGTGTTTCTATGTCAAAGAATATTAGTCTGCATTTGTTGGATGTTGTTATCATAACTGATTAAACTGATCTGTTGTTAGACATGTAGAGATGCCAAATTTTCTACAATTATGAATAATGGCAAAATTCTCATATATACGTCTTAACTCATTAAATTACTTCCAAGATACATGACTATGAGTGGGAAATCTGTGTCACAACAGAAGGATTTTCATCCAATCTGCTGCCAGTCTTGAAAGGTGGTATGGATTTATATCCCCAACCCTCCAGTGTCTTTTGTTTGTTTTTCATCAAATCCATAGTTGGTTATCTTGAGGCAGATGTTATTCAAATATGCCAAGAAAAATACAAAGCTTAATTTGTTAACCTCTAATCAAGTTGAACTACTGAAGAAACCATTAATAAACAAGTAACTGCATTTGTTTAAAGTAATGAATGATCTGCAAGCTGTAGCATGTGTGTGACAATCACCTGGTGATTCCTGGTTCCATCCAGAGCCCCTGGCTTAAATTCTAGGGGTGTGGGGCCCAGGAATGGTCATTTTAATGCAAGCTCCCTTCCCCCAAGTGACTGTTTTACATAATTTAGGGAATTATACTCAGAGAAACTGACTTAAGAATATACAAAAGTGGGGCCTCCCTGGTGGCACAAGGGGTTAAGGCACAGCACTATGAAGCATCCACAGCCACTGCAGCATGAGTTTGATCCCTGGCCAGGGAGGCGACCCACATGGTGCAGCAGACCTCTCCTGCCTCGCCCGCTCTTCCCTCAGCAGTGTATTTCAGTCCATCTGCCTGTTCTGTTCCCCATTCTGTCTATGCTGAATCCTCTCACCCTCCATACGTCTGGCCTGCACCCCAGCTCTGTATGCATAAATAATCTTTTTTTTAAAAAAAGAATACACACAAGGATAGGCTGTGAGTTTGCTCATTATGGCCCTTATTAACTACTGGTCATGTTGAGGTCTGCAAGAAATAGCATATTCACTTACAGTCTTGGCCTTGTCCATATCATATATATTCTCTCTCTCTCACCTATCCCCCCCCCCCCTACATGCATCCACCACACACTTTGTGGGGAAAACAAACATTTTGCTTTCTCAGGTGCCTGTGGAGCAAGCCACCATGGTCAGTTATAAACAAATGTTTGATTTATATCCTCTTTTAGGGCTTTTAGTTTAGAGTTGTTTTTGTTTTCTTTTGCAGACAAGCACCTCCTCTTATATTCCTGACCAGTTGAGAACCTGAAGGTCACTTACTTCTCCCTATTCTATAAAAATTGAGGTGGTCTTTAAAGTGATCTTGCTTTAAAGAACACTGTGGTGGGAGGAAGTTGACTAAGGGAAACTTAGTCAAATTCTACCAGACCTCAGAGGCCCTTGCCTCCTTATCACACTTGAATTAGCTTTTTGTTTGTTTTTTAAAGCAGAAAAGCAATGAGTTTATTGTCTGTTGAGGAGGACAGGAAAAGCTCTGTTTTGCAACCATCCCAGCCTGGATATTTTCACCTTGGTTCTAGCAATCTGAAGAATTTTGGAGTCCTTGGCATCATTTTCACAGGTTTTAATGGTAAATGGGGAAACAAGCCTGCAGGGAGACAGCAACTTGAGGCCCCTGCAAATCTCTATACTCTCTTTTCTCTGGACTTCCTCTGGCATTCTCTCGTGGTCTCATCCTCTCATAGCTGCTCTGCAGGAACCATCTCTGAGCTACGCCGCCTTATAGCCCTGACCTCTGGCTCAGGTGCGTACACAACCATGCTCAGGTGTCCACAGTCAGGCACACGTACCCCACACCCACATGTCCTCTACATTAACAAGGTCAAGGCCACAGGTGATAGCCACAGAGGTCAATGGTGTAAAAGCCTGACCAACTCCATTTACCTACACTCGCTAAACAGAGAGGGGTCCCTAGTGGGTAGTGCTCTCGCATTTGAATTGTACCACAGATCTTTGAAATTCAAACTAACTATGCAGACATTTATCTTTCCAAGAATTGCTTCTTTTTGCCAACTTTCAGGAAACAGCTTTTATTTTCCTCCTTGAAAGTGTATTTCTGATGCAAAGACTGCCTTCATGGTCCCCTTTGGCTTTGACTTGTGTGGTGTGTGTGTGACAAGGGTGAGCGATGTCGGCCTTCTTAGGCAGGCTGGCCCTGTGTCCTTGAACACTTGCCTTTTCCCACATGCCCACCTGAGGCCTGCTCTTGTGGACTTCATGATCTGGGGCCCCCTAGAGCAGCATCACACACCTGTACCTAGGGCTAACCTGTGTCCCATTTCCTCAGGGTCAAGTCCATGAAGACACTTTATTCAACTGGTAATTAAATTCCTCCCAGTGGGAAAGGCCCTGATAAGTGCTTTTCTTGCTTTTTTATAAAAACAAAATAAAATGATTCCTTCACTTGCAGATATTTATTACTTTACCATATTTTATCTTTTCCACATGCTACATGTTGGCATAGATACAAAACTAAAAGATTAGTGTTAAACAAAAAATGTTATTGAGGTATAATTTAGTGTTTTTTTTTTTTTTAAAGATTTATTTATTTATGCATACAGGAGCTGGGGTACAGGCCAGAGTCCAGGGAGGTGAGAGAATTCACCAGAGACAGAGCCGGGTTGCAGAACAGACTGACTGAAACACTGCTGAGGGGAGCAGTGGGCGTGGCAGGAGAGGTCTGCTGCACCATGTGGGTCCCCTCCCTGGCCCGGGATCAATCCATGCTGCTGTGCTGCGGATGATTCACAGTGCCGCGCTCAAGCCAACGCACTACCAGGGAGGCCCATGGATACAAAACTAAAGGGTAAAAAAAACATAAAATGTTATTGAGGTATGTAGTGGCCGGGAAAGGGCAGCACTGGAGCAAGGTTCAGGATGGTTCTGGGCAGATGGGTCAAGGAAGGAGAGAGTCTTGGAGCCCTTGGTGGCTTTTCATACTTTATTTAGTAGAGGTGGCCAGGTACATGGCAGGCATGGGTGCGGCGGGGGGTGGGCTGGGAAGCTGGCAGGCCTCCCAGCCCCCGGTGCATCTCACACTCTCGGCTGCTTTCTATTGCTGCTGTCAGTTGGTGCTCTCGGTCCTGTTGGTTCTGTTGGTAGGTCCTGGCGTCCTCATGACGCCGCCCATTTAAGCCCGTGTTCCAACTCAGGTGCTCCCACTTGCGCATGCCCACCCTGGAATGCTCGCAGCACCGCATGTGTCCATCATCACAGTGGTGGGCGGGTGGAAAGACCTGATCAAACTTTACCCTACAAGGTATAATTTAGTAATAAAACAATTCATCCTTTCACAGTGTTCTATTTGCTGATTTTTAATAAGTATATACAGTATGTAACCACTACCAAAATTAAGATATAGAACTATTCTCTTAGTGCAACCAAAAAAAATCTTTTCATCCCCTTCCCAGTCAATTCTTCACTATCCCCCCAAGTTCCCTTGTAATCCTAGACGTCATTGGCCAGTGTCCAACACTATAGATTCGTTTTGCCTACTGTGCTTCCTAAGAGTAAAGTTTTGTGCCTGATTCCTCCTCAATAACAGATTCATGCAAGTTGTATATATCAGTAGATTTTTCTTTTGATTGCTGAGTAATATTCCACTGTATGTATACACATATGTATATATATCACAATTTGCTTATTTGCTTTCCTGTTGATGAACATGTAGATTATTTCCATTACCTGAATACTGCATATAAAACTTTTGAACATTCATGTACAAGAGTTTGTGTTGCCATACATTTTCACTTCTTTTGGGTAAACACATAAGAGTGACATGGTTGGATTTATGGTAAGTATACACTTAACTTTTAAGAAGTGGGGCAGTTTAAAAATTCTCATTTTTGGTTGTCTAGTTCATTCTCATATCTCAAAAGCCCCAGCTATCATTCCTGATGGTTTAGCCACAGTCAGAAGACTGGCACTTAGTCTGAGAAAGTTTAGTTGCAGACCTGGATTTTGAAAAGGGGGTCATTTGACTTCTCAGAGCTTCAGTTTTGTAATATTTAAATTGGGACTAATAATTTATTAAAACAATTACAAATTGGAAGCAATTTGGATTAATCTATTTACAGTGTAACATTTAATGAGACATTTGATGATTTCTATATTCAAAGTTCATTAATATTCTGGTCAAGTAAAATACCTTCCTAAATTAGAATACTGTGTGGCTATTAAAAATTATGAAATAAATCTCTGTTTATTTTAACATAATCTGAGTGAAAAAAAGCAGACTAGAATGGCAGGTACAATTTGATTTGATTTAGACAAATTACATAAATGGAGATATATGTGAAATATATATATATTAAAGATTTATTTATTTATGCACACAAGAGCTGGGGTACAGGCCAGAGACCAGGGAGGTGAGAGGAGTCACCAGAGACAGAGTGGGGAGCAGAACAGGCAGACTGACTGAAACACACTGCTGAGGGGAGCAGTGGATGAGGCAAGAGAGAGGTCTGCCTTGCCATGTGGGTCTCCTCCCTGGCCGGCGGCAGGGATCCAACTCGTGCTGCAGTGGCTGCGGTTTTGCTTCGTACCGCATTGCTTAATCCACTGTGCCACCAGGGAGGCCCATGTGAAACATATATTTACTGAAATATTAACAGTGGTTATTTCTGGGTAGTGAGGTTGAGGGTAATTTGTTACTTTCCTTTTGTAATTTCCTATATTGCTTAATTTTATTTGCAATAAGCCTATGTGTATTTTTTCAAAATAATAAAGTTATTAAAAAATAAAATAATACAACCTGTCTTTCCTGAGCATGAAATGAGAGACTGGATAATCTGTTATTATGTAACATATTAATATTTATTAGTAATATATTACCCTAATCTCCTCTGGAAGTATCCTGGAAATTATCAAAGGAACCCAATTAGAGGAAGTAATGATGGTTCCATAGAAACACAGTTATACTGAACGTGATGAAAAGGTAAACTTAGAACTGTAAGAAATATGGAGTAAAGAGACACAGGATTCTTTGAGCTTTAGGTTTAATTTTCTCAATATCTGTGTCTCCTTGGACACTTAATTTAAACTCTTACTCTGTATTTCCTTATCTGCAAAATTGGAAGTATGATAATCTTTTTTTAAACAATTTTCAACAATTTTCTTTTTTTCTTCTTTTTTTTTTTTTAATTTATTTATTTATGCATACAAGCACTGGGGTACAGGCCAGAGGTGTGGGGGGTGAGAGGATTCACCACAGACAGAGCAAGGAGC
>JAGFMF010011803.1:15312365-15342511 GCA_019455555.1 Galemys pyrenaicus
TCTCTGGCCGGCAGCAGGGATCGAACTCGTGCTGCAGTGGTTGCGGTTTGCTTCATAATGCGTTGCTTAACCCACTGCGCCACCAGGGAGGCCCTTTTTCTTCATTTTTAAAAGATTTTATTTATGCATACAAGAACTGGGGTACAGGCCAGAGGTGTGGGGGATGAGAGGATTCACCAGAGACAGAGTGGGGAGCAGAACAGGTGACTGACTGAAATACATTGCTGAGGGGAGCAGTGGGTGAGGCAAGAGAGGTCTGCTGCACCATGTGGGTCATCTCTCTGGCTGGGGTTTGAACTGGTGCTGCAGTGGCTGTGGAGGCTTCTTAGTGTGGTGTTTAACCCTTTGTGCTACCAGGGAGGCCTAGTATGATAATCTTGATCTCATTTTGTTGTGAAGATTAAATGAGCCAAAGAACTAAAATGATAGACAGTTGGCACATTGTAGGGGCTCATTATGTATTTGTTTCCCTTTGCCTCTTTACCTCTGCTTGAGATGCAGACACATCTACACAATGTGACCCAACTGGAGACAGAGGAAAAAGAGTGACTATAAAAAAACAAGAGTATTGATTTTTTTTTGTTTGTTTTTACACGAATGAGAGTTATGGAGTTGGTGTTTACCAAAGGTGTTCAGGCTTTGGTAAAGTAAACAGGCCAAAAGGAGAATCAACAAAGAATTACCCTAATCTCCTCTGGAAGATTCTCCAAAAGGAGAATCTTGCTGGGACTAGGTCCAGGGTCCTAACGGTGTCAATCAGATTTTCTTCTGTACTTTACCTCTCACCAAAATAGCATTAAAAGAGGCCCAGGTGCCTCCCTGGTGGCACAGGGGTTAAACACTGTACTATGAAGTATGAATCATCCACAGCTACTACAGCATGAGGTGACCCACATGGCACAGCAGACATCTACTGCCTCACCCAGTGCTCCCCTCAGCAGTGTATTTCAGTCAATCTGCCTGTTCTTTCCCCTATTTTGTCTCTGGTGAATCCTCTCACCCCCTGTATCTCTGGCCTGCACCCCAGTTCTTGTATGCATAAATAAAGAAATCTTTAAAAAAAAAAGAGGTCTAGGACATCAGATGTTCTGTCCAGATGAAAAGATAGTACAACAGATTGGTTTTTCTTTTTTTTGCATCTGCTGAGTAGGTAATAGGATAGAGGGACTGGAAAAACCTTAAATGTGGGGGTTCTAGTTCTTTTCCCATCATGTTTAGCATGTATATGAAAGTGGAGGTACTACTCACTGCAACAGCCACATTCCTTCACTTCCCACAGAAAATGTCTCTTGCCAAGTACATCTTTGATCTTGTTTCTTTTTTCTGGTGTCATTTCCAGGTATTTTTATGTGACCAGAACAGAAAATGCAGGTAATAAGGAGGAATTTGGGTCTTGTAACTGTTGAAAACTCCCAAATGCATGCAAAATGATGAAGCTGGACTTTTATCTTACTGCAAATACAAACATCAACTCAAAATGATCAAAGACCTAAAAGCAGAACACAAAATATAAAACTCCTAGTAAAAAATATAGGGAAAAAACTTTATGACACTGAAGTTGGCAATGATTTCTTTGCTGAGACAACAAAAACATGGGCAACAAAAGGAAAGATACTCAAGTGGAAATATCTCAAACATATAACCTTTGTGTATCCAAGGACACAGCCAACAGAATGAACAGGTCACCAGTGGAATGTGAGCAAATAAGGGATTAATATCCAAAATATGTAAAGAACTCATGTAACTCAACAGTAAAAAAAATCAACTCCCTGGTGTCACAGGGGTTAAAGTCAGCACTATCAAGCAATCAGCAGCTGCTGTGGCAGCTGCTGTGGCACAGAGCGATCCCCAGCCAGGGAGCTGACCCACATAGCGCAGCAGACCCCTCCTGCTTCGCCCCCTGCTCCCCTCAGCAGTGTATTTCAGTAGATCTGCCTTTTCTGCTCCCCACTCTGTCTCTGGCGAGTCCTCTAAGCCTCCACACATCTGACCTGCACCCCAATTCTTTGTATTCATAAATAAATAAAAATAAATCTTTTTAAAAATCAAGTAACTCAATTTAAAAATGAGCAAAGGACTTGAATAGACATTTCTGCAAAGATGGTACACAAATGGCACACAAACATTTGAAAAAATACTCAACTCCAATAATCATCAGATAAATGTAACTTAAAGGCACAATCAGATATCATCTTGTACCCACCAGAAAGGCTGCAATAAAAAAAAACAAACCAATAGAAATAACCAGTGTTGGTCAGGACATGGAGAAATTGAAACCCTTGTGCACTGTTGGTGGGATTGTGAAATGGTACAACCACTATGGGAAGCAATATGATGGTTTCTCAAAATTAAGAGGTGATCCAGAAATATCACCTCTGAGTATATATGCAAAAAATTGAAAGCAAGTTATTGAGATACTTGCATATTATCCTCATGGCAGCTCTATTCACAGTAGCTAAGAGGTGGAAACAACCCAAATGGATTTAACAGATGTAGAGTTTCAGTTTTGTAAGATGAATACATTGACAAATATGGTATGTACATACAGTGGAATATGATTCAACCCAGCAAAAGAAGGAAATTCTCACACATGCTACAACATAGGTGACTTTTTTTTTTTTGCATAGAAGAACTGAAGTGTAGGGCCTCCCTGGTGGAGCAAAGGGATAAGTCTCAGAACTATGAAGTATGAGTTCAAGCCCTGGCCAGGGAGCTGACCCACATTAAACAGCAGACCTCTCCTGTCTCAGTTGTTGCTCTCCTCAGCAGTGTATTTCAGTAAATCCATCTGCTCTCCTCCACACTGTCTCTGGTGAATCTTCTCACCCAACACACCTCTGACCTGCACCTCAGTTCTTCTTAAATATTTACTTATGCATACAAGAGTTGGGGTGTAGGTCAGAGGTGTGGGAAGAGTGAGAGGACTCACCAGAGAGAGTGTGGAGGAAAGCAGACGGATCTACTGAAATACACTGCTGAGGGGAACAGGGGGTGAGACAGGAGAGGTCTGCTGTGCCAGGTCGGTCAGCTCCTTTGCGTGGGATGGATCTCAGGTCTTAGCAGTGATAGCAGTGAGACTTAACCCCTAGGCCACCAGGGAGAGTCCCATAGGTAAATCTTAACATTATGCTAAGTGAAATAAACCAATCACAAAAAGACAAGTATTGTATGATGCCACCTATATGAGGTATCTAGAGTAGTCAAATTCACAGAAACAGAAAGTAGAGTAATAGTTGCTAGTTGCTAGGCAGAGGAGGAAATGGATGTAGAGTTTCAGTTTTGTAAGAAGTAAGATGAAAGATATAAGATGTCTGGGAGATTGGTTTCCCAACAATGTGAATATGCTTAATACTACTGAACTGTACATTTAAAAATGGTTAAGATGTTCAATGGTTAGGTGTTTATTATGATAGTTAAAAAATAAACTACTAAATGACTTTGTCATAGTGTGTCCCTCACTAACTTGTTCTTCAAACCCCATGGAGCATCATGTAGGGCCTGAATCCTTTTCCTTGGCAGTTGCTCAGTGTATCCCACCCTCCCCCCAAATCTAGGATTTCTCTGTCTAATGCTTATTTGGCATTTGAATATTTGCTGTTTTTCACTCTTGACTACTTTTGTATTGTAACTTAAAGAAATGCTTGTCCTAGCTCTCTCATAATCATAACTTAATGTTTAACATTTACATGTCCACCTCATTTAAATTTCCAATTCTAGGAAATAAAACAAAATGGGAGTTTTGACTTGTAGTTATGCTTATGCAAGTATAACTTACCTATGGGTTAAATTGATCTTTTGTTGCATTTCCTATAAAAGAGAGCAACTGCCCTTCTGATTGTTACTTCCTTCCTGGGCTTTGCAGCTTACAAGGCTTAAGGCAATTGCTGTTGGGAGGGAGATGTGGAGAACTGTAATGAATTCATATTCAAATAAACGTTCCTCCAAGCCAGTTAATTTTCTTTATGTAAACGAAAGTCTCTTAATGTCTTATTACATGATGATTTTTTTAACAAAATATGAAAATACAAAAACTGTGAAAACATCTATCTCCACCCTATTCCCCACAAAAAGACTGTAATTAATACCTTAGTGTGTGTCTTTCTAGATGTTTTTTACTCTCTCATGCATTTCTCTTAGAAACTGGATTATAGCTAATATTACTGTTTTGATATATATTTTTCATCCATTAAGAATGTATTGTAAACATCTTTGGATGTTGGCTGAGATATTGGATCAACCAGTAAGAAAACTCATTTATTTTTTAAATATAAAATGTATAAAGAAGAATATTGGTGTATATAGTATATATTTAATGTATATAATGTACTAAGGTGTATACAGTACACACATTTTATATGCTACTTTTTCCCACTTAACATAGTATAGCAAATTTTTTGGTAAACATTCTTCAAAAATATACTTACTGTCAAAACTTGAAAATACTGAAAAATGTAGAAAGAAAAACAAAAATCCACCACTGTTTTTCTGTGGGATATAATCAATCGCAATCTTTTAACATATTTCTTTCCAGTTGTTTTCTAAATTTATAAGTTTGTTTTAAGCTATGTCTATTTTTATTATTTATTTTTTAAAGATTTATTTATTTATGCACACAAGAACTGGGGTACAGGCCAGAAGTGCGGAGGTGGGGGTGGGGGGGTGGGAAGGGTGGGGCTGGTGAGAGGATTCACCAAATACAGAGTGGGGAAAGGAACAGGCAGATTGACTGAAATACACTGCTGAGGGGAACAGGGGGCGAGGCAGAAGAGGTCTGCTGTGCCATGTGGTTCCCCTCCCTGGCTGGAGATCAAACTTGTGCCACAGTGACTGCAGATGCTTCATAGTGCAGTGCTTAATGTCACCAAGGAGGCCCTTATATAAATTTTTAAACAATAGAATAATATTGCATTTATAGTTTTGATGGCAGTTTGATGATTTTAATTTATAAAATTTATATTTATGTAAGGATATGTTATTATATCATTAAGTATTTCTAAAAGAGGTGTTTTTTTCCAAATAGCTATTTGATATTTTACCTTACCAACATAAAATAATTTAAAAATGTTTTTTAAAACTTTTAACTTTTTTAATGACTACTAAGGTAGTACATCCTTATTGTAAAAATTCAAACAATAAGGAATTTTAACATTAACTGTATCCATTCTCTATAAGTTGGGTTGTTAGATTTAGCAAATAATATAGGTTACACAGCTAATATTTGTGACATGCTTACATTTTATTTTATTTATTTATTTATAAAGATTTATTTATTTATGCATACAAGAGCTGGGGTACAAGCCAGAGTCGCAGGAGGTGAGAGGATACACCAGACAGAGTGGGGAGCAGAACAGGCAGGCTGATTGAAACACACTGCTGAGAGGAGCAGGGGCAAGGCAGGAGAGGCCTGCTGCGCTGTGTGGGTCCCCTCCCTGGCCAGTGGCAGGGATCAAACTCATGCTGCAGTGACTGTAGTTTACTTCATAGTGCGTTGCTTAAGCCCCTGCGCCACCAGGGAGGCCCGACATGCTTACATTTAAGAAATGTTTTTACCTGGAATTAAAATCTATCTAGCTATCTTGTATTTTAATCTGGCAGCCCTACCACAAACCCACCTCCATAACCATTGGTGTATATTCCCCACAAATATGCATATTTTCCTGTGCACAAATTCTGTAATATACATTAACATACAACATGCACATTTGCAAGTGCTTTCTAACAGTCAGTCTTCTACATTTTTTCATGTTAGTTCATAGAGACCTATTTCTTTTTTTTTAATATTTATTTATGTATGTAAGAGCTAGGGTGTAGGCCACAGGTGTGGGAGAGGATTCACCAGAAACAGAGTGGGGAGCAGACAGGCGGTTTGACTGATATACACTGCTGAGGGGAGCAGTAGGTGAGGCAGGAGAGTTCTGCTGCGCCTTGTGGGTCAGCTCCCTGGGTGGGGATGGAATTCATGCTGCAGTGGCTGTGGATAGCTTCATAGTGCTGTGACTTAACCCCGTGTATAAAAACCATATTTATGAAGCACAGTATTTTGGACTACACTATATGAATATTTTCAAAGCTCTTTGTATCTATTCATCTAAGTACACACCTACTTTTACCTATAGGAAAAAATATCACTTTACAGAAGCAGTGGTATTTGAGTGAATCTGTTTCCTCACAGTCTTGCCAACAAAAGGTATTATATTTTAAGGCTTTTAAATCTTTGCCAATCTGATTTGGCAAAATGATACCTTATTGTTTTTTTAACACATTTCTTTAATGGATTGGTGAGTGATATAATAATACATCTTTTGATATATTTATTGGTCATTTATATTTCTCCTATGAACTGTGGACTTGTCATATTTTTCTTTTTTAAAAAGATTATTTATTTATGCATACAAGCACTGGGGTACAGGCCAGAAGCGTGGGGGGTGAGAGGATTCACCAGAGACAGAGCGGGGAACAGAACAGGAAGACTGATGGAAATACACTGCTGAGGGGAGCAGCAGACAAGACAGGAGAGGTCTGCTGCATCATGTGGGTCAGCTCCCAGATTTGGGATTGAACTCATGTTGCAGTGGCTGCGGATACTTCATAGTGTGGGGCTTAACCCATTGCGTCTCCAGGGAGGCCTCTGTCATATTTTTCTATAGGGGTTTCCATTATTCTTTAGGTGTATGTCCATTCCTGTCTAGAAATAATATATTCACTTTATCATTTAATTTTTTTATGACTTGATTCTTTCTTTGAGTTCATTTATGAGATAGTGTATCTTTTTTTTTTTTTTCCTTTTTTCTGGGAGAACTGGTGTGTAGGCCAGAGGTGCAGGGCCTGAGAATATTCATTAGAGACCAAGTGGGCAGCAGAATAGCCAAGTCGACTGAAATACACTGCTGAGGGGAACAGCAGGTGAGACAGGAGAGGTCTGTTCACCATAGTGGGTTAACTCTCTGGCTGGGGATCAAACTCAGGCCATAGTGGTAGCAGTGCTGAGACTTAACCCCTAGGCCATCAGAGAGGCCCCAAAGATAATATATTTTAAATGGAACTTGGAGTATGTAGTGGAATCTAAGGCAAACTCAATATCCAAGATGCAGGATGACAGGAAGAACTCTCTTGTGTGTTGAAGTCTCTCATCTTTGCTTCTCTCTGCTTTATTGCTTTCTTTCTGCAGATGGGCATTATCTCCTCCTCATGGAATGTCCACAAATGTGGTCCATTTTCCTGTATTTCTATCACTTACTTTTATATAAATCGTCAGGCCTATCTCACCAACTGAATTCTAAAATTCCTGAGAGAATCTGATTGACTGACCCTATCTCTTGCCTAATCAATGGAGTCTAAAAGACAGGATGATGTGGGTCATTTAGACTCTTACTACTGTTTTACAGAGAAAGCTTTGAGTATAATGTTTCACAAAGAAAGAATGGAAACCAAAAGTTTTCTACTGTACCCTAATGTCTATTTATTGTCTGTATCAGTTAGGTTGTACCATAATCTTAGTATTAGCGAGCTGTGGCAATTCTGAATTTCAATCATCTGGAGATAATCTAGGTTTCCCTAGAGTTTCCTAAGAGTAAAGGTGAAGGGCACACTCCCAGTCAGTGGGTAGGTTCATGGCCAACTGGATGGTAGAAGATAATTTTCCAGACTTCACCCCCTGATGTCCTCTGAGGTTGATGGGGACTAGAGGTGGTGCTGGCAATTTGACAGTTAAACTGTTGGTGAGTAGGGATGTTCATGGAGAAGTTGCCAACTTGCTACATGTGGCTTTGGCTTAGAGCCTGGTCTCTGCTCAGCAGATATTATCTGGGGTAGGACAGACAGCATTTGCAGGCCAGCAATTTCTCTCTCTCCTTTTTCTCACTCTCTATGAAAATATTTCCTGTTATTTTGTTTCTTCCCATGTGCCTTCTTTTGAGTGTGTTCTGCAGCTTTAAGTGGTTGGGTGATGACCTACCAACTTGGTAACCTCAAGTCCTCTGAGTTTGTCCGGTTCTGATCACTTTTTGCCTAGATTCAACTTCTAAATGGTTGAATGGCTTAACTCCCTTAAGAAACTCTGAAAATGGTCTGGTTTGGGGATTGGGGATTAGTTTTAATTATATATAAAATCACCAGCCCAAGAAATTGGTCTTCGGCATATTCAGGCAGTGGCAGCTCTAAGTATAATCCCTGATGTAATTCTGAGATGATACCTCGAAGTCCTTTTGAAAAACTGTTGTAAGTTTTCCTTCCTTGGGAGTGGTGCTCAGCAACTTGTCCTTTATTTCTCAACCAGTTTTTCTCCAGGCCTTTTTGAAACCAAACCAAACCAAAACAAAGCTACAGGCCCATTAGGGCAGAACCACAGGTGGTGTTAATTACCCCCAGACTGAAGTGGAAAATCACATTTCTAAGAGTCTTTTGATTGGGTAACACCTCCCTTCCTCCATTTCATTACTCATCTCCACAAGACAACCATTCCATTGGGGTGTAGGGTGTAGGTGGAGAGTTGGTTTTTTCTTCATATCTAATATGCCCATCACTTGGTTAATGGTCTGTATAGTGGATAGGGATGGGACAGTTCTTTATTGTGCAAGAATTCTTGTCCCAAGAGTTGCAAATGGTTAATGGTCTGTATAGTGGATAGGGATGGGACAGTTCTTTATTGTGCAAGAATTCTTGTCCCAAGAGTTGCAAATGTTTGTTATGCCTTGTCTTCAGGGAATTAATGCCAGTTTACCACCCTCAATCTCATGAGAACCAAAAATGTTCTCAATAGTTTCAGAATTTACTTGAAAAGCAGGTGTACTTCTCTTTTAAAAAAAAAAGATCCTATTTATTTATGCAAACAAGAACTGGAGTATAGGCCAGAGGCGTGGGTGGTGAGAGGATTCACCAGAGGCAGAGTGGGGAGCAGAACAGGCAGATCTACTGAAATACACTGCTGAGGGGAGCAGTGGGCGAGGCAGGAGAGGTCTGCTGCGCCATGTGGGTCCCCTCTGGCCGGGAATCGAACTTGTGCTGCAGTGACTGTGGAAGCCCCACAGTGCGGTGCTCAACTACTTGTACCAGAAGACAGGCCCGAAGCAGGTGTACTCCTTTGTGCTAAACTCCTACGATGAACTGAGATTGAGTCATTTGTTTTTCTTATTTTCAAAGATCTTCTTGCATTATATAGTCTGTATAGGTGTGAGCCAAGTCCCCAGTTACCTGGGGTTGGCCAAGAGTTTTTACTTTCCCTTGGATCAGCAGTCTAATGGAATCTTCAGTTTCCAATAACATTTTCTTCTTTTGGCTCCTTGGTCAACACAATTTTAATCCATGGATATTATAAGTTATTACAGTTCCTAGAAAGTATATAGTATATTATCAAATCAGCCATTGGGTCAACATTTGTGATTATTTGTATGTGAGTTCAAGCTGATCTCAAAATATAAAGGGAAATATATATAGCAGGATATAATGGATTGAGTGTTAGAATGGGAGTTTGGAGACCTCTTTCTAGCTATATCTCATGTGACTCATTCTCTTTCTCTTGGTTTCAGTTTCTTCATTGGTAAAATGGGGGAGGCTGGACTAGGTAGTCTCATCTGTCTTTAATCCTGGGGCTTTCATAATCTTTCTATGCCCTCAAACATTTGGAACTATATGTGCTTACCACTCAGGAAGATAGAATTTCCCTTAATATTGGTGAAATATTTCAACATTAAGTCATCTAAAAATTAGGCCCTGACAGTGACTTGAGCTTCCACATAAATCTTAGAAGTTCAAGAAGAGTGTCTTATAAAATGTTTATAACTACCAGATAATATGAATTTGTAAGTATTATTACTGTATGCTGTTAAAAGTATGTTTTCCATAAGATATTCACTTTAGAGGAGGAAAATATCACTGGAGAGAGAAAGGATACACAGTTTATATTTTAATAGAGAAAGGGAAATGAAATAGAAGAGTAGCCTGATGAAGAACTAATCCAGGCCTACTTGTATTACTGTCTAATCCCATAGCCATCAGAAGCATAAAACTACCATTTCTTGAATGCTTCTTATGGAACAGGCACTGTACTGCTTATTTATTACTTCATTTAATTCTCACAACAATCCTATTTGGGCAAGCAATGTGATTACAAATAATTGACAAAATGAAAATTTGAATGCCAAACGTGTGTGATGCCAGAACCCAGGCTTTAAAGTCGTGTTTTTCTAACTCTCAAATTGGTACTGTCTTAACCCCAGACACTACAGGTGAGTTATTCTAATCCTGTCTATTATTGAAATGGTTACAGAATGTGCTCCATTAGGAATGTGAAGGTTGGGTTCTAGCTTTGCAGCTCTGTATTTTTGGATAAGGCATATCAATGCTCTGGATTTCACTTTTCCTGCAGGTAAATAGTTATTTGAAGCTGAACTCAACTCCTTCCCCCCTGTATATGTGGCAGTGTCCAGTAAATAGTAATGTTTAAAACGCACTTGCTTAAAGGAGTACAAGAGGGAGACAAAATGGTCTCTGATTCCTTTTTCATTCTGAGACTGAATGGGCCTTGACCAGGTTAGGTACAGGTATACACTATCATTTTGCCTTCTGTTTTAAATACAGAACAAGACATGACAAATTTTCGTGACTTAACCTTATTTTGAAAGGGTTGGTCTTCACTGAGTCGATGGAAGACTTATGTGTGGTATTTGTCTGGACCTATGACTGACATTTGTACATACTTGCTGGAGACCCCTACCATTACATAACAGAAAAAATTGTGTTGTAATCTTCACAGAAGGCGACTGGGAATCAAAGATTCATGGCTGTATACTCTGGAAGAGAAGACCTAGAAACTTACGAAAACAAATCTTTTCAGCGCCAAGGCAAATCCCTGGCTGGGAGGACTGGGTTTTGAGTGCACTTTGGTACATGACCTTGCAATTGATGTCAGCTCCTACCGGAATTCAGTTTTCTCACCTGCAAAATGGTGGAGTTGTCATAGATGAAGATCCCGAGCTTCTCCCCCTACCCCAGATTTAGCCCCACCCTTTGAGGGTAGGGGCGGAGCCAGGAGAAAGGTCAAGGCTGGAGTCACCGACCCGCCGACTGTCCCTTTCCACCCTTTCCACCAGGGTGAGGTCACGCGGGGGACGTCACGGGGTTGTGACGCCACTAAGGGGCGGGCTTCCAGGAGAGGAAGGGGCGGGGTCTAGGGGTTCGACGCTTGCGCAGTGGGCGCGGCGCGGGAGGAGGCGGAGGCGGCGGCGAAGTCAGAGGCGGCGGCAGCGGCGGAGGCGGCGGCGGCGGCGCTTGGGGGGGGTGGGAGGGGGGGTAGCGAGAGAGTGAGTGAGTGCCTGAGTGAGTTTACCCCTATGAGGCGGTGAGAGGCCCGGGGCCTACCTCAAAGGAGCGGGGTCGCGGCGCCGGCTAGCAGCAGGCCCCCTTCCCGGTCCCCGGGTCCGGCGGCGCGGCGGCGACTAGGTTGTGAGGAGGCGGGGAAGAGGGTGTCCGGCCCCAGCCATGGAGGGCATGGACGTGGATCTGGACCCCGAGCTGATGCAGAAGTTCAGCTGCTTGGGCACCACCGACAAGGACGTGCTGATCTCCGAGTTCCAGCGGCTGCTTGGCTTCCAGCTCAACCCGGCCGGCTGCGCCTTCTTCCTGGACATGACCAACTGGTGAGCCGGCCCCGCCGCGCTAGCGCTGGCAGCGGCCTCGGGGCCCCGCGGGAAAGGGAAGGGACGGGCTCCCGAGCTTGGTGGCAGGGCGGGCCGGGCCAGCACTGAGCGGCACCCCCCTCACGGGGCGGGGAGGGCATGTGGGGGAGCCCCAGGGCCATGAAAGAAATTTGGCCACTGAGAAGGGCTAGAGAAACAGAAGAGGAGAGTTGGGGGAGCCACTGAAAGCAGGAGGGGCGTAAGGGAGCCTAGAATGGTTCCTGAGGTTCTGAGGAGAATTAGGGGCCAAGGTATGTGCGAAGAGGGGTAAAGACGATCATTGAGGCGTTGGGTCGAGCCGAGAGGAATAAGGTTGTGCTGTTGGTTAAAAATAAAAAGCACAAGATATCTGAATTTGGGGAGAGAGGGAAAAGCTTGGAGTATGGAGTTTAGGAGTAAGGATGACTGGGATGAAAGGTAACTCTTCTGGAGAGAATTGGGTGCTACTGAGGAACCTGGGACTTGGGGGAGACTTCGGAGTTAGGACCTGAAACAGGTAATTTATATGTGCGTGTGTGCGTGCGTTTGTATGTCTGCGTCTGTCTCCATCGAGGACTGATAGGGAAGAGTATTATGGGGGAGGATACATGAGTAAGGTAAGAGAGATGACTTTACTAGGAGTTGTGCCAGGAAAGGGTGGGATCTACTAGTCGATCTACTAATGGAAGACTCGGAACCATAGACCAGGGGCAGGGTCTGGGGAAAGCGAGGAAAGGTAATTATCTTGGGAGAGGGGACTTTCTGAGGGCGCAGGACCCGTGAGACCCAGAATGCCCAAATGGAGAGGCACCAAACTGAAAAAGCTGGGTTGGTGGATGTTTGGGAAAATGGAGAACTTGACTTAGGCTGGGAACCAACTATTTTTGGCTTGGAATCTCCTTGTAGAAGACTGAATTGGGGCAGAAGACCATGGCACTTACTCTGAAGGAGTGTTTCTTGGCTTTGAATGTAGCACTTGCTGTTTTTGATAAGCAGGACTTTACTGATTCTGAGAGATGGAGTTGAGTTCACTCAGGGTGAGTCATAAAGTGAAGATTACTAGACTTACTTTGAAAGAATTTTAGGTGAAGCAGCTCATCTGTCTTTGGTCAGAAAGTCATGGAATGAGTGCCCTTTGCTCTCTACCATGGGCATTTAGTTCTCAGACGTGTGGAATCTTGTTTCTTTTGGCATCACTTGTACAATCAGGCTCTTCTTTATTCCATGTCCACTGAATGCTTCAGGTAATGCCAGAAAAAGAGACTGTAAGCCTAGTCTTTTCCCCATTCTTCATCTAACTTTATACTGAATGATGTTCATTTCACTAATGGGAGCCTTGTAATTCCCATTAGTGGATGCACAGAAGGTGATGTGTGTGTGCGTGTTTTTTTTCCTGCAGCATCAGTGGTGAATCCTATTATTTTATCTTAAAAGTTCATTGTTATAGAAAGAATGGGATTGAATTTCTAGATGTTTAGAAAACTCTTTGAGGTATTGAATGCAGGGGATAGTCTTTAGAACTAGAGAAGCACTTGTGATCCTCATTTGTGTCTTTTATGTACAGAATAGTCTCAGACAGGCACTATAGTCTACAGTTTTCTGAACACCAACCTAGGGTACTTAAAGAGAGAATAAAGGGATTAATGAAAACACCAAGAAGAGTTATTACACTGGTGAAATTTAGAAGTTAAGTTGTTTCATGAGGGTTCTTTTGTCAACTTGTTTCCCACCCCAGCTCTTTTCCTTGTTTACACTAGTTCAGCAAAGGAAACTTGGCATGTTGTCGCTGCCAGTTTGGTAGGAGGGGATCATTATTTCTGCCCACCCCTTGTGAGTGGTACCATTTAAACCCTGACTTAATACGTTTTTAGTTCTTTACAGTCAGTATTTATTAGTACAATTATTATGGCTGCAAAACCAGTGTCATGAATTTTATATGCTTGACATGTGTGTTCAATATCAGATTGTTTGTTTGTTTTTATATGTTTGGAAAGGTGAAGTCCAATGTGGATAAGAAAAAAAACCTAAAAATTAACGATATAAATTTTTTAATAAAAAACAGCTCAAAGACACAGTAGCGTGTATTCTGAGGTGTTATCTGTGCATAAAACAAGGTGTAAGGTGTTCCTGAGCAGAGGAGTGAGCCACTAAAAAATACCTTTTGGTTTTAGAGCGTTTGTAAGTCAGTAGCTTCTTAGGATTGTAGGCAGGTAAGTGTTAACTTAGCTTTAAGCCACTTAACCTTGTATTTTGACTATAGAAGTTAGTCCTTTGTTTTCTTTGGTTATGAAATAAATATCATTCATGAACTGAAGGGGGTCAGGATTTCCTAATGAAGGCAGTTAATTCCTTTATCTAATACTGTATTTTGATTCCTATGTTGACCTGGATAAATTCATCTTGTTAACTTTAAAGTGTCATTTAATGTCTAACTTAGGAAACTTTTCAGATTCAGGTTGACAAAAGAGCTCCCAAATTGTTGTGGTTAGAATGTTGAATTTGAGGTGATTAACCTTCCTGTGATTTCATAAGTGCCTGCTTTGAGTGGTAATAAATAACCACTATTCATGTCTGATGACTATTAAAAAATAATGTGGTAAATAAAAAATCATTATTTTAAAATGAAGGCTGTGGGTTTTTTAAAATGAAATTTGAACTGGAAAAACTACCTTTGATTTCAAAAGTAAGTTTTTATTTTTTGTTGAAACATAACTTTCTAAGAAACTGTTAGAAAAACTAAAATTGGACATTTTGGCCTTGTAAATGATCTATACTCAACATAGACTTTTTTCTTTCTTGTTTTAGCTGTGCATTACATAGATATTCCTATTTGTTTAATTTAGAACCAAGTGTTGTTTCAGTTTGAGCAGTTTTATAGTTTTATACCTGAATTGACAGAAGCATGGTAGCCATGCTTCAGGAGATTAGTGGGACTGTTTTTTAATCAAAGTAGTCAATTTTCAATACATAAAGTAAAAAAAAGTTGTGTAACCCCTCTATATCTGAAGCCAGACTGAAGAATAGGCCAATTTAACTTTGTGTAGGTGGGATGTCCCCCAGTGACGTTATTGGTGAATAAGCTTAAAATTATAAAATAGGTAGCTGGCTTAAGAGATTCTCTAGTTCATTCCAGTTTTTCCTGAAGAATTACATATAACACTTCCAAGATCCTTATCCTCAGGTCCCTAATGGCAGAGATTTGCATGATACCTTATTATTATAGTGTTTAATTACTTTTCTAGTTAGAATTATGTCAAAAACTAAATTTCTTACTATATTTCAAGCCTTGTTCCCGCCCCCCATTTGTTATGCCTGTGGAGATGGAGACTATCTAATAAATACCATCCTTCTAAGCCCAGGAAGTTTCTGTTAATTCAAATCACTAAAGTTTTCCAACCATTTATAATTTTAAACACATTCACCTTACTGGTTTCTTATCTTTTAATGTAGTCTAATAGATTTATATATGTTTTTTCAGAGGAAACGGATGTGATAATTTTTTTTCAAATTATGGTAAACTATATATAAAATTTATCATTTTAACCAATTTTAAGAATACAGTTCAGTATTACATACCATTTAAAATTCACTTCTTCAGAGTCTTTTGTCTGTTAGGTTTTCAGAGTGGGTTCTATAGCATTTGTGACAAGGGGCAAATAACTCTTACATTTTTCGAGGATGTTAATTTGGGAGGTACTACTGGCCTTAATGCTCAGTATCGGTATAAGTAAAATATCTAGGCAGTGCAAGCTGTTTCTTTCCCTCCTATTCATTAGACTAAATGCTTTGCAGTTGTGTTGCAACATCTTGGATTGCCTCCAGGTATCTTTAGGAAGCAGTGTGTATTTTTTGGAACACTACATGTGCCCATCATAGATAGTTCAGATGTTTTCTAGAAAAGTAACTTGGGAAAACATTTTTGTAAAATATCGTCCTACTGACTTTATCAACATTGGGAGAGCTTTGCTGCTGGACAAAATAAAGGTATAGCCACTGTACAATGAAGTGAAATCAGAATCTAGATGGGAAAATCAGTTGTATCTCATATTTGACCTCACAGTGCCTCCCTTGCCTGTTCTTAATTCATATCTCAGTCACCTGCATGCTAAATGAGAGCCACACTCTGGTTTATATGTATGAATCTAGGGTAAGTCTATTTAAACAGATTAAATGTGATATTAATACTGATTTCCTTAAAAAATTTATGCCACGCAACAGTTTTAGGAAGAGTAGGGAAGATGGTGCTTAATCTTCCACAAAATGTTGTTCACTGTTGCATTTTTAAAGAGTGTTGGGAATGCTTGCTTTAGATATTCTTTTTTCCTATTTTATTGGGTCTGTTTCTGAATGGCACACACAAGTTGGTGCTCTAGGTATTATATGAACTAGTTTACAATAGAACATCCAGATTCATTTTAGTCTTAAAGTAACAGGGTCAAATGTGTATTGCCCTGCAGGAAGCCTTTTTATTGTTCTGTGGTGGGACTTGCATTTCTGATCTTAGAGGGAGTCAGAACTAATCTCTGTAACTGGAAGGATTGGTTTGCCAACTCTCATCTCCCCATATCACATACACACATTTTTTTCTAGCACATAGCAGCCAAAGCTATCAACTAGACAGTATTTAAATAAATGTATTTTGGATAGATCCCTAACAGTGTAATACAAGGGCAGAAGACAGCCTCTGTCATAATTTGCTAATAGGAAAAACACATTCCTAAAATGGGACTCCTAAAACTATCAGAATGGGATCAGAAGGGTGATAAGACATGAAATTTGTCTTTAATTTTGGATGGAGATATTGTTGATTTTTTTCTTTTTAACTGAGTGACGTGGACATAAAATTAAACCATGGTAACATCAACAATAGAGTGGCATTTAGTGTATTTACAATGATGTGCAAGGACCATCTCTGTCTACCCATGATATTTTCATCATCTAGAAGTAAACCATGCACCCACTGAGAAATTGCTTCCCATTCCCTTGCACCCCGCTTATCCCAAAGTCCTTGCAACCACCAGTCTGCAATGGATGACCCTATTCTGGATATTTTTTGTAAATGGGATCATAGAATATTCTTTTGTTTTTAGCTTCCTTCAAAGTTCATACAATATGTACAGCATATATCAATACGTCATTCATTTTTATGACTGAATAATAATACTCCATGGTATGCATATACCATTATTTGTCCATTCATCTGTTGATGGACATTTAAACTGTTTACCTTTTGGTTGTTGTGAATAGTGCTTTTATGAACTTGGGTAAATAACTATTTTCAGTTGTTTTGAGTATATACGTAGGAGTTGAGTTGCTGAGTCATATGATAATTTTGTTTCACCTTTTGAGGGAGCACCAAACTGTTTCCCACATTGGCTGAATCATTTTACATTCCCTCAGCAATGTACAAGTGTCTGCTCCACTTTCTTTACAAACTCGCTAACATTTATGTTGTTTCTTTTTTGGTGGGTACCCCCTTCTGATTTTGATTTGCACTTCCTCTACTTATGATATTGAGTATCTTTCATACACTTTTTTAAAAAGGATTTTTTTATTTATGCATACAAGAGCTGGGGTACACGCCAGAATCGCGGGAGGTGAGAGGACTCACCAGACAAGAGTGGGGAGCAGAACAGGCAGATCAACTGAGATACACTGCTAAGAGGAGCAGCAGGTGAGGCAGGAGAGGTCTGCTGAGCCATGTGGATCCCCTCCCTGACTGGGCATTGAACTCGTGCTGCCGATACTTCACAGGGGGATGCTCAACCTGCTGTGCTACCATGGAGGCCCTCTTTCATATACTTTTGACCATTTGTATATTTACTTTAGAGTAAATATACAAGTCCTTTGCCTTTTTAAAAATTAGATTGTTTTTTTCATTTGTAAGAATTCTTTATTCTGGATAATTATACCCTTATCAGATATGTGATTTGTGGATATTTTTTTCCTAGTCTATTGGTTGTCTTTTTTTTCTTGATCATATCCTTTGCACAAATATTTTTAAAATTTTGATTAGGTACAATTTATCTAAATTTTTGCTTGTGCCTTTGGTGTTATATTTAGTAATATATTGTCAATTCAAGGTCATGAAGATTTAATTCTGTTTTTTTATCTTAAGAGTTTATGGTTTCAGTTCTTATATGTAAGCATTTGATCCATTTTGAGTTACTTTTTGTATATAGTGAGAGAGGTAAGTTCAGCTTTTTTCTTTGGAGCTTAATTTTGATCGTGTATGCTCAGTGACTGGCTTCTCACTCAATATATCTTTTACTTATATTAAATATATACTTAACTCTCTTTAGCCGTCACAAAAAAATTGGGTCAGAGAAGTGTGCAAACGTCTTTGATGGGGGAAAGAACTTAATGGTTTTTCTATTGGCACCCCAATAGAAAGGCCATTAGGTCATATTATCCTTTTCCCTGTGCTCAACCAGTTTTTCCAACAATCTTCCTGGACATTAGACTTGAACTGGGTTCTTTCTAATGCCTTCTCTATTCTGAACACTGTAGAATGTTTGCTAAACCTAGTTCATTTCCACTGTTCAGCACACCTCCAACTCTTTTTTTTTTTTTTTTCATTACCTCTTAGTTTGCAGGTTATGTTACCACTCTAACAGGGTAAAAATTAATTTCCAAATAGATTTTTGGCACCTGACTTGCTTTCTGCCAGTGTGGTTTCTGGACGTACCACTACCAGAATCAATCTTTCTGAATCTTAGCTTTGGTCTGGGTCCTTCTTTTCTCAAAAACTTTTAATAGTGCTTGTACAAACAAGATAAAGAGCCGAGAGCTTCAGCTTGACACTCAGTCTTCCAAAGATTTATTCAAACTCATCTGCCTCTTCCTTCCTGGCATGTCTTTTGTGCTAAGTAGTGATGTATTCTAAGTAGTGATGTCTACTTAGAACTCCATCTTACCTCTTTAGTAACATCATATATGATACACACCCTTTAGAGGAAAGTGCTCCCTAATGACCTTTAAAATTTTTTTTATATATTTCTATATTTATAAAAGAACTGGAGTACAGGCCAGAGGTGTGGAGGGTGAGAGGAGTCACCAGAGACAGAGTGGGAGCAGAACAGGCAGATCTACAGTGCCATGTGAACAGTTCCCTGGCAGGGATCAAACTTTTCCTGCAGTGGCTGCCGATAGCTTCATTGTGCTGAGTCTTAACCTCTTGCGCCACCAGGGAGGCCTGCTAATGGTCTTTGTTACTCCTTAAGCATCTGATGTAATGCTTTACACATAGTAGGTGCTCAGTAAATATTTGTTGATAGTAGATGGCTTTATTTTATTAAATAAAGTATTTTATAGAGAATCTTGTACTGTTACAACAAATCCTATAAATTAAACTTTATATGAGGCTTTTTGCGTATAGATTTGAGTATGAGGTTTAAATGTTGCTTTAGTTCCACACATGGCATGAAAACAATTAAAATTTAACAATAAAATACTGTTTCTGGCAGCAGTTTGAGCTCATAAAAGATTGCCCCCATCTTATTTATATATTTACCTTTTCAGGCATATTACCTTACACTGAATATTTCTTGTAATTCACTCTATGAGAGAATTTATTATTTAGAAAAATTAGGTAACATTTAGTTATATAGGTGTGGATGGAGAAAAATATTTTGTGAGTTTTCTAAAGTTCTGTTAGATCTTTGTAGTGTATTTCATTGAGGAAAAACTGTAAACAGTAAAACAAAAAGCATTTAATAAATTTAAGTAGCTTAGGGGCGTCCTAAATAGAGGTTGCAAACTAAAATGCCAATGGACTTCCAGTGGGAGACACGGACAATTGAAGTATGCATGAGCTGAAAAGAACTAGGCCTTTTATAAAATGTCATACATTTTATACATGTTTGGTATGTTTGGTAACTTAAGGTAAATGCTTACCTTACATCAGACATCATCATCCTAGGATGGGAGCCCACTGTTCTTAGATTTTTTTCATGTGAAGCCAGATTTTATAGGAAATTTCCTAATGTTCAAATGGAGGCAACTATTGGGATAAAAAGAAACACATAGGCCAATGGAACAGAATTGAGAACCCAGAAATAAACCCACATTTATGGACAAGTATAACAAAGGGGTCAAATGTAGGCAACTAATTCCACTATTTTAAGAACAGGCTGGGACCTGTTTGTAGGTAGAATGGGGTCCTTGAGCCTCTAATTTGTAACCTCTGAGCTAAAAGTAAAAAGCAAAAAATCCTCTTCCCTTTCCAGATACAGCTACTACTAACAATATTTGTTCCTTTTAGAAAATTTCTATGCATATTCTCATGCTAACACACACACACACATAGAGAATTTTCTGTATGTGTATAAATGTAAAATTAGATATGTAAATTTTTTTTGACAGCAGTGGTATTATAATTTGAATAATTGTTCTTATACAGGGTAGTGAATTAAGAAGGCCCTTGTACTTTCTTTGCTTCAGTGGGAACTGAATTTAGTTATCAAAGTACTTGGACTAATCAAATAGATGTGTTTTTAAAATTAACAGTGCATTGGTGGATTTTGGTCTCTTCAAAAACAGAATTCCTTCACAGTATGAAGCAGTAGAATCTCAGTAAATGAGTATAATGAATAAAACTTTGTTTTGCTGTGTTAAAGTCAAAATGTGTCACTTACACTATAGTAGTGAACTTATCTGAATTTATTTAGGAGACACTATCAGAGAACATATTGTTCAAGTTGAACATTTTAGGGGTGCAGAAGACAAGAAGACAACTATAAACTGAAGAAGTTTAAGTCTTTGTTGCCTTGTATAGATGAAACTAATACATTTTTCCACTCATGGAAAGTGTAATTGATTTTGTAAATGCTTTGCCAAAATTAATGTGTAAGTATTCGAAGGAGTAGCAGTTTATACCTAAACATGGATCTTAGCCCCACTGAATTTGTTATGTAATTAGTTTTTAAAAACTCATTTTTAAAAATGAATAGTTGTGTTTTCTTAATATGTTTGCACCTCAGGCTTATGAAGTGTTTTTGAGGCTTTGCATTTGAGTTACTGTGCTTACTAATGATTGAGCGAATGTTAATTACAGTGTGCTTCTGGAGTGCATTCTGGTCAGCATTTTATTTTGTAAAATGAATTTTTCATTGTCATCTTTTTAAATAATACTTTGATAATGGACTTTACAGAGTAGAAGTCACTGGCTGAGGTATAGGGTTTAAATGCAACTATGGTGGGAAACACTACATTGTAAAAATACTTTTAAAAATTAAGATATAGTTGCATTTTATTATGACATAAACAATTTATGTTCACTGCAGATAAGTTGTATTCTAAGTGAAATGTTTTAAGTGATAACATTTAATGCTAACAATAGTTCTAGGAAGTACTATTACCCTTATTTTACAGAGAAGAAAAAGTAGAAATAGGATTCATTTTATGTTCCTGGTTGTTTTTTATGCACTGTATGGATTTTGAAGGTTGCTATTACAGATGACCACAAATTGGTTGACTTAAAACAACAGAAGTTTATTCTCTTGATGGTTCTAGAGGTTTGAAGTCCAAAATTATAGTATAGGTAGAAACATGTTCCCTATGAAGGTTCTAGGGCAGACTTCCTTATGTCTTCTTAGCTTCTGATGGCTACAGGCCTTCCCAAGTGTTCCTTGGCTTGCCACATAGTCTTAGGGCTTTCTTTCTTGTGTGTATGCCTTCAAATCTCCTCTTCCTTTGAAGGCACCAATCAAGTGGATTTAGGACCTAACCAAATGTAATATGACCTTATCTTAACTAGTTATATCTACAAAGACTATTTTCAAATAAAGTTATGTTTCTCAGGTTCTGGGTCAACATGTTTTTTTGGGGGGAACAGTATTCAGTCATTATACATATTATTTGTAATATATTTTCATTTAACAGATTTAATATTTAATCTCTTATTATTTTCCCATGCTTACTAAATAATGGTTCTGTACTTTAAAAGCATTTTTAAGACTACTGTATTCCATTACATGGATATAGGATCATTTAATGATTTCTTTTAGTTGGGTACCTAGGTTTTCAATTTTTTGTTAATATTAACTCAGTATTTGAACATCCTTGTAGCCAAAGTCTTTGCTTGCATCCATTATTATTTCTTTAAAATTTATTCCCAGAGTGAAATTGCTGGGATAAAGGTAAACATGACTTTTAATGCTCTTAATACTTAATTCCCACACTGTCTCTCCCATAAATGTTGGACTAATTTGTATTTCCACTACTAGTGTATATGTAACAGTGTCTTTGATACCTCATCAGTGCAGCATATTAAATTTTTTTCCAGTATGGTAGGTAAAAATTGTAATCTTTTAATTTTTGTCTAATTATTTCTAACTAGTATTTTATGCATGCATACATAAAAGACATACATAGCCATTGTATGTCTTTTATGAAGTGACAATGTGTCCCTGTTCATTTTTCCATAGGAAGGTTTTCCTTTTTGGGAAATGGAGTTATCTTTTTTCCTAACTGTAAAAGTAATAATACTGAATATTAAAAACAAGACAAACAGCAAGTTTAGAAATGTCCGAGAAATAAAGTTACTTATATACTACTCAAAACTAATCACTGTTTACATGTAATATGTGACTATATGATAAATCATGGTACATATTACACCATAGGCTACTTTTTCCTAAACATATGATTGATACTGGTCTTTGTTTTTTTCCCCCATAGCTGTTAGTAGTCCGTTATTTGAAGTGTTGTGTAACTTAGTTAACCAGCCCTTTATTGACTTTTTAAATTTGTGTTTTACTATTATAAGTATCTGTGCACTTGTCTAATAACTTTTCTTCACTCTTAAATTTTTAAAAAATGTGTGATGTGTAAGCCATGTATTTAGGACAGATTCTTAGAAATGGAATTGCCATGTCAAAGGTATATCCTTCTGAAGATTCTTGATAAATATTGCCAGATGACCTCCATGAAGGAGGTCAGTCTTAATAGTTACATATTAGAAAGCCTGCTTTTGGGAATTAAAATATTTTGTTTTTGCTGGGTAACTGTATCATAGGTCAATGGTATTTTTTTAATTTGCATTCCTTGATTGTGTGTAGTGGTGGTGGTGTGGGCCAGAGTGTTTCTACTTTGAAAGAAGTATAGTGCATTCTGTATGCTCATCATTTTGATTTCACCATCGCTATTTTGCCCTTTCCCTTTCCCCACTAGAAGAATGGGATTTTAAGCCAAATCCCAACTATGTGATGGCTATTTTGGTCTTTAAAATGTAGTAACTTTATTGAGGTATAATTTACTTATCAAACAGTGCATCTGTTTGAAGTGCAGTTTGATGATTTTTTAAATTTGTAGATTTAAATATAAGCATCATCACAGTTCAGTTTTAGAACATTTCTGTCACTCCAGTAAGATCTCTAATGCCAGCTCGTGATCAGTCTCAGTTCTTACCCCCCAGCCCCAGGCAACAACCATTCTGTTTTCTGTTTCTATGGATTTGCCCTTTCTGGATATTTCATATAATGTAAATATATACTAGTTTCTTTTTCTTTAGCATCCTGTTGTCAAGGTCTATCCATGTTTCAACATGCATCATATATGGAAATCATTGTTTTATTAATATTCTGTATAGATTTAAACATTATTTTACAATTTATTAGATACTACTAAAAACTTTGCAATGGAAAGTTATTTTTCCACTCCAGACATCCTGTCTCCTGTCCAAGGCTATAATTACTATCAGTCTCATGCATACCTTTCCAGATATTATTCTGTATAGTTTTAATATCTTGATATGTATTGAATTTATGAAATGTTCTTGTATTTTTTCTTTGTTATTTAAAAAATTGATATTTGTAAGTTGTATCTTGCATGTTAGTCCAGTTTCCTATGTGTTTTAACACCCTAAAATTTTATTTGCATATAAATTATAAAAATGTTTCTTATGAAAAGTTTAGATAACAAATAAATACCTGATAACATGTCCTCATCCTACTCCAGCAGTTATTCTATTCTTTTGGAGATCTCTTATCCCTTTCTAGGCATGTGTTTGATCAGAGTGGTTACAGTCCAGTGTATACTAGTTATAAGTTACCATAATTCTTTCCTTCGTTTTTCATGCAGACTTGAATCCTTTCTGCTGTTTTCCTGAAACAGAACTGTAATATAGAGACAGTTAAAAGTCATGAAAGATGTCATTATGTCTGGTTGGGAAATTTTCTTATTCACAGTGCTTTAAAACAAACACTGATACGTTTTAAATTATGGACTTTTAGGCCATGTCAGGTCCATCATCTACTTAGGTGATCAAGATTTTTTTTCTAACAGACAGAGTATGATTAGTTATAGCCTCTCCTCCGTACTTTAAAGCACACAGAGTATTACTATACATAGTGTTAACTATAAATGTATGGTTGTCACATTAGCTTTTTCCACTTCATAGCATGCTATAGGCATCATTTTTTTTTTTTAATGGGTACATGGCATTTCATGTGACTATCATCTTTTATTTAACCGCATCCTTGTTGATGGACTGTTAGCTCCTGCGTATTTGCTTTTTAAAAAGTAGTTCTCATACAGCTATCCTTATGCATTTGTGAATAAAGCCTCAGAAGTAGAATTGCTGGAGCTGGGTGTATGGGCAATTTAAATTTTGAGAGATAATATCAAATTTATTCCAATGGTATTGTTAACAAATTTTCATTTTTACTATTAATGTACTTTACCATTAATGTGTACAAGAATACTTGTTTTGCCACACTCTTACAAGCCCAAGTACTATCTGTATTTACATTGTTGCTGGTCCAATGGGTTAAAATGTGTTCTTTTTAATTTGTATTGCTTTAGTAGTGAAAGAAGTTAGACATCGTTCCATATCTGCATAAGCCATTTGTATTTTTTTCTAGCTTTATTGAGGTCCTTTGTACTTTTCTATTATATATATGCTTTCCTTTATTGGATTTTTTCACTGATTTGTGTGAGCTGTTTGTATATTAAAGAAATTAGCGTCTTATTAAGTGCTTGCCTTTAGTTTATGTTTGTCTTTTAACTTTGTTTTTTAAAATTTTGTGGCACTTTTCTGCAAATTTATGTGAAGTTGAATCCAGTAGACTTTTCCCTTTTGATTTCTACTTTTGGTTTCATGCTTAGAAGTCATTCCCCCAGCTAATAGTTATATAATTATTTACCTCAGTTTTCTTTATAGTTGTATAATTTAGATACAAATCTTTTATATAGTTGAAATCTATGTGGCAATGTTGGTGAAATGTTGAAATCTAACATGTTTTCCAGATCATTAGTCATTTTTCCCTTTTATTGAGAAATTCACATTTCCCCTCAATAATTTGAAGTGAAATCTTTATCAGGTGTGTGTACATGTGTAACTTGGGCTTTTGTGCTTTTTCCTGTCTGGTTTTCTAGGGTTGAAGTCAAGAGTTTCAATGTTTACTCAGAAAGTGTTTTTCAAGGGAAATGAATTTCTTGTGGCTTAATTTTCATTTTATCCAGGTTATAAATGTGCACAGTTTAAAGAGTAAGGTTGCCCCTCCCCCCCAAGAAAGAGAGTAATATAATCCTACAGCCTTACTAAAAGGAATTAGGAGGAATGCTAGAACTTTTCATCTTTATTTCACTTTTTCAGCTGATTTGGGGGCATTTACCTACCTACTGATTATTGTTTTTCTCCAGTTTTAACCTTCATCTCTTGCCTTCTTTGGGGAGATGAGATTTTGGTCTGAAAGAGCTAGTGTAGAGGTGAGGAACAAACTTCAGAGCTTCTGCAACTCACTACTTATGTGACCTTTAGCAAATTATTTGCCTTCTCTGTGCCTCAATTTCTTTATATATAAGGGCAATGGAAGTTGGTGTTAGAGGATTATGTATAAAGTAATGTGTATAAAGATTTAGAGTTATGGGTGGCATATGGTAGCTGTTAGTTTTATTTACCCTTGCTCCTGTTTTCCCATTTTACTTATTGATAATTTGGTCAAATCAGTTTTCAGTGTGTTTATTGTTTTAACTATTTAAATGTTTATTGATCCATGAGCCATTAGTGTACTTAGATTTGTTTTCCTCTTTTGCACAATCTTTTGTTGCCTCAAGTAATAATTTTCAGGTTTCTCAGATGCTTAGATTTTTTTTTTTAAACATTTATTTATCATACAAGAGCTGGGGGGATAGGCCAGAGTCACAGGAGGTGAGAGGATTCACCAGAGACAGAGTGGGGAGCAAAACAGGCAGACTGACTGAAACACACTGCTGAGGGGAGCAGCGGGCAAGGCAGGAGAGGTCAGCTGTGCCATGTGGGTCCCCTCCCTGTCCAGAGTCAGGGATCGAACTCATGCTGCAGTGGCTGCGGTTTGCTTCATAGTGCATTGCTTAACCCACTGTGCCACCAGGGAGACCCAGATTTTTTTTTTTAAGATTTATTTATGCTTACAAGAGCTAGGGTACAGGTCAGAGTTGCAGGAAGTGAGAGGATTCACCAGACAGAGTGGGGAGCAAAACAGGCAGACTGACTGAAACACACTGCCGAGAGCAGCAGTGGGCCAAGCAGGAGAAGTCTGCTGCACCATGTGGGTCCCCTCCTTGGCTGGCAGCAGGGATCGAACTCGTGCTGCAGTGACTGCGGCTTGCTTCTTAGTGTGTTGCTTAACCCACTGCGCCACCAGGGAAGCCCCAGATTTTTTTTTTTAACTGTTACCAAAGTTCTTACCTTCCATCTCTTCTCAGTGGGTTCAGACATTTTAGGTGTTTTATCAGTTTTATCTTTTTGAAGAAGTTCCTCCAAAGCCTTTGACCTCCTCTGGTGTGGCCTGATTGAGCTCTAGATCTACTGCACAGTTCTTACCCTTGGCACTTTGGGAATTTCTTTGTACATTGTGGGACCCCTGTTTCCTGAACCAACTGAATCCAGGCCCCCTACCCCCTTTTTTTTAAGCTTCTGGAGAGTGCAGAGGAGATACAAATTGAGACTTTTGTATTCTAAAACTATATTGTCACTGTGATGCTTAGTTGACATGCCAAGATTTGCTAGGTGGCTATATTAATATTAAAAATATTTTTCTCGGAATTTTGAAGACACTGCTCCATGGTCTTCTCTTTTGTTTTGTTTTTTAAGATTTATTTCTTTATGCATACAAGAACTGGGGCACAGGCCAGAGATGTGTGTGTGTGGGGGGTGGGGGTGAGAGGATTCACCAGAGACAGAGTGGGGAACAGAACAGGCCAATCATCAGAAATACACCACTGAGGGGAGTAGTGTTGAGGCAGGAGAGGTCTGCTGCACCATGTGGGTCACCTGCCTGGTCCGGAATTGAACTCATGCAGCAGTGGCTGCGGATGCTTCCTAGTGCTGTGCTTATTAACTTCTTGAGTCACATGGTCTGCATTACAGTGGAACTGCTGAAATGTGATACTGTTCAGATCTTTATTCATTGAGTGAATTGTTTTTTCCCCCCATTTCTGAAAGCTTTTGGTAACTTTTCTGTATCTCAAAATTTGAAGGTAATGCTTTTCAGCATATATTTTTATATATTGTACTCAGCTTTCAGTCTGGAAGCTGCCCTATTGTTCTTAGAAAATTTCTTAATCCTTTGATTTTCTTACCTTCATTTTCTCTGTTCTCTTCTCTTAGATCACGTAATTTTCAGATATTGAACCTTCTGGCCTAATCTTAATTACCTTTTCTCTTTTCACAGAATTTTTGTTTTGCTTTCTAGAAGATCTCTTTAGTGTTGTATTCTTCAAGTTGCCTTTTCAGTTTACTTAAAATTCTTTGTCTGTCTTGCCTACATACATAGTGGTTATTGGCTACCTACTCCTGTTTAAGAGTAGGACACAAAAAATGGATAGAAGCTGTAGACCTGACTAGAATTTTTTAACTGAGCTCCACCCATTTCCTCCAAGGTGTGTTATGCAGTGTTTAGACTATAGTAGGGGAACTGAGGTCTAACTATTTTGGTTGTAGTAAAATGCATGACCTCTCCTGTTTTCACCTTCACTTACAGGGTACCCAGTTTTGTTAATTCCTTAATCTTTTGGGGATCCTTATTATAAGTTGGGTTACTTCTGCTTTTTCCCACTGCTGACTGAGGAGGACTGAACTTTCTTGCGTCAACTAAGTCATTTATCACTTTTCTCTTTACTTTCTAGTGCCCCAAATGTTGCCTCCTTTACTTGTTTCCTTTGTCTTTGTGAATTTGACTTTTTTCTCCATTTGTTTTAGTTTTTTTAGGCTCTTAACAAACTACTACGAACTGTTTGGCTTATAAACAGAAATTTATCTCTCACATAAAATCTGGGAAGTCCAAGATGAAGATGCCAGCAGATTTGATATGCGGTGAGAGCCCTCTTCTGGTTCATAGTAGGCTGCCTTACTGTAACCCCACACAGTGGAACTGGCTGGGGAGCCCTTTGGGATATCCTTTTTGAAGGTGTCACCCTCATTCCTTTAATATGTCCCAATTGCGGGCCCTCCCTGGTGGTGCAGTGGGTTAAGCAATGCACTATGAAGCAAACCATAGCCACTGCAGCACAAGTTCTATCCCTGCTGCCGGCCAGGGAGGGGACCCACATGGCGCAGGCAGACCTCTCCTGCCTGGCCCACTGCTCCCCTCAGCAGTGTGTTTCAGTCCATCTGCCTGTTCTGCCCCTTGTTCTGTCTGGTGGATTCTCTCACCTCCCTGCACCTCTGGCCTGTACCCCAGTGCTTGTATGTGTAAATAAATAAATCTTAAAAAAAAAAAATGTGTCCCAATTGCCCTACCTCCTAATTTCACATCAGGGATGAGTATTTCTACATATGGTTTTTTTTGGGACACAAACATTCACTGAATAGCCCCATACCTGTATTTTAGGGAGGTTAGGGGAGAGGACAGGCTAATAGATGCAGTTTTTAATTGGAAACTAAAAGGAAAATTGGATTTAAATCTAAAATTTTTGATTCTTTACATTCTTATGACATATAATTGTTTGGATATGATTTAAAATTTTGGTTGAATAATCTATCAATTGTGATGATGTTATATACAGACAGTTTTTTCTTCACCAGAATGAATCTACTTTACCTGAAGGTGAAGAACAAATCATAAATGGTTGTCTTGCTGATGGGATTATAGTTGGTCCTTTTTTTTTTTTTTAATACTTCGTCTTTCACTCTATTTCCTAAATTTTCTATAATGAATGTGTATTACTTATGAAATTAGGAAAAAAATACCAAGATAGATTTGAGTAAGTTATTAATAAAATCTTTGGATAAAAATGGGCCTTAGGTTCCAGTGTGCTCTTTTTAAAATTTAATTCTAAAGCTGTCAGAGGTGTGCTGTCTTTTACTTTCTTTAGGTAATCTGTGATTAGAAACACTTTTGGGGGGGAGGGGTGTGTGTGTGTGTTTTGTAGAGTTGACACTTATCTGTCCACCAGCATTTTATTTTGAAGAATTTCAGAACTGTAGAAGACTTGAAAGACTAGCACAATGAATTATATTGCCATTTACCACATTGCTTTTTAAAAATCACCTTATTGAAATAAAAATTTCATGTAATAAAGTAACCCATTTTAATTGAATGTGAGATATACTTTCTACAAGCTGCTTTATGATCCTCACTTAAGTCATTTATTGCATTAGTGGTTTCAAAAAGGTGGGCCTTGTTGATGGCACAAGGGTTAAGTCACAGTTTAACTATCTGCAGCTTAAGCCCTCTGCAGCCACTGAGGCACCAGTTCTATCCCTGGTCAGGGAGGTGACCACATGGCACAGCAGACCTCTCCTGTCTCCCCCTCTGCTCACCTCAGTAGTGTACTTAAGTAGATCTGCTTGTTCTGCTCCTTTGTCTCTGGTGAATCCTCTCACCACCACCCCCACATCTCTGGCCTGCTCTTGTATTCATAAATAAATCTTTTAAGAAAAGTAATTTTCTTAATCTGTTGTTCCTTCATTGATTAATTGGAGGTCTTCTGTAAAGATAACTGCTAATTTTTAAATGGAAGTGAAAAAATTAGAATCGTGAAAGATTTTATGATATATGATGCTAATTTTTGGTTAACTTAGTGCTTTTTAATTGTATGGACCTGAAGTGTTTTGCCTTGCCCTTAGCTGCAGAGAATCTAAAGAAAGGGTACTGAAGAGAGACTTCCTTTTCTTTTGTAAAGTTTGAAATACATGAATTCCTTCACTGGGTTTCCATTATTTTGGGATGTTTTTCTCTGAGAGACCACACTTAGGAAAAATAAGAAAATAAGAAGCTACAGATAACTTTTACCTTCATTTTATTAGTTTTTCTTTGGATATGACTATGTTTCATGTTTATCCATGTTTCTATGGATGTTTCTTGTTTCTTTGAGTAGTCTTGTGATTTTAGAGAAGATTAGTAATTTTAACTGGTGGTAAATATACACTGTCATGCAAAATGGCTATTTTTTTTTTTTAAAGATTTATTTATGCACACAAGCACTGGGGTACAGGCCAGAGGCGTGGGGGTGGGGTGAGAGGATTCACCACAGAGAGCAGGGAGTAGAACAGGCAGATCAACAGAAGTA
>JAGFMF010011803.1:15342555-15367355 GCA_019455555.1 Galemys pyrenaicus
GCCATGTGGGTCCCCTCCCTGGCCGGCAGCAGGGATCGAACTCGTGCTGCAGTGGCTGCAGTTTGCTTCATAGTGTGTTGCTTAACCCACTGCGCCACCAGGGAGGCCCACAAAATGGCTATTTTTAAAACTCCTTTTCTGTAATGTATAAGAAATGCCATAGTTGAACTATCTAAACCTGACTGCTTGCCATCTATATCTGACTACCATAACATGAAAACACTAACAGTATATGAGACTGTTCGCAAGTATAACAGATTTTGAGGGGAAATAATCTTTAAGTTTTGTTTTTCTTGTCTGCCCTAAATGACTAGTTATTACTAAATATGGCAGCAACGTCTGGCATATTTATACTGTCATTTTATTAGTTTATAAAAGAAAAAGGGCCTGATCTTCTCAGGCTTGTGAGTTATAAAATTTGCCTTTATCATAGTTCCATGTAATTTAATGTAGTCCTTAGCTGCAGAGAATCCAAAGAAAGGGTACTGAAGAGAGATGACCTTTTCCTTTGTAAAGCTTGAAATACATGAATTCCTTCACTGGGTTTCCATTATTTTGGGATGTTTGCTACTTTTTTCTCTGAGAGACCACTCTTAAGAAAAATAAGAAGCCACAGATAATTTTTACTTGTCAGTATGACACTTCTTTAAAAAAAATTTTTAATTTACATATATTTGACATCAATTGTAATCCCTATGTATTCCCCATCACCGTAACACCAGTGCACCATCACCTCAGTTCCCCATGTTCCCGTCTGCCCTCTACCCTTACCCTCTTCCCTCCCCACCAAGTGTCCCCAGTTTGTCCTTGTCTTTTCATTTTTGGTTTTTGTTTCTTGTTGTTATTATTATTGTTCTTATTCCTTTCCTTGATCCTTATTTGGTTCCCTTATATTCCTCCTAGAGGAGGAAGTATGACACTTTTTAAAGGTACCTATCTCACATATATATATGCCAGAGAGCAGCCAGCTAGCCATGGCTTACTTGGAGATGGGTTGACTGCAGAGTTAAATGCCACATGGCATTAGTTTATTTACCTTTTTGTTTTTAGAGTTGTGACTAAGACTGATAACAGGGCTGTAGATTCTCTTTCAGATGTTTGCCCTGGTATGCCCTTTTATGGAAGTGAAGTATGCTGAGGTTTGCTTTTTCTTTTTCGATATGGGAACACTTCATCAGTTTGCTTGTCATCCTTGTGCAGGGGTCATGCTAATGTTCTCTGTATTGTTGCAATATTAGTATATATGATGCTGAAATGAGCAGTGAGGTGTACTTTTGTATAATCTTCCAAAATGATGTGGCCACTGTTGTTTTTTTAGGGGAAATGAAACTAAAGAGACTTTGAAGCTGGCTGCTGTAGCACTATCAGAAAATCTGTAGGGGTGACATATTAGACAGAGGTGGAACATTTTAATCAAAGGTATATGTAAAAGATGTGTTTTTTTCAAAAGGAGTTTTTCCCAAAACCATATAGTCTTCATGTGCACAAGCAACATCTAGATTTGAGAACAAAGTGTTAATGATTCAGTTTTGGGGCACTTTTTCCTTTTTTAAAAGATCAAAGACAAACATTCCAAGTATTTTTTAAAAAACAGGTCTCTGACTAGGCTGTAGGATGAGATTCTTTTGACCACTGCTGGCTTACCTAAGTTTCCTGTTAGATAAACACTTTGGAAAACCACACTTAATTATAGATTTACCTGCTCATTACATAACTTCTACTTTAAACTATGTCCCAAAGAAAGTTTCATGAACAACAATAAACCACAGATGTTTTATGAAGATGGCTTTGTCTAAATCATGGTTTCAATTTGTCATATTAGGACTTTGGGGGTATATATATATATATATATTTCTTTAAATCTCTTCTGGGCCAGTGTTCTAGTATCTTGGAAGATTTCAGTTGGCACCAAACCTAGTGATTGTTTACTTTTCAGGAAGTGTCTGTGACAGTAAATCAGGTAGGGGGCAAGATATATGGGTGTTATTTCTAAATATGTATCTTTAATGGATATACTTGAGTTCTTGAAAACAGTTACAATGAGGGAAATGACTCAGCAGAAAACAGGACGTTTTAATTATAATCTTTAGTCTGCCTCTGAAGTTTTTTTTCCCTTTTATGATAAACTTTTAAAAATATAAAGTAAAAAGAATAAGATAATAAATGAAAGTTATTGAATTACTTTTGCTTCTATAATAAATTACCAAAATTAGTATCTCAAAATGCAAATATGTTATTTTGCAGTTTTGGAGTTCAGAAGTCCAACATCAGTCTCACTTGGCTAAAATCAGGGTGTTCGCAGGACTCTGTTCCTTCTGGTGAATCATTTCCTTGCCTTTTTCTCCTAGGGGCTACATGTATTCCTTGGTTCACAATTTATTTCTCCGTTTTCAAAACCTACATGAGCTAATCCTTGCACTGCTCTCTCTTCTTCCACTCTGAGGGTGTGATTATATTGTGTTCACCTAGATAATCCAGGATAATTTCTATATTTCTAGGTCAGCTGATCAGTAACCTTAATTCTCCTTTCCCGTGTAACAATATATTTACACATAATAGGGATTAGAACATACTAGAATGATAAAATGTCCTAAAACATGCTAATGGTTGCAAAGTTTGGTGACTTCTAAAAATCATTGAGTTTTGCAATTGAAATTAAAATGGATGAATTTTATGCTCTATAGGTCGTACTTGAGTAAAGTTTCTTTTTTTTTTTTTTTTAGATTTATTTATTTATGCATACAAGAGCTGGGGTACAGGCCACAGAGGCGCAGGAGGTGAGAGGATTCACCAGAGACAGAGTGGGGAGCAAAACAGGCAGATCAACTGAAACACACTGCCGAGGGTAGCAGTGGGTGAGGCAGGAGAGGTCTGCTGCACCATGTGGGTCCCCTCCCTGGCGAGCGGCAGGGATCGAACTCGTGCTACAGTGGCTGTGGTTTGCTTCATAGTGCATTGCTTAACTACTGCGCCACCAGGGAGGCCCCAAGTTTCTTTTTTTTTAACCTATAGATGCTCTCCTTTACTTTTAGGAGAAAGCCCAAATTTCTTAAGGAAACATGTTGGTCCATCTAAATTAATTTTTTTAAAGTTTTATTTTATTATTTATACAAGAGCAGGTTGCGGGCCAGAGGTGCAGGGGGTTGAAAGGATTCACTAGAGACAGAGTGGGGAGCAGAATAGGTGGATTGACTGGAATATACTGCTGAGGGGAGCAGTGGACAAAACAGGAGAGATCTATTGCACTGCGTGCGTCAGCTCCCTGGCCAAACAGCGAACTGTGGATAGTTTCATAGTGCTGAGACTTAACCCCTTGTACCACTGGGGAGGCTTTTTAATTGTAATAAAATACATAATAAAAGTTGCTATTTAAAGTTTTAACTTCACAGTTCAATAGTGTTTAGCATATTCACATTGTGAAACTCACTTCCATAACTTTTTCATCTTGCAAAAGTGAAACTATATACCCATTGATCTATAACTCTCCATTTCCTACTTCAGCGAACTTTTGCCGTCTGTCATTCTACTTTCTGTTTCTCTGTTCTAGATCTCACATATGTCATGTGCTTTTGTTTGGCTAATTGATTTATTTCACTTACCACAGTGTCTTCAGGGTTCATCCATATTTTAGCATGTGTCAGAATTTCCTTCCTTTTAAAAGCTGAATAATATTCCTCTGTATGTGTATGTTACATTTTATCCATCTATTGATGGGCATGTTTTCACTATTATGAATATAGTATAAACATGGATGTGCAGCTGGCTCTTTAGATCCTGCTTTCAATTCCCAAAATGAGATTGCTGGATCTGAGTTAAGGTTTAATTTACCTTCACAGCGCTTCTTCTAACAGCCTTTGCACCAGATTCTATTCCTGGAATATACTGTATACTTTTTAATCAAAGTGGGTAATGCCAGAGGGTGTGTGGAAGTATTTTAAGGATGCTGTTAGTGAACACAGAACCAAAGACAAGAAATAACAAGAGACTACATATGCTGTGTAGTAAGCTATAGCATTTAGGTTTGTCTAAGTATATTTTGATGTTCACACAAGAATGAAATCACCTAATGATACTGTTTTTAGAATGTACTCAGGTTGTTAAACGACGTATGACTGAGTTTGGGCTTTAATCAGAAGAGATTAAAAATATTTACTTGCTGGCAGTGGTTGACGAGAACCATACTGTCAAAAGTTTCGAATTGTGTGGTTTATATACCAGGTACTGTGGGAAAAACTTTTATCAGTCCAAATTCATGGGTGCCCTATTCCCATGTCAAATCTGGCATGGCCTCACTGTATATTAAGGAGTACTATTTGGAAGTGGGGACATTGTGTAAACAAGTAACTACAACTGCTTTCATACCCTCCCCAATGGAGATCACATCCTTAGTCAGGTTCAGCTATTATATTATGCTTGTTACAGTTACCTGTCCCACCAAATGAAGGTCTCCAGGTAGTAACTGCTTTCCCTAGTTTGGTCTTGATGGCGCCAAATATACATCTTCATGATCCTGCTGTCTGTGGGCAAATGAAATTGTCGCTACTGTTCTTGTCTTCGGCCATATAGTCTCAGTGTATAGTTATAAGAGGAAAACCAGATAAAGAGAAAGGAAAATTCCTGTATTTTGGTTACTGGTTTATTTTACTCAATGGATATTTATTGAGCACTTGTATGCTAGGCACTGTTAGCACTAAGAAACAGTAGAATAAATACAGAGCATATATGGTACTATCTTCTATAGGGCAGGAGCAGTAAGGCAATCAGTAAGTTTCATGGTCACCTGTTCACTCATTTCACTGACAAAACACGATCTTCGTCACCTGGCTTTTGCCAGAAAGAGTCCCTATGTATGATATTTTTCAGGACTATACCTGAGAGGAACATAGGTCATGGTAGGGGCATAGTGTCAGATAGTACCTTTATGAGGCCTTGTTTCTTTAACGTTCCTCTTCCAATTAGATGCTACTTTTTGGACATAGGAATATAATAATTAGAGGTCCCTGATGTAGAACTCTTTCAACACTTTTTGTTTACCATTTATATTGGAGTATTCCCTTTGATAAATAACTATATATAGTACTATTTTTTAAAAAAAAAAGATTTATTTATTGATGCATACAAGAACTGGGGTACAGGTCAGAGGTGTGGGGTGGGGGAGACGAGAGGATTCACCAGAGACAGAATGGGGAGCAAAACAGGTAGATTGACTGAAACACACTACTGATGGGAGCAGCGGGTGATACAGGAGAGGTCTGCTGTGCCATGTGGGCCAGCTCCCTGGCCAGGGATCGAACTTGCGTTGCAGTGGCTGTGGATGCTTCATAGTGTAGTGCTTAACCCCTTGCACCACCAGGGAGGGCCCCATATAGTACTATTTTAATGAGACATTTTTGTCTTCAGGATTGCTAGAGACTAGACTAGCTAGGACTAGGTTAGGTCCTTTAGCTCTGCTTATCTTTACAATTTACAAGTCTTATTAGGGCATGGATGAAAAATTCTAGATTTGAAGCTTTCTCAAATCTATAGAACCACCCCCCCCCCGCCCACACCTGTGTTTCTGTCAGATCTACTTTATAATAGGGGGAGTACTGTGAGAAGTTTTGAAAGGTACTGTCAACCATTGTATTTATCAACCTCCAGTTTCTTAATGACACAAACATTTATTTTGGTGAAATTTAGCAAACTAATTAATAGTTCTAGGTTTCAGATCCCTGGCTTTATGCAGAAAAGGCTTTTTTGCTTAAGATGTATTCTTGTTTTGTGTGTGTGTTTCAAGCCAGATTGGATAGGTTTGTGATTTGCAGATTGAATTGTTTTCTAGAATCTTTCCGAAGTTAACATAGTTTTCTGTGGATATTTTCTCTTTATTGACCAAAGCTTATAAAAAAGCTCCATCTAGTTTTGGGGTGCGTGTAGAATATAACTAACTGCTAAATACAAGGACTGCTGGCTTTCCAGTCTGAGATGGGGAAGACTTATTTTTCCCTATGTCAGTTTGAATTGTTACACATTTTAGGTTTGTCACTCTGGGGCCGTAATTCAGTCTTTATCAGTTAGGACTTTATTGGAGGTGGTGAATCGAACCCTGTCTTAAACTAGTCTGAAAGTGAGAGTTAATAACTTGGATATTGAGACATCTTAGAACCTAAGTGAGAAATTAGTTTGGGCATTAGAATATGGAACTGGAATGTTGTCAAGCCTCTCTTTCTGGCTGTGGTGTTCTGTTCTCTCTGAAGTTTCTTTCTTTGCCCTTCAGTCCAGTGGGCAAAATACGACACTGAAAGCTCCAGGGAAGGGTTCAGATCGACTCAACATTGGCTCAGGAGTTCATTCCTAGGCTAATGAATTTATGGTTTGGAGCAGAGGCATGTATAAGCCTGAAAATGCTCTTAAGTCCTTGTCTTATTTCTTATATGCTTTCCTGGGATAAAGGAGGCATTTCCAGGATAGAAAGGGGCATGAAACTTGTAAATCTTTTTTGCCCTTGGCATATTATTTCACTTTACCTGGAAATCTCGGGTCCCTTTCTTTAGCTGGTTAACAAGTCCACTGATGTATGGCTCTGATGTTACCTGGTCGATGAAACTTTCCCTGAATTCTTAAGTTTGACTTATGTGTTTTCTCTCCTCTTTTATTTATGCATATAAGAACTGGGGTAAAGGTTAGAGGTGAGAGGATTCACCAGAGACAGAGTGGGGAATAGAACAGGCGGATCTACAGAGATACACTGCTGAAGGGAGCAGTGGGCAAAACAGGAGAGGTCTGCTGTGCCATGTGGGTCAGCTCCCTGGCCAGGGATTGCAACCTTGCTGTAGTGGCTGCAGATCTCTTCATAGTGTCAAGACTCAACCCCTCTTCTTTACACTCATGATCCTAGGTTAGTTTTTTTCTCTGACGTTTATCTCATTCACTTAGGATTATTTTTTCCCCACATCTTCCTTAGTAGACTTTATAGTGTTTAGTATGGACTTACAGTCTATACTTCCTTAATAGACTTTAATAGTATTCATTGGTAACAAAATATTGTGTCTTATTTGTCTTGGAACTTCAATACCTGGAGTCATGAATGAATGAAAACTTAAAAGAAAGGAAATATAAAAGAAATAAATATTGTATGCTTATTATTTGGCAGAGAAAAATTTTTAAATTTGTAATATAAATTAAATATAAATATAAAATATAAAAATTTAGTTCAACTAATTCTTAGATGAGTGTTGCCAGGAATAGGAAATGTCATTTCTTATTTTAATAAAAATTATAATTTATAATGATCTTAGCATAAACGTAGCTTGATTATGATAAGGTACTGTGTATCTGAATTTGTTCGCCCACTTGATTTTTCCAAGGCTGAGCTTTACCATTTATTGCGCTTACCTTGTAGGTGTCGCCAAGGACTGCAATCATAAATTGGGCAGGTGCCTCATACAACCAAGAGTTTGTCTGTCTTCCCTCCCTCTATTAAATCTTCCATTTTTTTTTTCAAAACATGGAACTATGGGACAGTTGAATAAAAACAGGCAAAAGAATGTTAGACCCTCTACTTCTTTCTTTATAGAAAATTTAATTCAAAATGAATCAATGACTAAATGTGAAAGCTAAAACAGTAAAACTATTACAGAGATATAGGATAAATTTTCATGACCTTGGATCTGGCACTGACTTCTTAGATGTGACATCAAGAACATGAACAATGAAGGAAAACTGGATGTATTGGACTTCAAAAAAATTGAAAACTGTTGTGCATCAAAGGATGTTATCAAGAAAGTAAACAGACATATTTTTCATTTACTATGGACTGGATTACATATTTGTATTAAATGTACTTAAGCTTTATTTAAAAAAAGGAAACAGCCTGTAGAATGGGGAAAATTTGTAAATTGTAAATGTGGTATAGGTCTAGTATCTGAAATATATGAAGAACTCTTGCAACTGAACAACAGGAAGACAACCCATTCAAAAAAGGTAAAGATTTGAATAGACATTTCTCTAAAGAGAATACATAAATGGCCAACAAGTGCATGAGCATGTTTAAGATCATTAGTCATCAAGGAAGTGTGGAGAAAAACCACAGATACCATGTCACACCTATTAGAACGGCTAAAATGAAAGGAAAATAAGTGCTGGTGATGATGTGAAGAAATAGAAACTAACTCATACATTGTTGATAGAAATGTAAAATGGTTCAACTGCTGTGGATTTGGGTGGTTCTTCAAAAAGTTAAACGTAGGAGTCCTACTCCTAGGTATATATCGAAGAGAAATGAACACACAGCCATGTAGACACTGGTATATGAATGTTTTCAGCAGCAATCCTCATTAACATCCGGGATAGAAACAACCCAAATGCCCATCAACAGACAATAGATAAACAAAATGTGATATACCCATACAATAGGAGCTTATAAAAAGAAGTGCAATACTGGCACACATGGTTTGGCATGTATCTCTAACATTATACTAAGCAAAAGAAATCAGATGCAGAAAGTCTCATATACTTTCTTTTATGTAATTTATCCAGCGAAGGCAAATTCATAGAGACAGAAAGCAGATTGATGGTTGTCAGGGTGGGAAGGCGGAGTGAGGAATGATTACTTAAATGGGTAAAGGGTTCTCTTAATGTGTATGAAGTGATGAAAAAATTTAAATCTACAAAGGGACTAAGTGGTTGCTTAACATTGTGAAGGCACTAAGTCCTGTGGAATTATACTGTTTACTTAATTGTATATTATGTGAATTTCATCTCAGTTGCTTGTTTACCTAGTATATAATGTTAGACTGTTTGTTGGTCTACAGTGCTATATGATTGACAAGTATAGGATCACACCTTTTCAGATGTGTGTTACCATACTCCACCCCCACTTCCCAAGGCACACATTGTCCTTTGCCATTGTCCATTGACTCCTCCACAGTTTGCTTGTCACTGTCCCCCTTTTGTAGCTTAACTTTACAGTCAGATTTCTAGGGTTTATTTTTCATTTGGTTTTATCTTACCCTTTGTTTTATTTCTCTGTATTCCACCAATAAGTAAAGCCATTGAGTGTTTGCTTTTCTCCTTGTGACTTATTTGGCGTAACCACCTCCAGTTTAATCCATGTTGTCACAAATGGCAAGAAGTCATCTGTTTTTGTAGCTTTGTAGCATCCATTGTGTATATATACCACATCTTAATCTACTCATCTGTCCTTGGACACTTCAGTTGCTTTATAACTTGGCTGTTATTAATAATGCTGCAGTTAACATCAGAGAAAATTAGTGTTTTTGTATTCTTTGGGTACTAGTAGAATTACTGGGTCATAGGATAGATCTATTTTCAGAAACCTTTGTATTGTTTTCCTTGGGCTGGATCAACCTGCATACCCACCAACAGTGTAGGAGGGTTCCTTTTCTTCCATTCTTGCCAACACTTGTTTTCTTTTTAAAATTTGTGTCATTGTCACAGGTGTAAGTTGGTATATCTCATTGTGGTTTTAACTTGCATTTCCCCTAATGATGTACCTGTTGGCTGTGTGTCCTCTTTGAATAAGTATCTCTTTAGCTCTCTGCCCATTATTTTTGTTCTTGTTAACCCCTTGTCAGACATAATGACATGCAGATATGTCTCCCTTTCAATAGGTGTCTTTGTTTTAATGATAGTTTCTTTCACAAAGAGGGAATACTTACATGAGGCCAACATTACACTGATACTAAAAACAGACAAGGACATCACAAAAAAAAGGAAATTATAGGCCTATATCCCTAATGAACATAGATGCAGAAGTCCTCAACAGGATCTTAACAAACCAAATTCAACAATTCATTAAAAAATAATGCATCATGACAGACTTACCTCAGGGATACAAAGGATGTTCAGCATTCACAAATCAATGTAATCCATCACAGAAAAAAAAATAGTATCAACAGATGCAGAGAAAATATATGATTTAATATCCATTCAGGATAAAAACTCAACATATCTACACATAATAAGAGATATATAAACCACAAACAGCAGAAGGTGTTTAGTGTAGTCCTTTTTATTTGTGCTTTTGTTTCCCTTGCTGTTGGAGCCAAGTCCTCAAAGTTATCTCTGAAGCCAGTGTCCTGGAGTGTTTTACTTCTGCATATTTTATGGCTTCAAGTATTACATGCAGGTCTTTGATCCATTTTGAGTTAACTTTTACATATGTTATGAGATAGTTGTCTAGTTTCATTCTTTTGCATATGGTTTTCCAGTTTTTCCATAACCGGTTTTGAAGAGACTTTCCTTTCTCCAGTGTATGCTCTTGACTTTTTGGTCGTTCATTAACTGTTCATATAAGTTCATTGTATAGGCCATTCACCTCCTTTGCTAAGTTTACTCCTAGGTATTAATTCTTTCTGGCATGATAGTAAATGGGATTCTTTTCTTGATTTCATTCTTCTCTAGTTTTCAGATAAAAACAGGACTAATTTTTGTAAACTGCCACTTTGTTTCTAGTAGTTTTTTAGTGGAACTTTGGGATTACTATGTATTTTATCATGTCATCTGCAAATAGTGATAGTTTTACTTTTCCAATTCGGATTCCTTTTAAATCTTTCTCTTGCCTAATTGCTTTAACTAGGACTTCCAAAATTATATTGGATAGTAGTGGTGAAAGTGGACACACTTCCCTTTTACTGGACCTTAGAAGAAAAATCTTCAGTGTGATAATAGCTGGGGCCTGTGGTTTGTATATCCTTTATTATGTTTAGGTCTATTATTTTAGAGCATTTTTTTCCTGAATGGATATTGAATCTTACCTATATTCTCTGCTCTGTTGATACTGTCTTTTCTTTTGTTGTGGATTGTATTGATTTGTGAATGTGAACACTCTTTGCATCCTTGGGCTAAGTCTTTGTCCTGTTGAATTTGATTTGCTAAGATTCTCTTGAGGGCTTTTGTATCCTTGTTCATCAGGATAAGTTCTTAATTTCCTTTTTTGTGATATCCTTGCCTGCTTTTGGTATTAGAGTAATGTTGGCTTCATAAGTATTCCCTCTTCCTCAATTTTTAGAAAGAGTTTGAGGGGAGATATTAGTTCAACTTTGAAGATTTCCTAGAATTGAACTGTGAAACCATATGTTCCTGGGCTTTATTTTTTGGAAGATTGGTTACTGTTTGATTTCCTTGCTTATATTGGTCTGTGCAGGTTTTCTGCTTTCCTCATTGTCTTAGAAGATTGTATATTTCTAAGAATTTGTCCATATTTTTCTAGGTTGCTCAACTTACTTGCATTTAGCTATTCATAGTAATCTGTTATGATCCTCTACATTTCTGAGTTGTCCACTGTAACTTCTCTTTCACTTCTGATTCTTTTTGTGTTTTCTCCTTTAATACCTTTGTGAGCCTAACTTGAGGGTTTTTGATTTTTTTTATAGAACCAGTTTTTTGTTTCATTGATCTTTGGAACTGTCTTTTTATTTCTAGTTCCTTATTTCTGCTCTAATTTTTATGATTTCCTTCCACTGGCATTTTTTTTCTAGTTATTTTTTTTAAATAAGTTATTGTAATCTTCATTTTTTAAAAAAAGATTTATATTTGCATAGAAGAGCTGGGGTGCAGGCCAGAGGTGCAGGGGGGTAAGAGGGTCCACCAGAAACAGAGTGGGGAGCAGAACAGGTAGATTGAATGAAATATACTGCCAAGGGGACCCGGGGCAAAACAGGAGATGTCTGCTTTGCCATGTGGGTCACCTCCCTGGGCAGGCATCAGACTTATGCTGCAGTAGCTGCAGATAGCTTTGTAGTGCTGCAACTTAACCCCTTGTACCACCAGGGAAGCCCTTAGTTCCTTTTTTTTTTTTTTAAGATGCATTATTTATTTATTTATGCATATAAGCCAGAGGTTCAAGGGTGAGAGGATTCACCAATGACAGAGTGGGGAGCAGAACAGGCGGACTGACTGAAATGCACTGCTGATGGGAGCAGTGGCTGATACAGAATAGGTCTGCTGTGCCATTTGTGTTAGCTCGCTGGTGGGGGATCAAGCTGGTGATGTAGAGGCTGCCAATAGCTTGATAGTGCTGAGATTTAACCCCTTGTGTCACCAGGGAGGCTCTTTTTTTTTTCTCCTAGTTTTTTTTTAAGATATAAGGCTAGTTTATTTTAAACTCTTTGTTTCTTGATGTGAACCTGTATTGCTATATATGTCCCTCTTAGTACTGCTTTTGCTGTGTCTCATAGGTTCTGGTAGATTTTGTTTTATTTGCATTCATCTAAAGGTACTTTTTATTTTTTTATTTGATGTCCTTATTAACCTAATAGTCACTCAGTAATGTTGTTCACTCTGCACACATTAGAGGCTTTTCCTACCCCCCCCCCATTTTTTTTTTTTTGTGGATTTCTGGTTTGATAACATTGTGATCGAGAAAATACTTGCTTATTTTCAGGTTTCATGAATTTATTAACAGTTGTTTTGTGACCTAGCATGTGATTAGTCTTGGAGAGTGTTCCATGTACACTCAACTCTTTTGGGGTGCAGTGCCCTATAAGTGTTTACTAAAGGCCATCTAATCTAAATCCTCCTTTAAGGTCATTGTTTCCTTGTTGATTTTCTGTCTGGTTAATCTTTCTGTTGTTGAAAATGAGGTGTTGAAGTTCCTTACCACCATTGTTTGCACTCAGTGTCTATTTTCAGGTTTGAAGATAGTTGTCTTAGATATTTTGATGCTCCTTTGTTTGGTATGTATATATTGGTGTATGTCTTCCTGATGCCGTGATCCCTTAATTATTATATAACGTATGTCTCTGTCTCTTGTTACTTTTTTTAGTTGGAAGTCTTTTTATCCGATGTTTTAGTTGGAAGTCTTTTTTTTTTTTTTTAAAGATTTATTTATGCACACAAGAACTGGGGTACAGTCCAGAGGTGTGGGGGGTGAGAGGACTCTCCAGAGACAGAGCAGGGAACAGAACAGGTGGATCTACTGAAACACACTGCTGAGGGGAGCAGCGGGTGTGGCAGGAGAGGTCTGCTGCGCCATGTGGGTCCCCTCCCTGGCCGGCGGCAGGGATCGAACTCGTGCTGCAGTGGCTGAATTTTGCTTCATAGTGCATTGCTTAACCCGCTGCGCCACCAGGGAGGCCCCGGAAGTCTTTTTATTTGATGTTAAATATAACTTTCCTGCCTTTCTTAAAAATACTTTTTACTTGTAAGATTGTTTTTTAATCTTTTACTTTGAGTTCATGTTTTCTTTGGAGTCAGTTGGGTCTACTAGAGACAGTTTTGTTTTCTGATACATTCAGACTTTCTGTGCTTTTTGATTGGTCAGTTCAATTTGTTGATATTGATTATTGGTATATGAGGATTTGCTACTGTTATTTTGTCTTTAGTTTTATGGTTCTATTTCCTTGTTTATTTTTTGTGTGAATTTTTTTCTCTTTATAGGTGCTCTTACCAATAATTCTTGTATTGGCAGATTCTTTCCACCTCTGTCTGAGAAGGCATTTATTTCTTCATCAAGGAGAGTCACTTAAGATAATAGTATTCTTGGCACACTTCAATTTGGAAAAAATAAGAAAAATAATTTGATCCTGACATACCACAGTGGCAATTTTGAATTGTGTTCTGAGAATCTGCTTTTAGAAAAACAAAAAAGAAACTAGTTTTATTATCTTAGATGCCAGAATATCCATTATAATATGGCTCTGGAGTTGCCTAATAAAATAATTCAGCTGTATTTTCATGGACAGAACAAGTATTTTCCTCTTTCTGATCTGTCATGCTCAGCAGATTAGTCTCATCTTCACTAGAATTTTTAACTTCCAATAGGTCCCTTCATGTTCCCAACATGTTTGCAGTAATTCTGTGCATTGAATTTTTTTCCTTCCAGTGACAGGAAAAAAGGACATTCTCTTTTTCTTCTCTTTTTTCGTATTTTACCTTTTTATTATAAACTTTTTGAGCCTACAGAAAAATTTAAAGAATTGTAGAGTGTATACCTAGACCCTTACACTTACCACCAAGATTCAACAATGATTAACATTTTGCCATATTTTGTTTTCTCAGAATAAATTTTTGGAATCATTTGAAACTTCCAGATATCACAACCCTTTTCCTTAAATATTTCAACATGTTTCTCTTAAAAAGCAGGACATTCTCTTACATAACCATTTACTATTATTATCTAAGATAATTTACAAAAATTCTTTAGTCATAAAAAATATCCTGTTCATATTTAAATTTCCTCACCTATGCCCAGATTTTGTTTTTGTTTTCGTTTTCTTTTTGGCAAGCACCTGAATCCCAGGACTTCAAGGACTATGTAAAGCATTTAATTGGTATGTCTGTTTAAATCTAGAATAGTGTCACCCTTGTCTTTCCATGTTTTTTACTTTCTACTTGAAAAAGGTATAACTGCTGATGATAATTAGGAGGACAGTTCTAAAAATTAGTAAAATTAGTGGGTCAGTAGATAGCCAGGTAAAGATAGAGTAAACAATTTTGAACTCTCTGGAGCTCAAAGAAGTAAATAAATGTTGCTGTGAACTTTGTTGCTCCTTTTAGTGAAATCTTCCACAAGTTGTTTTTTCTTACTCTTTTCATATAGCATATGAGTTAATTTTTAGGTATGAAAATATTGAGCGTTTTCTTTAGTCCAGTTCCTACTTCCTGCTTGCAGCAGTCATCTTTCTGTTTTAATGAGGTCCTTAATTCTTCCTAGGTCTTAAAATGCGTGATAGTAGCAGGTACATATATTTTCACTCCTTTTTTGTATTCCATGTTAGATTCTGGTTGAGTTGATGTTAGAGAGACCGCGTAAGAACTGACATCTGTTTTGTGACTCCTTTTTCAGTAAAGTTTTTTCAGTCACTCAGAGATAGTAGGGCCTTCCTGCTTCTTGGTGGGCATGTGGCCTGAATAGCAGAATCATTGGCACTCCATGGGTGAGGGAATCTTCTTGTGCTTTGGGACAAGTATCTCTTGAAGTCCTAAGATTGTGTTGTTCATGCTTACTGGGTGGCTTCATTATTCTCATGTCCCATTGTGATTTGTTCCCAAATAAGGTGGGTAGTTTTCTTTTTTCACATAAATAATTTGGGTTCTTTTAGTGGTTTACTTTTTCAGAGAATACAAAGAGATAGTATCTTCCTCCCCTATCCCAAGACTCTGAACTACTAATCAGACTTCTGATATTCCCTCTTTATTTTGATTTCTTAACTGTTTTCTACACCCATGTTTTTGTGTGATGTTTCTGGCTATATCTAGTAATTAGATGGCTTTTCTTCATTAGATCAGTAATCTGATTTATGTACACATTATGCACAAAATTAAGTGTTCTGTAATTGTGAGTATATGCAAGACTAGGTATTTAAACACCCTCAAGAATTCAGCTTGAGAGGTTTATTACTAATTCATTTATGGAATTCATGATGTAATTATGTTTCTTAAGAAAATCAGATATTTAGAATATTACTAATAACTGGAAAATTCTGGGTAAGTTAAAAGTTATCTGCCTTTGGATGTGGCTGTGAATTCTAATAATTGTTCAATCTGAGACAAGTAATTTATTTGTCATTGTGTCTATGGACTCATCGATAAAAGGCTGAACATTAATGATTCTGTGTTAACGGTTGCATTTACCTAGTGAACACTGAATCAGTTTAACTTGAGCGTCAGTGCAATGGAAATTGAATCGTGCACTGAGCCCAGGAGGAAAAATTGCCTTGTGCTGATAACCTTGGTTTGAGTTTTTAGAATACCAAAAACTCAGTTTGCCAATGAGAACACTGACACAGATGCTTATTAGCCATTTGTTCTAAGCCCCATAGCCAGAGGTAGGGGGCAACTCCAAATAAAGCTCAGACATATACCATAAAATTTACCATTTTAACCATTTTTAAGTGTACAGATCTGTGATGTTAAGTATTTGCAGTATTATGGAACCATTACCACTATCCAGCTTAGCTTGTGCCTTTTCTTGCTGTCACACACCTCCTTTTGTTCTTCACAGTGCTTTTAACCATCTGAAATGAGATTAAAAACCTTGAGCAGAACTCTAAAGGAATCTGGAAGTTTAAACTTTAAGGCTGGGTTGCGAGCTGGGTCAGTAGTCTTCTAGTCATATCACTAGCCAATTCTATTTTGTATAGAATTTTTTGTTAACATAATAGCTGAGCTTGTTGAACAGTAACTTAGAATAGTTGAGCATGTTTTGAATAGTAATACATGTTACTTCATCTCCTTGTTTCCACTGATTTGGAGCTGTTTTGTCTATCCCTGCTGCTGCTGGGCCCAGTGAGGCAGTAATCTAAATGGTCCCAGTGCTAAAGAGCTGTGTGCCACCTTTGGAGTTATGAACCTCCCTGCTGGCCCAGAGCACAGTGACCAAAGTCCGCTTTCTGTTTGCATTTGGGAGGTGAATTTGCTTTGTCATCCTCCATTCCTGCTTCTTGCCAGGGTTCTTTCGAGTTTGCTACTTTCGGTTTCACTTTGGACTTTAAACCTTTTTTTAAAATCTTTTTCTTGCTGAATTGTTTGTATAATACAGGCACAAATAAACAGTTTTGTTGGTTTGGCCATGGGGTGATTTGGGATGTGTGAAAAGAGTTGAGGAGGCAGGTGGATCTGCCTGGGTAGGCTAGCTTGACTTGTCCACTTGTTAGTGTTTCTACTCCGTGGTCTTGAAGTTCAGTTTGCTCTCAGGCAGAGTTGAAGTAGTGAAGTATGATGGTTTGGGAATGAGAACTGGCAATTGTCCTGAGTACACAAATAGTTTCTTCCCTCCCAAACGTATTTTATAGCGAAGCAACAGAAAACAATTCACCAGGCTACTTGCTGGAGACATGTAGCAAACATACCTCTACAAAATGGTTTACGTGTAACTTTTACAGGTTTTCAGAATAACAAAATACATAATGGGCTATTTCTCTCACTTAATCCGGATCCCTAATTATGAGACTAAGACCAGGTATATTCCTAATCCTGTTGGCGGGAGGTAGGAGCTGGATGGCTCCAGTTTTAACCAATCACATATTCTTCACTTTAGATTAGTCAGCAAGATTAAGGAAGTTGCTCGAAAGCCTTCCTATTGAATGATCAGGCATACAGGCAGTTTGACCTTTGGCCCAGCTCTGCTTCATATAAATTTTAGCTATCATACACAGTTAGGGAGTTTGGTAATGGTGTAATGCCAGTCATTGCTGACTAATATGACAGGCCACCATTGCGTGAGGCTTGATCTGAGGTAGCTGCTCTAAATATAACCTTATTTCTGGCAGCTGCAAACACCTGGAGGAGAATGCAGGCCCCTAGCAGAAAAGTATTTGCTGTTAATAGTGTATCTGTTGTACAGTTGTATACTGCCAAGCTTGTTTCATGCTGTGGTTATGCATAATTAAAAACAACCCACTGGATTCTTTGGCATAAGCTTGGATTTGTGTTGTTGTCTACTGTGGGGACTAGGGATGATGTCACTAGTTTGAGTTAGACCATAAGAGAAGCAGTTAATGTAATTACCAACAATTTCTTTGATCTCTAATGAACACAGCTTACTTAAACCCCTTAAGTGGCCTTGGTTTCTGGCACCAATGTACCAAGCTGTCCATCATTTTCAATTGGACTCTCTGGCTTGTGTACTGGGTAGTTTCTTTTGACAGAGTGTTTATGAATAATTAAAAAGAGCACCAGTATTCACAAACTGGGGCTTCAAAAAATAAAAAAGACCCTTACACATGTAAAAGATAATTTTTTGTAAAAAGAGAAAATCATATTTAAGACCACCAAAATCACCAGACTGACAAAAATCTGAAATGTTAGAGAACTACTATACATGAACAGGTAGTTGGAAATAGACACTCTTCGTACATTCTTGGTGGTAGCATTCATTAAGTGTCCAGCTTTTTAGATAGATCTAAACTTTGACCCAGCAGTATCCACTAATAGGAGTTCTGGTGAGTACTTAAGTTTATTTGTGGAAGAATTAAAGATTGGAAACAAATTCCAAAGTGGACTGGTTAAAAAGAAGACTGTAAAAAGAAGGAAGATACTCACTGTGTAAGACATGGAAATGTCTTCATGAGAACTAAAAAGACAGTTCTTCACAGAGGAAATGTAGATGGCCAACAGGCACATGAGAAAATGCTCAGTATCACTTCTAATCAGGGAAATGCAAATCAAAACCACAATGAGATATTCCCTCACATGAGTAAGAACAGGCCACATTAAAAAAACTAACAACAAATGTTGTCGAGTATGTGGAGAAAAAGGAACCCTTTTACATTGCTGGTGGGAATGCATACTGGCCCAACTACTATGGAAAACTGTGTGGAGGACCCTCAAATTACTAAAAATGTATCTGCCATATGACTCAGCATTTGCATTCCTAGGAACACAAAAACATTCTACCCAAAGAACACAAAAACATTCATTTAAAAGGAAACCTGCACCCCTATGTTTATTGCAGCACTATTTACAATAGCTAAGATATAGAAACAAATGTCCAAAAACAGATGACTGTATCAAGAAGATGTGGTATATATACACAATGGAATATTACTCAGCAATCAAAAAAGATAAACTCATGCTATTCACAGCAACGTGAATGGAGCTGGGAGGGATTATGGTTAGTGAGGTAAGTTAGAAGGAAAAAGAAAAATACCGAATGGCTTCACTTACAGGAGGTATATAGGGAAACCAATCAAAAGGGCTAGAGAAAGAAAAAAAATGACAAAACTGGCAGGCGAACTATAAATCATAGGCATATAGTAGGGAAGGGGGAGGGAGAGGTATCAAAACGGGTGGGAAAAAGAAAAGAAACTATGGTGATCATTCAACTGGTGACTTGGCGGTGGGAATTTTATGGCGATTACATGGTGAGAAAAAATCAAACATACAAAAATGAACGATGTAAAAATGTGTCTATATTAAATAAATATATTTAATTTAAAAAAGGTCTTCATGATATTACTTTTTTTAAGTTGTCAGTCATTTATATGTCTGTATAACTTGGGGGTTACATTTTTACTCCTGTATATATACACACGCTTTGCTCACCCGTGATATTTATTTAAATGTCATCCTTTTATTCAAGAGAATAAAGCATTGTGTATAGTATGCTACTTATGTAAAAAGTGGAGAATTAAGAATATATGCCATTTGCTTGTATGTTTTAAAGTTTTGGAAGGATATTTAAAGAAGTAATACTACTTACGGAAGTAATATGAATGATAGCGCTGTGTGTGTGTATGTGTATGTAATTTGAAAAAGGAGATAAAATGGACACTTAACTGTATGAAATGTTTTGAACAATGTGCTTGTGTTACTTTCTCAAAAAATTAGATGTTTTTAAAAATGGTGCTTGCTTGGATTTTAGTTGCCTTTTTAGAGAAGCTCTCTTTTAGTTTACTTCCATATCCATACTTACTGTCCTTTTGTATGAGAGGGAGCACTCCTCATATTGTTGCTGATTATGCTAATGTTACTTTCTATGTGGGCACCTTGGGAAGAAAGTGGTCGTACACAAGTTTGTTGGACCTGGTAGTGGTTTTTCCTGTTGTTATTCAACCAGAATCAATGACTGAAGAGTATTTACAAACCATGAGCCTTAAGTTCCTTAACCAATCTTAAGAAACAGACTCTTTCTTCTTATTGGACAACTAGGATAATATACGCTCTGGACAGCACTGAAGTGTTTTTGCATTTTTCTCTTTTCTTTGTAGGAACCTGCAAGCAGCAATTGGCGCCTATTATGACTTTGAGAGCCCAAACATCAGTGTGCCCTCTATGTCTTTTGTTGAAGATGTCACCATAGGAGAAGGGGAGTCGATACCTCCTGATACTCAGTTTATAAAAACATGGCGGATCCAAAATTCTGGTAAATGTATAATAGGCAATTCTCCCTTCCTAGATTTCTTTTTCTTAATAGTTAAAAGAAATAAGAAGGAAGTGTTTTATTTTACATTATGTGATTATGGCAGCTCTTTACTATACATGATATAGTATTTTTTTGTACTGGCATGATGAATAATAACCAAACATTAGTGAAATATCTCTGGCCACAGATATAAAGAATAATTTAGGTTTTGATAGCATCAGCATTATTCAGTATCCATTTGATACTATGAACTAGCGTATGTGTGGTGATAGGACTGTCTCTTACGTGTACAGTTCGACTTCATCATTTTAATTCCGCTCTAATTAATCAGTCATTTCCAGCAGGCTAGAGAAAGTGTATCCTTGAATAGAACAAGGTGGTCAGAAAGAGCTGTGAGCATCTGCTCTTTTGAAAGCTCATTTTTTTGCAACCACAAGGATGATTCTCTGTGAAAATTTCATTGAGGTATCTGTTTGAGATGTTAATACCACTTTGATAAATAGGGTAAGAAATATGGGGATTTGCCCTGAGTGGAAAAAAACAAAAAAAGAACATTGTTCTGATATTCTGCTGACTTTAAGGAAAATGAAAAATATGTTAACCTTAGTTCTTTGAAAACAGTATCTGAATGTCTGGTAACTTAACTACTACAGGAATTTTAGAACAGAAATTCTGTTATAATGATTTTTTGAGTAGCTTTAGTATTTTTTGTCTCATGCTGACTGGGTGAGCTTGCTTTGACTTCTTTGCTAATGATGACCAACAGGAAAATTCACAGATGGAAAACTAACCAAAAAGAGTACTTCGCTAAAAGTATGTGGGAATAGGTATAAAACGGTGGAAAGTCCAGTCTGATGTCTACAAAGCCTGGCTCTCCCCTTGATTTGGATAAACTCTGTGTTGGTGGGCCTGGCCACTCTTTCCTCCTGCTTTTGGTTAGTAACTCCAGCTAAAAACTTGTGGGTACAGTAAGGCAGTCTGATAGGAGACTCTGGGTGCCCAACAAACTAGTGCTAGTCACCTTTTATTGACTGTTTTCTTTTTAGTTCTTTATGCCTCAATTCTTCTATGATGGGGAATGATTTGTAAGGTAGCCTTTTATATGATAATGTGCCAAATTTTTCTTAGTTTTTCTGCTAGGGCAAAGGTTCAGTGTGTTGCTGAGCAAATGCACATATTCTGAATTTACCTACTGTTGTAGATGATTGGGCATACTGGTGGCTTTGTAAAATTCTCAGTATCTTCTTTTCCTTTTTGGTTGCAGCAGTGTAGTACATTGTTAGAGAGGCACATGGTGATATGGGGAAATAGTCACATTTTCTGTTTTTCTTAAAATTCTTGTTCAAGGTTTGATAATTTTCCTCACCCAGTGTTGCTTTTAAAATATTAAAACAATTTTAATTTAGCTTCTAGTCATCATATCGTCTCTAAAGTATTAAAACCTGCTGTTACTGACCAGAGATGGTTTTGAAATCTATTCATAAGTTTTTTTGATGATAAACATTTGTTTAAGAGTGTAACTTTTATTTTTTAAAGAAATAACATTTACTTACATGAAAACACAGAAAACTGACTTTCCATGGATTCTTTACAATATTTTTAAATATTGGAAATTGTTAAAGTTCTAGTGACATCTTTCAAATACTGTCTTGCTACAGACTAACCATTTTGTATTTTAGAAAGCTTCTTGATATATCTATCTATTCATTGACTATAGATAGGTGCTTGCGTTAGTGGGGACTTAGGCGAGAACATATAAAATAGCTAGAATGTCATTTGAGATCCCCAAAGGCACCTGTCTTTCAGCTTGAGTTAGAGAAAAATCTTTATTGGTGGGCCTGGTTGCCTTCTGCTTTTGCTTGGTAATTCCAGTTTAAAACAGCCTCTGGGCCTTCAGCCTTTCTTCCTGTGAAAGGGCATTCATGTTCCTGAGTAACTCTTAAAAAGTTGGGCAATAGTTGCTAGAGATTTTACCTTTCAAGGTACTATGTACAGACTGTTTTTTTTCGATTCTCGAAATTGTTCAGTCACTTATAAAATACTTTTTTTTTAATCTATAAACTAAATGCTTTCCTTTTGAACAAGGAAAAACTGGCCTCATAACTAAATAAAAAGATATGTTATTAAAGAGGGAGGGAAATCATGTACATGCACTGGTTCTTTGGTATCATGCTGATCTGGCCTGAGTTATTTCTGGAAATGGAGGAGTAACACAAGAGTTGGCTTTTTCTCCTTTGGCATTCTTACTCTCATACATAATCTTCCCTAAGAGAGAAGTCCTTGCTGAGTTTCATAATTATCTTTCATGGTACTTCTTTGCTCTCATGTTTTAGGAATGCTAGAAAACCAAATATACAGTGACTGAGATTGATAAGAATTGCATAGAGTTGACTCAATAGCTTCCCCAAAGAAGATAAGTCTCACATATTTTTTAAAATTCAACCAATACTGCTTAAATCCTTAGATTTGGACTATAAAAATCAGAAGTAATACATTTAATGACATAGATGAAGAATCCAGCTTTTGTCTCTATTAAGTAGTAGAAACTTGAGTGGAAACCCGCAATGGCGTTCAAAGAGAAAATTTGAAACTGTCCCTCAGAAGATTAGACAGTTCTATCGCTTCTCGGCCTTTTGGCTAAGATCAAGTGTAGATTAGACAGTTCTCTTTACCCAGCACTTACAAGTTCTCAGTTGCTACTGAGCATGTTCCTTCATGCTCTGTTGTCCAACTCGATAGTGAATCTGTGGCTGAGCATCTTAAAATTCTGATGTTTCTCAGCTTTGGTAAAGTAGTTGTGATTACCATATGAGTGGCTTCAGAGTCATTATTTTTTGAACTACATAGACATGAGTATAAAACAAGAACCGGGAAAAGAACTTGAAAAAGGACTGTTTCCCCCATTTTTCATTTGGCTTCTTCAAATAGTTAATTCCATCTTCTGTTTCAGTATGATAGTAAAGAAGATGATTCTGCTGCAAATTGTGTTATCGTTCAGGCACTTTAACAGGTACAGGTGAAAATGGCATCAAGATTAGTGAAGGTGTCCATTTTCATGTGGCATAACTTGATATACAGTCTCTAAATTCATAGGTGTTAAAAAGAATAGGTGATCATCTTCAGTGAGATTTGTATTCTTCCGCGTTGCTCTTTGGATGTTCCTTACATACTTGCTCACCAAACTTTCTGTGATCACATACATCTAGTGAGCTTCAGACTTTCTGGAATGGATTGACTCTCATTTTTGCAATGCTCTTTATCTCAAAGTTGTCATGTGACAGTTTTTGTTTTGTTTTTACTTTTAATTTTTTGAAATAGAATTCCATGATGACTGGAGAACCACAGCCTTAATCATACGTGTACTTGTGAGACTTAACTTGGAAAGTCATAAAACAGGTTAGGTATATGTATCTACCATTAAGCTAGTTTGTAACTAAGACCTATTTTGAAGCTCTATTGTGTTATGCTCCCAAATGTAGATTTCAGGTATATTTAGCAAACTGCACACCAATCCAAACATTATGACAGTATTTCCTTTCCTTCCACATCAAGTACCATTATCTTTGGCCTTTTCAGAGTTAACCGACCTAACAGTTGTGGTTTTAAGAACTCTGTGTCATAGTAAACTATTGGTAACTCTCAGAAAACAAGTGATTAGTTCTTCACTTCATAGCAAATTAGTTGATGAGAGTCTTCTAATTTTCCCTTCAAGGGACCAAAGGTAACCACTAGGTAACTCAGTCTCTCTGGTATATTTCAGTGTTCCCTCTTATGCCCAGCTGAGAGAACCGTCTTGGCTGTCTGTGTTGTCGCCTCAGGACAGTCACATATTTTCTATACGCACCTAATCTTGGTTTTCCTTATTTTCTTAGAAGTTCAAAAACAGATACATTATTAGGTTTTCATATAAATAGGTACTGCCTTATACAGTGTGTGTGTGTGTGTGTGTGTGTGTGTTAAAAAACAATTGTGAATTCAGCCTGATAATTACTAGTAGTTTTATTTTCCTCTTGGATCTTGGTCTTTAAAAAAGACTGACATTTCTTAATGTCAGACTGACATCAGCTACTGCTGTTCTTGACCTGAGGAAAATATGTTTTCATCAGAGGCCGCAGAATAACAGAATTTGCAAGTGTTGCTAGTATATTCGTCACAACCTTTCCACCAGCAGCACTTAGTGTTAAGAGGGTACATTGGTGGCAGATTTTTTTTTTAAAGAAGGTATAACAAAAACAGAGTGGCCACGGCTTCACCATGCTACTCCTTAGACCCAAGTGCTACAGAGGGGTCTATTGATAATGTGGCTAAGATCTCAGCTTTAGAACTCTGGTTGCTTTTCTCTCTGGTATAGCAAAACCTGCCTGGCACCAGGGTATCTTAGAGTACTATTGGGAGCTAAATTTCAAACATGCTGTATCTTGAGAATCCTGACATGTCCAGCTTTTATAGTGGTTTATTTTCATATTAAATACCTAAATCTCACCCTTCCCCCAAAAGATACATACATAGAGGTTTCAGTCTACAGTTAAAAAGAACATATTGGATAGACTTCACAGGAAAGATGACACCTAGTCCCCTATGATTGGCTAGAAAAAGTCAGTATAAAGATTTCTCATTTTGAATTAGTTTACACAGAACCAGTAGGTCCCATCAAAATTTTGTTTTCAGATTCAGATAGTGTGAGAAAATATGGACAGTGGGGTCAATTCCACTGATAATAACAATGCACTGTGGTCTCAGCCAGATGTGTGTGTAGAAAGGACAAGCAGGACAGTGGAGAAATAGCTTCGGCAGAAAAAGGCTTTCCTCAGTTAGAAGTGGCAAAGATTTTGTTTGGGACCTACTATAGGTCCCTCTGATGTGTGGCTTTCTCTGGGGTCATCTGGAACACAGCTTTTTTTTTTTTTTTTTAAAGATTTATTTATTTATGCATACAAGCACTGGGGTACAGGCCAGAGGTGTGGGGGGGGTGAGAGGATTCACCACAGAGAGC